>BMAO01000364.1:0-492628 GCA_019973975.1 Trichonephila clavata | reverse complement strand
TAGCTTTGATGAAATATGTGATGTAAACATTTGTAGGTGGGACTTTTTAAAAATTTTCTTTTATTTATTTTAACACAGTGTAACAAAACAGAAATGCCTTATTCATTTGTTATGCTTGTGGTACTTAGCTTATTTTCTTTTATAAATTTTCCAAATGTTATTAGATCATTTTGAAACTGGTCGTCTTTGAAGTTAATCGAAAACTATAAGTGTGTCTTATATATTGAAGTCAACTTAGTGTTTTAACTTCTTTTTCCCAAAAAAGCTAAATTTGCATCTTTTTTACAGTTCAACAAGAAATGGTGAAAAATCCTCAACTTTTTACCTTCAGTTTATGGCTGTTAACTATTATGTGTTTAGCTCTTGCAATGTTATTTGCATTAATAAGTGCTGTGTTTGCTGTCATAAATACTGTTGTGACTCCAGTTGAAGTTATTACTGGAATAGCTGGTCTTTATCTGTGGAATGGAATTGGAGGTAGTATAAACATTTTTTTTTTTATTTAGAAAAGTACTTTGTTAAAATTAGTTTTAAAGAGAAAATTAACTCATTCAAGCTATGTGAAAAAATTAAAGCATTAATGGGAATTTTTTAGAAAATGTTTGAAATATGTGCTAATTATTAGTTAAAAATATCTTAAATAAGATGTTGTATTATTTAAAATATTATATTGTTATATTTAAAATATTATATTGTTATATTTAAAATATTATATTGTTATATTTAAATATATTATATTGTTATATTTAAAATATTATATTGTTATATTTAAATATTATATTGTATTATTTGAAATATTTGTTAACTATATTTAATAAAATATATCTGTTAAATTGGATTATGATCACAAAAGTGTTGATTACTTTTTTAGAAGATTGAAATTTTACTGTTGACAAAACACTGTTCTGAATCAAAACTTGGTTAACAGCAAGTTAGATGTTACACAAAATAAAAAAATTAATTGTTAGAATGTCACTAGTTTTTCTTTGTTCTTCTAGCTTTTATAAGTTAATTCACAGGAATAATTTTTGTATACTTTAATTTCTGTTAATTGATGACTGAATGAAATCTCTCTCAATACAAAAATGAAAGAAGTAACATTTTTAAAATTAGAATTTTGGGATTTCTTATGATACTGTAAAATATTCTTTTGAAATATCCTTATTAAATAAAGATAAGTAATTGGCTTATTTCCATGAACTTTTTTTAACAAAATAGTAATCTTTGGGAATTCATCCCTCCATGAGAAAACTATATATGATTTACAAGAATATGAATTAAATATGACTTATAAATATGTGTAAATTTTCAATTATATAGGATATACACCTATTTTGTAATTAACATAATTTATATATCACTATGAATTATAGAATTTAATTTTCATATATTTTCAATCAATAATAAAACTGACTAACAAATTTGTTTTTCAAGCCCTGTTTTCTGCTGGAAGTGTTCTTAGTTGGGTTGTCCAATATTATACCAAGCTCCAGGACAATGTCATGACAAAAGAAGAATTAGATCAACAATGGATTTCAAAAGATAAGGCCTGGTTTGGTTATAGTTTTTGGTTTGCTGTGGCAGCATTTATTCTGTTTGTCATTAATATTATCATAACTACACTTGCCGTTAGGCAGCCTTGGGAAAAAAGGAAACCCAAACTTACGATGAATAAAAATCCAGAAGGTGTTATTATGTTGTACTAATGTTCCTTTTATATATAAAATGTATATATTCTTTATTTATATATATAATAATCATTATTCTTGGAATCTCACATTGAACTATTTTGTGATAACTTACTCATAAACAGCACAGTAGAATTTCAATTATCTGAAGGTTGTAGAACTTTTTCATTTGAATTTATATTATTTAAAACTTTCATTTGATGGCTTCAAATGTCAAGTATTTTTTTATCGTTTTATATTAAAAGGGTCATATAAAACCCCTTCGACTGATCATTTGGCTTATTGTCTGTCTGTTGGTTGACAGCTTGACTCCTTAAAAGATCATTACATTGAATAACAGGCTATTATGCTTGTTAAATCCAGTAAAGCTTTAGTCTTTTCCTGGACTACTTAAAATTTTGCAAGTTGAATGCAATACCAGCTAAAATGTGTCAATCTTCTTTATTTCATCATAATTCAAATTTGAAGTCTACCATCAAAATTGTTTTATATAATTATTTACAAAACAAAATTTTAAATTGGGTATATTTATCATTTATTTTCAAATGGGGGGGGTGCATTTATAATAGTGTATAAGAAAATCTAATCAAAGTTTTGAGTTTTTTTTATTTGGATAATCAGAATTCTACGGTTAATATAGAGTAGTTTGCTTTTAGTTTCCTTCAGAAGCATTACTTTCTTGAATTTTTAATCATTTGTAAGATGTGTATGTTTGTGTTTGTACTGAAAATAAGTATAAAATCTGTTATTATTTTTTTTAAATTTTATGTTATAAAAATGTGAAGTTTCACTTAGTTATTGTGAACTTGAGTTATGCTGATATAAAAGCAGTTATGGTATTAATAAACCGTCCATGAAATGTATTTGAGCCATTCATTAATGTGATATCTTACTGTGTAATTTAATCATACTCTCTATTTAATTTAATTATTGCTGAATTTTCATTTGTCCAAGTTATTTTTATGAGAAAGTTAGTAGAATTAGTTTTTTGTACCATGCATAAAGCTCTATGCAAATATTGGTGTGATAGAATAGACATTGTATTCTCGGCAGAAGAATAGGAGGAAACTTTTCTTCTCATTTTACTGTAATAAATAACAATGGTGCCCTTTGTGCATTCATTTTTAACTGAAACTTTAGAAAATGCTTTTTTAAGCTTGAAAAATCCTTCCATTTTTTACAGATTTATGACAAATTACAAGGAGGTACTTTAGCAGGACTTTTTATGTATTTTCTAAGTAATTTATCTGCAGTTTAAATCTTCCTGGCTTAAAAGTAAAGATTTAAACTACAGAATTCGAATTGTATGATCTTGGTCTAGATTTCTGTATTTTTTATGAAGTATCTCAACTTTTATATATATATATAAAACATTCCATGTATAAAATTCTGTGTGATGCATGTTTACCATATAATTGTTTTTATGCATATAATAAATCAATTTTCTGTAAATTGATAAATTATCTTTCACATTTTCAATTTAAAATTAATATCAGATTTGTTATGCATTTTTATTTGATGACTTTTACCTCTGTGTTGTTTGATTAATGTGACTTAGATATTTAAAATAAATATTTCACTGTGTCATTTTTAATGTATATTTTGTTGCATCATATTCCAAAAACAGAACCACTCTTGCTTCTATCTTTGGAAACAAGAGTGGTTCTATTTTCTTAGTAATTTGAAATTAGATAGATTAAAATTAAAAGTATTGTATAAATTGAATCTGCATATATCTTAATTATATGAATTCAGCAGTAGATTGGTTTATTTACTGACTAAATAGTTAAAACTATTTTTAAGATCCTTTAGTTATGAAGACCTTATTTTTGTATTGCTATTATTTTTTCTTGCTCATTTTGTGCTTGTAAACTCTGTAACACTATATATAATGTAAACCTCATTTTTATTTATAACCTTAATGACTACTGATTATTTCTCCTTTTATTGGAATTAAATTTTTACATTTTATTAATTCATGGTTTTTATTTCTGAAATTAATCAATTGTACATGTTATTGTGTTTGCTTGTAAATAACTTTTATTAAGTATGATGCTAAATCAGGGCTCATTGTATTCTTCAAAAATGTACACTAAAGCACAAAAGTTGTGGGGATAGAAAGTATTTCATTAAATGGCACAATTTTTATTTGTGCCATTTAAATTAATTCCTAATTAAACTTGTTGAAAAAGATTTGTTATGAGTATTTTTCTTTCTTCTCTAATAAAAATGGAAAGGTTTCAATTGCCTTGTAGTAAATTATTAACTTGTTGATGAACAATAAAAGACAATAGCGAGTTTGAGCTGCCATGTGAAATCTATTAAGAGAATGCTCATTTGTCATAATTGTATTAATTTTTATTTAATTCACTGTTAAACTTATTCTCTAAAAAATTTTCAATTCGATTTTAATATTGTAAATTTTTTCCAAATTATATCGAAAGCATTTTTGGATTGAATTTTCCCGGTGATGAAGGATTGGAATTAACATAAATAATTCATTTTTAGATTTGCATAATATGAATTTAGGTAAAAAAAAAGTTGTTGATATATTAGAACTTTATTAAATATAGTTAAGTAGATTTCATAGATTCCTAGTGAATTAATTTCTTGTTGGCACTGTGGGTACAGCTTTATGATGTTCTAAAAAATTTATACCACTTATGAAGAGTTTTTCTTAAAAATTTGAATAAAATTATTTAAATATGTGAAAAGATTATTAAAATCAGAAAAAAAGGTAATGAATATGATTAACTGACATTTAGAGCTATCAGAAAACTATCCCAATTTTTAAATGTATATCAGAAAACAATGGCATTGTTTTCTCTCTCACTTGATAAACATATACAATCGGACCTCTATTAAATGAAGACGCTAAATTCCGAAAAAATGTTAGTTAGATTCATCTTTCAGTATTCCTATAAAACAATTAAATCCATAAACACTATATATTATTTTAAAAAAATTATTCACAGACACATGCACACTCCTTATTTTGTAAATTATCTATTTATTTTACACATATCCAAAAGAAATCTGCAAGGAAAACGGAAAAAACCTTGTCCAGGAATCCACTGTATTTTCGACTTTAATTTTAAAATGAATTTCAATGACATTTTCTAATTTTAAGTCTACAAGTAATTTTAAATATACTTTTTTTTATAACCCTAGTAATTTTAAGCATACATAACTACGTGTGTCCTTAAATTTAATTACTGATTAAGTCTATTAGTTTTGTTTGAATGAAAAGCCCAGAATTCCGAAAGCAATTTTATTGTACTTCAGTGAGTTAGGTAACTGATACAAACTGTTGATCGCCATAAAATTTGCTAAAAGATAGAAGGATTTTAAATATTTAAAAAATAGGAGTAAAAAAAATATCGAATCACAAGAGAAAAATTTCATTAAATAGAAAATGCACTTTGCTATTTGGAGGTTATTTTATGAAGAAAATCGTAAAATGTTCTTGGTTCCAGGAAAAGTTCGCTAAATAGAGAAATTTGCAAAACAGAAGCTAGTAATATGGAGGCTCGATTGTATATATATAAATGATTTTTGAAAAAATGGCAGGAATCATTGTTTCTGTAGCTCTGGTTATTTTTGCTCTAGTTATCAACAAAGACCTTGTGTATATGTTAATTTGCACTTTTTTTCTCATTCAAATATGTATACAAATGTGCCATATATCAAGGCATGATTTTGGTGCATGGTACTTAACATTTGCTTCAATGTATATGTGTGTTTTGCATCTCTACCATTTGTCCATATGTAATGAAAATATATTAATTCAACAGATATTTGTCTAAAAATGTATATTACCTATTTGTATTTTTTTAAACTATTTACCTTGGAGAAAAGTTATTGTTACTGTACATTGATTATAAACCACATCTTTGTTTTGAATAATAAAATGATTGCATATCAATATTGAACTTATTATTATTTAACTTAATTATATGCTACCATCTGAGTTAATGCATATTAAAATATTGCTTTTAATTTTGATAAATAAACTTAATTGCGCCGATGGATGTTATATATCAAGGTATATTCTAGAGTGTAACATTAGTAAAAAATCAAACTTATTCTCAATTTATATTTATATATATATATATCTTTAACACTTGTGGTATCGAGTAGTTTATGGCCACAAACATTGACTGGCATTGCTTATATGGATTTGTGTTCTGGTCACTAAAGATTCACTATTCATGCAGAGGTGCTGATATACATTAAATCTATCAAGATCCAAAATCCTTACATTGGTGTGGTGATTTATTGATAGTAGAGCAGTAAAAACTGCAAATTCATTTTCAATAGCCCTCGTGTTGCTCGAAGTGCAACATTAAAAATAAACATAACTTATTACAATAGCAATTTATACTAAAGATGTTAAATTGAAATCAAGAATGTAAGAGAACCAAGATATCCAGAATGCTCCATTCCCAAAATATAAGCTCTATTATATGTACCAAGACATATTCTCAAAGTAGACATTGCTTTGCATATTATCCATAGCAATGCATATTTAAATTAACAATGCATAACATGAAATTGCCCTAGGAATAGCCTATTTAACATTTTCCTATTTGTGTTAGCTTGTACAGTGCTTACGATATTTAAACAATTATTTACAATATTAAAAATTTTTAGGAAGATTTGAAATATGTATGCATGGGAGATTGAGAGAGAAAGAAGACAAAATTGAATGAAAATACCGCAAATGTATTTGTTTTTTCGTCAAAATCTGAGAGTTCTCTCACAATTTTTCTTTGTCTAATTCAACCTAAGAATTATGTCCTTGATAAGACGAGATGTTTGCAGTTGGTCTTTACTTATTTTAAAAATACAAAGCAAAATCAAATCCTCTTGTAAACAGACATAATTGAAATACAATAGAATAAATTTCAACTTTCAAAATATTTATGGAAATAAATTTCTAATAAAATCGAAGACTCAAAATAAAAAAAGGATTTGTTCCATTACACTGCTGTTTGTAAAAAATGCAACACTATGAAGGAATGATCAGAATTAAATGAACTCTGCAGCAAATATCAATTGTAGGATGCTACGTAAAATAGTAAAGTTTCAGAGCCACCACGCATGCGTACCGTGAGCAGCACCCTCTGAACTGATGCTGAAAGCGTATAAATAGAGGGCTGTAGCAGGACGTTGAAAATAGTTAATGATTATTTGTCAGTGGCGAAAGTTTAGTGCGACCCAAGTATGCCTCCACGACGAAATAAAGAGAAATTCCAACAACTTACGAAGTTTAAACAGGGGAGGATTATCAGCCTTCGAGAAGGAGGATTTTCCTATCGCGCAATAGGAGCTCGTGTGCAGCGGAACAGTTCCACAGCGATGCGAGTTTAGAAGCAGTGGGCCAACGATTACCGAACAACTCGAAAAACAGGCAGGGGTCGACGGAAGGTGACGTCAGCGCGCGACGATCGACACCTGCTCCGCATGGCAGTGAATGACCGTACAGCTTCCTCCAAGCAGTTGGCAGCACGTTGGTCTACTGCTACAGGTGTACTAATGTCAGCTTCGTCGACGTCTGCTGCACCACGGATTGTACAACATCCCCCTCACTTTGTACAACATCCCCCTCACGGTAAACCATCGACGGCTGTGTCTGCAATGGGTTCATGAGCACAGAGCCTGACAAGCTGATTGGCACGAAGTTGTCTTTTCAGATGAATCACGTTTCGATTTGTGGGACCATGATGGCCGCATTCGTGTTAAACGTTATGCCGGTGAACTCTGCCTTCCAGATTGCGTTATCGAACGACATTGTGGCCCAACACCTGGGGTTATGGTTTGGGGCGCGATTTCTTATGATAGACGATCCCATTTGCTACGAATTGAGAGTAATCTCAATAGCAACAGGTACGTCCGTGAATTGCTACAGCCCAAAGTCGTTCCCTTCCTTCAAGGCATCCCTGGAGTTATCTTTCAGCAGGATAATGCACGCTCACATGTTGCAAAGGCTGTTCGAGACATCAGCTTAGCCCAACACATGCAACTTCTTCCTTGGCCTGCTTATTCGCCGGATATGTCGCCTATTGAGTACGTGTGGGATTTGGTTGGTCGGCGTCTCGCTCGTGATCCGCGTCCTGCTGCTTCAAAAGACGAATGTTTGCTGCGCATACAAGCAATATGGAATTCTCTTCTACGAGCAGACATTCAAAATGTGTTTGACTCCATGCCACGTTGTATAGCAGCACTTATTGCAGTGCGTGGTGGCTACACCAAATACTGATTTCGGACACTTAATATTGTTTTCTTGCTTTGAAAATTTCGTCATTTATTTGTTCTAATACAAGTCGTTTATGCATTAAATATCATTTAATTCTGATGATTCTTTCATGGTGTTGCATTTTTTTACAAACAGCAGTATAGAATCCTTTTTTATAAAGGGAGAATATTTTGGAAATATATCATTCTCTCCATTTTTTGCCAGGAAATTACTTTCAAATAATTTTTCTTTTAATAATGTTCGTAAAACAATTTTATATTTATGTTTTGATTGAACTTTGACTCTTAATATAAAAATATATATATATATATTCACCAAAGTCAAGGTTCTGAACTTAGTCAGTCACCTTAAATGTGGAAAATCAGTGCGAAAGCGTTTTTTTTTCTTTTGCTTTACACTCTATAACAAAAAAAAAAAACGACGCACCAAGAACATGACGTTCGATAGTGACAAAAATTGGTGGGTTAAACGATTATGTACAGAATAGAAAACGATTAAAATTTTAGAAAAATTAAATGATTTATTTCGGAGTTACGAAGTAACGAACTCAATAATGTGTTTACTCGCCTCTAGCCTGGATGCAAGCTGCGACACGACGTGGCATAGAGTGATAAAGCATCCTGATGGTCTCCTACAGTATTTCTTGCCAAATTTGCTCCAATTGTCGTTCAATGTCATCAACATTTCCCGATACATGCAGTCGCCTTCCCATCATATCCCAGACATGCTTGATTTGAGAGAGATCTGGCTGTTCAAGAAAGTGTTTGACAAGCTGTGAGATAGTTCATAACACGTGCCGTATGTGGTATGGCATTATCTTGCTGAAAGATAAGGCCAAGGTACTGCAAAAGCAACGGTAGCAAAACAGTTCTCAGAATGTCGTCGACATACCGCTGTGCTGTAAGTGTGCCTCTAATGACGATCAAATGGGTCCGGCTGTCAAAAGAAATGGCACCCCAGACCATTACTTTTGATTGAGGGCCTGTGTGGCGTTCAGTAGTGAAAGAAGGATCGGCAAGCTGCCTTAGGCGTCTCCAGACACGTCTTCGATTATCGTCAGGACACAGTTGGAAGCGGGATTCGTCGCTAAACACTATACATCCCCAGTTAGCATGATTTCAACCTGATCAAGACAAGCACCACTGTAATCTGGCTCGACAGTGTGCAGGCGTGAGTGACAGGTGGCGTAGCGGTTGGTAGGAGCGTAAATTTCGTTCTATCAACCGTCTGTGAATTGTCATGGTGAACATTCGCGTTCGGGTCGCCCGTCTGATGGTTAGTAACAATGAATCAGGCGCTGATCTGACAATCAATCTGCCCTTCCTATTTGCTGTGGCTCTAGGTCGACCGCTACCATCATGACGCTGAAATCTGCCATTGTCCACCCATTCTTGGCAGTATCTTCTAATGGTCGCATCGCTTGGACCCATATGACGAGTGATTCTCCGATTTGCCTAACCTGCCTCTTTCAATCCAATGATACGACTTCTTTCAAATTCTGACAGTTGCTCGTAATGAGCTCGAAATTTGAGGCGATGCATTTTTTCAGTCGTTAAAAAGTATCCTTCATCACAGTGCAATAGAAATTTTGACCGTCAGATTGAGAATCGCTTCTTATAGACACCTGCTGAGTGCGCAGTTCCGATGTGCGGTAGCGCCCGCTATTCATTCATTGGACACCTAATTTTAATCATTTGCATGTTCGGTACAAATGTCTCTGTATATGAAATTTCATTACAATCGGGCAACTCCTTGGTGCGTCGTTTTTTTTTTCCTTCTTTGTTATAAATTTTCTTTTCAAAGTAGCTTATTTTTTTTCTTCATATTTTAAATTCCTATTTCAATTCTAAAAAAACTGGCTTTCAAAATTTATACGTATTGCAATAGTTTGTTCTAACACTTCCAATGTGCTTGATTACTTTACATTTATTAGTAAAATTGCATTCGTAAAATAATTATTAAGCGTAATTTATAGTTACTATTCACTGAAAAATCACACAGTTGTAGTTTTACCACATATACACACACACACATTCGTAAGTCAGTTTATTCCAGGAAATTTAATATTAACAGAATACCTGAAACATAAAAAAGAATACTTCATTTGTGCTCAAAAAATTTAATTCAAAGAAT
Source organism: Trichonephila clavata (assembly GCA_019973975.1). Classification (NCBI taxonomy): domain Eukaryota; kingdom Metazoa; phylum Arthropoda; class Arachnida; order Araneae; family Nephilidae; genus Trichonephila; species Trichonephila clavata. Next base: position 482,548 of record BMAO01000364.1, on the reverse strand, counting down.
GCATCATTCACAGAACCCGAAGGTTACCGTCATGGATAGATTAAAAGATTGAAAAGATGAAGTTTTTCTTAGGGAAATATATGGATTTTTTGTACAGAGCCTTCACGTTTTAATATTCGATTCACAAAAAACAAATTAAGCGACATTTTTTAGGTTGTACTAGAATTTCTCTCTAAAAATCAAAATATAATTTTTTTTTTAATGTCGATGAATTTTAAGCTTTCCTAGTTTCTAGTGTTATTGAAACGTGAAAAATAAGTAGCTTCTAAGAACTGTTAAGGTGGTTCGAGGCCACTTCTGTCTCAATCAATTGACTAAGGAAACTGAATCCATCCCACCCGTACATTTGAATTGATATGAAAATTCCCACAATGTGGTAGTTTGAAACAATCAAGGCTATCTTCTGTTTCTTTATTATTTTTCTGGTGAAATACTTAACTCAATTTACCAATTATCCTCTCAAACATCACATGAGATAATCATAAAATCTGAATATATTTCGATAAAACTCTATGTCTGGATAAAAAGTGCAATTATACAGTTAAAGATTATTAACATCTGTAAATATTAATCTAATATATAAAATTCTCCTGTCACAGTGTTTGTAACCAAACTCCTCCGAAACGACTTGACCGATTCTTATGAAATTTTGTGCGTATATTCAGTAGGTCTGAGAATAGGACATAAACTATTTTTCATTCCGATGTTTCAATTAGTTGAAAAGATATTAATTAAAAACCTTGAAACGCCTAATTGTTTTACTCCTGCCTGTTGTTTACTTGGCAGAACTTCCATTCCGTTTCGGCCGAGCGGTGATCCGACGTTTACCACCATCTTAAAATTGCCATCCAATTTTCGGTGTTGAAATCAGACAAAAAATAATTACATAATCGGAAAGATCATTTATTTCGCCACGATACGGTATAATTTTTTTTTTTTTTTGCAAAATAATGATATTTTCTATTTTTTAAGAATTTTTTAAAAAAGGGTTAAATTGATGCCTTTTTATAAAAATTATTTCTAAATCGTTGCGTATGAATTTTTTTTCGTGTTATTAAAACGATATTCTACACTAAATAACTTCAAGCCTTTCTCTTTTAGCTCCAGTAATTTAAAAAATAAAATTATCAAAACTGTTTTCTTAAAGATTTTTGAAAAAATACTCACAATTTTAACTTAACATTGAATAACTTTGTCATTTATGAAGATAATCGTACGAAACTTTATTTCCGCATGTAAAAGAATATTATCCGTAATCTGTACGAAGATTGAAACAATTGCTTATAAATTACGTATTTTAAAAAAAAAATTGTGATTTTCGTAAAAAACCGTTTTTGCGAAAAATAATTTAAACAGTATTTTTTGTACATTTTTTTTATTTAAAAGTACTTTATTTTTGCAATTAATTTGTGAAGTTTGAAATCCTTAACTTAAAAATTATGTCCTAAAAATAAAAAAATTAATAAAAAAATACGCGATTTTACAGTTAGCCAAACCTTGGAGTCGAAAAATAGTTTTGCGCCAAAGACCTTTGAACTGTTTAAGGGGGTCCGGCACCTTCCATAGGAGCCCATGTTAAATTTCATAAGTTTATGTACCTTTTTCTCAGAAACTACTTGCTTTTTATAGATGAAATTTTTGCAGTAGGTTATATGTACTATAAATAAGACTTTAAAGGAGGGCTTTGTCTTTTTACTAAAAATTAAATTAATTATGAATTTTTTTTAAAATGTCCATTTTTTTCTCCCTAAAATTTAGTTTAAAAAGACGTTATCTAAAAACGTTTACTAGATATATCTTATCCGCTCCATTAAAATATGTAAACATGTTGAAAATGTACTTACTGAAAATTTGAAGACCCTACATTAATTAGTTTCTGAGAAAAAGATACATAAAGGGGAAAATATTGCATTTTGAGAAAACAGGCTTTTAAGTAAAAATTTGTAATTTTTGACGATTTACTTTTTTTAATACTTTCCAGAAGCATATAAAACATTTTCTTTGCCCTCTGCTTCTACAGAAGACTCTTCTAATTTTCTTTTTTTCATTATTTTTAGCAATCTAGCCTTTTTTTCTTGTATCTCAAGATGCTTTCGTTAGGCTACACGAACCCTACGTGCATTTAATTTTTTAAAGCATGACACACAATTAAAACCTGGTTCAAAACCACAATGTTTTAAAATGATTAATTTTGCTACATGCCCATATTAAATAGTGCAATTGCCATATTTACCCTAATTTTAGAATTTTTAACTCCACAAACGTAGATTTTAGAATGACTGACCATATGGTATTATTAACTGACTCATTGGGGTTTTGAGTTTTTCCATGTAGGCATTTTTTTAATAACCTAGGGTCAGCTAAATCTCTAAAAATTGGCTTAATTTCATTCATGGGGGAAGATGGCACATGGGTATGTTTTTTATTATCATAATGCTTTTCGTTAAATTCAGTTTTTGCTTTCTGAAACATGCACCATGAATTTGTACTCGAGGGACACAATCCATGTTGAGGGCTGTCATTTGTAGACAAAAGATGGAAATAAACAGCCTAAACAGTAGTTCTCATGTTGTGTAAATCATTGATATTGTTTCTAATGGCCATAACATAATACCTCTGAATTTTTGAAATTAAAATGTCGGTGAGTCGGTTGCGTCCACTTAGGTTTCTTCCATCACTTAATTTTTTCCTTTTTTTTTTCTTTTGCGATCCAAAAGACGGGTACCCATACGCTTTTGGATATTCCCAATGCACTCTAACTTTTTCACTTGAGTGTCATACGGATTCAGGGCTAGTATTGATGAAAATTTCTTGAATCTCCATCGCCCAAATATTTTCTGTAACGAATGCCATAATGAGCTTCGGATCTTTAAAATATTGCCGTTACACCTTTCACTTCCATGCCTCCACTTGTTCCACTATAGTTGGTAATACATGATGGTTCATGAACAGAATTAAATGCAGTTTTGCACCAACAATGTTTCGAAAACACTTCAAAGTCAATAACTTTTCCAGTATCGACACTCGTAGCTGTAACAATACCATGGAGGGACTGGTATCCTCTTTTCTGCCATGAACCATCTAAGGCAACAGCGATGTCACGGCTACCTTCTATTCGTGTTGCCTCCTCAACAGAATTTCTCATTGATTTTTTACAGGTTAATTTAGAAGAGTCGAACAACACTTCTGTATAAGTACGGAATTTTTCAGGTGGAGATGGCAAGTTCATAAATCCACAGAATGTTTCTACAGCTGAACGACCTTTTCCAATAGATCTGAAAACAAATACCAATCTGATATTTGAGTGGAAAAGTTTATTTTTATTCTTCAATTTAGTTGACGTATGGAAACCATGTTTTTGCTCAAAACTACTACAAAGTTCCATGTAATACACAATTCCAACTCTTTTAGAAACCTCCAATGAGATGGAATGGTCACAGTTTTTACAAACAGCAAAGTTCAATAAAGCTTTATATTCTATAAATTTTATTCTATTAAAACATTTTTTCATTACTTCCTTCCATATCTTCATATAAACTGTTGTTTGAAGTAAGTTTTCGTTTTGAAGCACTTTGAATAACAGTTTCTGTGTTGTCTGGTGTGATAGCTGGAACATTTTTTTTGAGCATTCATTTTTTGAACGCCGACATTTTTGAGTTTCTTAAATATTTTTTAGATCTCCCCTTAATTTTTATCGTTAATAAAATACTAATAAATAATTTAATGTAAAACGTGGTTTAAACAGGAAAAAAAATCTGCATAAATAAATTATAATTCACAATTAGCAAGTTCAAGCAAGAATAATTCCATTTAATAACAAACTAAACGAAAAAAAATAACTGTGTTGAGTTGTCTTTTCCTTTCCTCAGAGAGAGAGAAACATCGTTTTATATATGTGTAAAACAAAGGTTATACAAATTGTAGAATAAACAAATCGCGTTGTCATCAAAAAATTAAGCATGATGAAAGACAGGTGCTCCTCGAAGAGCACCTGTCACGCGTCAAGGAAAGTGTGGCTTCCTTTTAAAAAATAAATAAAAATAATTCTAATTATTGTATTTCGATATATCATATATCATTTTAAGCAGAAATGTTTGTACTTTTCAAAAATATAAAAAAGTCAAAATCCTTTTTTTTTTCAAAAATTTTTGTGCCGGACCTCCTTAACCGTCGACCGCATCTAACTCAAGGGTTACACTAAAAAGTTCTGCCTTAAACAGGGGGAAATCAGTAAATTTGGCGAGTAAAAAAAAATGCCAGTGAAAAAGTTATTTTTGCTTCAATTTTCGTCATTTCTTCTTTAGATAATTTTTAAAATTAAATCATTGTAGATGTTAGATTAAGATAACAAAATGTATTCAATACATTTCTGAGACTCATTTAAAATGTTTATCAATATCAAAATTTTTGTTCTCTTTCATAAAACTTATAGTTTACTTTAAAATAATGCCTAATGTATAAATCTTTTTTTTTTTTTTTGACATATAATTTCATAATAAAAAGCGCAAAATTTGCCCATTTCGAATTTTTTTTTTTTGAATTATTCAGTTAAATAAGCATAACTTCCTTAAAAAAAAATAAAAGCTATGTTCAAATAAAAAATTCTTCATTATTAATTGCGTGTTATTAATATATCAAAAATCACTAAATTGGCATATCACAATTAATTGCTAAATGAATATTTTTAATCAATATTAGTATAAAATAATGAATTAATTTTGTTTTGTATTTTATGATTTCTTCTAAAATGAATAAATATGGATGAATTTAAATGAAAATGATTTTTAAAAAGTTCATTGATCATTTAGAATCAGTGATTAAAAAAATAAAATGCCGAAAACTATCTTTTTTTAAAGAGTTTAAAAAAAAAATTTTTTTTGTTTACAAAACAATGATATTTTGCATATTTTATGATTTTTTTCTAAAATGAATCAAAATCGTCGCGTTTAAATAAAAGTGATTTTTAAAACTTTTAGAATCAGTGATTTAAAAAATAAAAAGCCAAAAACTTTTTTGAACAAATTTTAACAAAACACTCAAAATACTTAAAACAATAATTTAATAATTTCTTTTTTTATAAAGATAATTGCATGAAACTTTTTTCCCGTGTGTCGAACATTTCAAAATATCCTCACAATTTTACTTCAAGATTTAAAATAGTAGTAAAATTTTGTAATTTGAAAAATTTCTACTTTTCTGTCTTTTTTCAACATACAACTATTTTTAAAAAGGCTACATTTTCTTTTCAGGGGACTAAAAAATTGCAACGAAAGAATTGAAAAGTTAGTGAGTGATTTTAAATTCGCACTGTTCGCCTATTCGAGGGTTTTTAGCGACGGACCTCGAAATTTTCAACCATGGTCAAGTGACTAGGATGACACCTAAGCTTTTACCCACCTCTCCTAAGTATCAAACCACACCAACGCAAGAACAAATTTCGAAAAAGGGAGTTTTAATGTCATAGTTAAAGAAATCACTCACATCGCGCATATACACACATAAGTGCTATCGTCCTGAGGGAGACAGGAAATTCCCCTGGGGATTAAGTTATTCACTGGTAAAAGCCCGTGCAACGCCGGGCTAAGCGGAGAGGAAAGAAACAAAGAAGTAAAAGTAATTTCGAGAAATAATGTTGGAAGTGCTGATTTTATGAAGAGAAGGGAAAATGTTAAACGAGAAAGCCATGACACGCACTCACGGGCCCTACACTCACATCGTACGCGTCACACCCACACAAAAGTGCTGGCGTCAGAAAGGAAGGAGGAAATTAACATGGGGATTAAGTTATACCCTCGGTAAAAGCCCGTGCAACGCCGGGCCGGGTCACAGCTAGTTTTTTCTTTATTATTTACTTATATTTATTTGATTTCCTTTGTGCATTTATTTTTTCATCTTAACATGATATTTATTTTCAAAAAATTAAGTAAACGAGTCAGTTGTAATGTATAAATTTAAAACTGTATGCAAGTAAAGAAAATACCACGAATAAGACCAAATTCTCACAACTAAATTGTTAGCAAAATAAATGCAAAGAAATGTATACAGACAGTTTTAGAATTAATGTTCAAAATTCAACATATTTTTATAAAATAATATAAAAATAAATGTTATACTTAATAATTAAAATATTGTAAACCAAAACAAGATTTTTATTTAAGAAAAATTGGTTTAAACAATGCTTGTGTACACTGAAATCTCCCTGAAAAGTTAGGGATACACTTGCCTAATGACCTGATGGTCAATGACCAGGCATTTGATAAATAAGTTAGGGATACACAATGCAAAGCAAATTGTGAAGCGCTGCGCCTCATTTATTCGTACGGGAGGCTCTGCGGGGGGTAGCTGCAATATAACTAGTATTGCCGTTGCCATTAATCAGTCGTTTCAGCAACCGTTATGGATAAACTAAGGAGACATCTAAATTAGGTGCCTTCGTTCGCGAACAAATAATAGGCACTCATCGCATGGGTCATTAAATTTCTCCGAAATCGTCCGAGAATAAGCATTTTCAAGGTTGATAGTGTCAACAGTATACAGAGTATACACGGAGGGTGCGGGGGGGGGGGGATTAGTGATCAGACAAACTGCAAATGACAATTAGCCTCGAATGTGCGTAATGAGGTGGCTCATGCATATTGCGAAACCATAAACAAGCTCAAACTACCACCCAACTGAATCAGGATACCAGACTTACAGTAATAGATCATGCTATGCTCTCTTCACCGCATAAGTTTCAGGTTCAATAGACCCTCAAGAGTACCACTGCTCGATGCACATCATTGGGCTGCACTTTTCATTGAGCAGGAGAATACAGATCATGGATTCTAGAGAGCTAGAAAGGAGTATCATGGAACGACGAGTCTCGATTCCGACTACATCTCGCGCCAATGGGAAGCTGAGAATATGACGTCATTTTCATGAAGACGGGGATCTTACATGCAAGATTGGAACTGTACAAGGATCAGGGTGGTCTGAGGTGTTTTTACCTTGACAGTTTTGGGGGTTTTTTGGTACTTGTACCAACATCCCTCAATGCGATTCGGTACGTTGTTTTGCAGGGGGATCATTTCCATCTATCATTTGTGTTGTAATCTCAAATATATGGAAATGGAATATTCCAGCAAGATAAATACCTCTCTTACAAGTTCCGGTTGGCTACTGCTTAATAAGATTTCTAACTTCTGTCATGAACTAGCCTACACACACAAATCCTGAATTAAATATCTTGAATGCCTTTGGGTTGCTTTGGAGAAAGGTTATGAAAGCCTTTCACACAAAACCAGTAACCCTCACTGAATTATGGACAGCTCTAGCCAGTGTTTGGCAAGCCTCTTGAGGAACGCTTCCACAAACTTCTTGATTCAATGCTTCGTCGTGTGGCAGTTATCAAGGCCAGCGAAGGCCCTATTCGTTATTTACTTTTTATCCTGAATTTAGTGGCACTTCAGTATATATATATAGCAGCTTCTAATTTTAAGTTGCAAATTTGCAGAATACGCAGAAGTATCTCACTCAGTTATAAATATTTTAACGACATTCGGAACAATTTATTTATGCTACAAATATTTTTCAATGTATACGAGGCAACAAAAATAAAACATAAAACCAAATTAACACAGAATAAGAAAGGCGACAGCAGATAGCTTCAATATACATAGATTTCGATAATTTGCACAAAAAATATAAACACATATCCCAGTTATTAAATATTGGACAACGGGAGAATGATTTAATAAGTAAATTAATATATTTTGTTAAAAAATTTTAATAAAAAAATACAACATTTATTTTAATTGTGTGTACTGAAAGTACCTATAACATGCCATGTGTGTGTAATGTACTTTATATATTTTAATATATATTCTTCTGTGGTATTTTTTCTTTTCGTTTTTTTATGTAGTTCCCCGGAAACACACACACCTTATAATTTACAAGGGTTCCGTGAGTAGACAAAGTTTGAAGACTACTGATCTAGATTACAATCAGTGTCGTCCGAATCTAGCAGTAAAGCTTACGTTAGATAGGTAAACTTTCCCACCAAATTCCACTGGATGCTGCAGGATTATAAACATTGTAGACTGAGGGCTACTTTATTAAAAATGTCGTTTAACCAGTTTTATGGCTATAACCAACTTTCTTCCTTTTCTGTTTATAATACTGAGCGAAATCCAATGGAATAGATAGAAGTTCTAAATCCATTATTAACGAAAAGGTTACATACCTAAAATACCAATTCAAAGCTTGAAAAATAAAGGAAGATTAGTAGCAAAAAATATTAATAAGTATAAGAATTGTTTTTACTAAAACTAGGGGGGATACCCCTTGTCCACCTAGCGATTGATCAGCCCCCATTGTACAAATTATACAACCGTTCATGCTCATTGGTCAAATTGTAAAACTGCAATTTACATGTAGTATGCAGTTCTATTTATTATTTTTTAGCCAAATTCGTTCTTGGTGCTCCTCTTCAGTTAAATTCACCACTGAAGCTGCATCATCCAACACTTCATTGATAAACCTACAACTTTTGCAGCTTCCTGGAAAGTTGAGTATTTAGTTCCATTGATTGTTAATAAGTCTTCGTGTGAGACAACACCTTTCTTCCATGCACCGATTCCAGTTCAGGCAATCATTGCGGTATTTTTCTGCGAGAGCTTGCAATAATGTACTATCGCACCCATATAGGTGACACTACATGACACGAAGCACATGGTTACCAATTCAAAGCATACGACACAGACGAAATCAGGGGTTGCCAACTTGACAAGTTATCTTGACATTGGCATTGTTGCGAGAGTACGTAATAAAATTATTACAGCATCACGAAAAACTTTTAATATAGGGAATGATAAATATAAGCTAAAATTATAGCAGTAATATTTGGAATTGTTTTACAATTTTGTAAGCTACAGTACCAATATAGTCTCTCTCTCTCTCTGTATATATGTGTAGTGTCTGGCTACTGTTGGTGGAAGATTATGGAATGTTGGCGCTATTTAGTGCGTCTTAGGCGGTGGGATACAGTTTTTAGGGAGAAGGCGATTGACCCTCGAATGGGATGGTCAGGGAAGAGAGAGTCCCTCGTTTTAAAAGCGCGGAGGGGGAAAAGAGAGTTGGCCTCACAACGTAACGGACAGAGAAGGAAGGGAGTTCCGTTGATTTTGACACTGGACTGAAATTGGTAGAAAGAAAATATAGTTCTTGGGGTTTGTGTATTGCGCGGAGAATTGCGCTTGTGTTTTTACGGTATTGAGAAAGAGAAAGAGAGAATTCTGTTCTGTTGACACGACGTGCTGTGTCAGAAAGTTAAAAGTAATATATATACATATATATATATATATATATATATATATATATACTGGTGTCCACACAAAAGTTAAGCATAAATCATAAAATGTGAAAAACATGGAGTAAATATTCGTAAAATTATTCCAAATTTCTTGCGGATATTAATTGGGAGAAGAAGAAACATTGGGTTTATGCAAAACTTTTCAGTCGACTACGCCCTGCGTGAAACACCGGCGCATGTCGGAACGTAGAGAAACCGATTCACGCAGCATAGGCAATTCAGACAAGTTTCGTGCAGCTACTGTGCGAAGGAACGTTGTTAACCATCAAACAAGGTGAATGAGGGCACAAAGACGCCAATTGGACATGTTTACGAAAGGAAGAATCGTTGAAATGCTAGAATCCTCACGATCACAAACCGAAGTGTCTCGAATTCTGAATATGGACCAGTCTGTGATCTCAAGACTGTTGCAGAGGTTTCAAAGAACGGGAGATGTTACCGACAACCAGTATCAGGTGGACCAAGAGTCACAACCCCTCGCCAAGACCGATATCTGGTAATAAATGTGCGACGTCAGGGGGGCAGTACTGCCAGAGCCCTGGGTTCGGCGCTCACAGTCGCCACAGAAATACGAATTTCGAGACAAACTGTTTACAGGAGACTCAATCATGCTGGCCTGTATGCCAGAAGACCAGCAGTTTGCATTCCTCTCACGTCTGCGCATTAACGCGCTCGTTTGAAATATCAACATTGGAGTGTGGGAGAGTGGGCTAATGTGATGTTCAGTGACGAGTCCCGGTTTAGTCTGAGTCGTGATTCTCGGCGGGTAACCATATGGGGAGAACGCGGAACACGTTTTGAACCAAGAAACATAACGGAAAGACATCATTTTCCATCAAGAGGAGTATTGGTATGGGCAGGCATCATGATGGACGGCCGCACAGACCTCCATTTCTTTGACACGGGGTCTGTGACTGCTCAAAGATACAGATATGAAGTTCTTGAGCCATGTGTCCGCTTGTTTCGAGGTGCTGTCGGTCCTGACTTCATATTCATGGATGATAATGCGCCATGTCACCGAGCGGTGCTGATTGATGACTTCCTTGAAACGGAAAAAATCCAGCACATGTCGTGGCCTGCGAACTCCCCTGATTTAAATCTTATCGAGAATGTATGGGATATGCTCGGGAGACAAATTGCAGCCCTTTCGCACCCACCAAGCTCCGTTACAGAACTGAAGAGAGCTCTCCAAGAAGCTTTGAACCGTTTGAGCCCACAACTCATCCATCATCTCATAGCAAGTATGGTAAATCGCTGTGCAGCGTGCCTGGCTGTCAGAGATGACCACACTCCTTATTAAACTGCAGCATCAGTATTTTATTTAATGTTTTCTTTCATTTTTTCTTTAAAGTGAGAATCCTTGCTATGCTCAGTTTTCTTTCAAACTGCTACCTTTGGATAATAAAATTAATTATTATCATTCTTTTGATTTTCTTCCTTATTTTATAACCATTTTACACTCGCATATCCCGTTTCCCACCATTCTGATTTACAGTTCCTTCTCTATTCACATAATTATCAATTATGCTTTACCTTTGAACCCCAGTGTATAAATATATCATTGAATAAAATCAAACAAGTTTTATTGCATAAATAACACAGACCTGAAAAATTAAAGTTTTTGAAAAAGAAGCTTTCCATGATTTTTATGTAATGATTCCGTGATTTCTAAAATGGCCACCCCTTTTTTTCCATCACATCAGGATTTTTTCTAAAATCGATATTGATATTTTTACCGAAATTCTATTTCAAAAGAAATTATCTCGAACAATTTAGCATGCATCATTTGGCCACAGTAGTTTTTGTCCAGTTAAATCTATATAAATATTGACCCCCTTGATGAGGCAAATTGATTTTTTAGTTCATGGATGAAAACCACTGGTCAGATCTCATGAGTTGCTTCTGTTTGAGAGAAAAACAAGAAGCTTCCTTGAAGATTAAACTTTTTATATTCAATTATGGTACAGTTTCTAAAAAAATCAACATACTCTTTCAATAAGCTTTTATTATACTTTATACTTAATAGCTTTTATAATTTATGTAAAGTAAACGATTGTGCGACAGGAGCAAATATTATGTCAGAGTGCATGAACATTTGAAAAAAAAACAAGTTTTAAACTCCGCTATAAGTAAAACAAAACAAAGTTTCTATTTAAATGCACACTCTTTATTCCTTTGAAACTTCCTGTTGATGTTTTTCTCTTATATTCAATCTCGTGCTAACATCAAGCAGTAATCGGTAAATCTGTTTCTCTGTCCCATCTTCTTTGATATTTATGCTCCATACATTTGGTGTGGCTTGGTGGAAAATTTCACCCTGTTCTTCGCTGACTTATCCTAAATTTTCGGAGGAAGGGTCCCCAGGTGAGTGAAAAAAATGTAGTTTGACCCAACCAACCCAAGTTTTTGTTTCCTTTTATGCCATGGTTTAAGAAATTCTTTATCCTTCATAAGCTTGGTTGTATCTGAACCAACAAAGATCCCCTCTTTCTCAACTTGGCTTCGGCTAAACCTAGAAATTTTTTGAAAAGGTATTTGAAACAATCACCATTTTCTGGAATAGCCTTGTAATTGCTTCATTACACCTAATTTTATATGCAGAGAGGTTTAAAATATAATTAAGATTTTCTTTTCGGCCATTCTGTTTGGACGCAGTGTTGAGTATTATCACGGCTGCCCCACTCTCAAATAAAACATGTGAACTTTGTATATTTGCCTTTTTGACCAAGAAGCATGAAGATAACTTTCAAATTACCGCAAATGGTCCAACCGTGGCCGGAATATTTTATTCTGTTGAGGACGCGAGAGTCAGGTTTCCATAGTGTTCCTTTAAATGCACCAAATGTCCAACTGGTACAAACGAATACTTGCTTCCTCGATGAAGAAAAACAGCCTTAAAGGCTCCTTTTTGACGAATCTATAAACTACCTCCATTTATTTTTATGTTATCCTCTTCCTCAAAGTATTCTTAACAAATACTTTTTCTCGATTCCTGTACCAATAAAAAGAGGTTTTTGTTTCATCAATAAGTTGTTTTTTTCCTTTCAATCTGGAACACAATAATTCAACAGCCTCTTTCGAAAAGCCTAGATCTCTTGCCAGATCATTAAGTTTGTAGTAACAACGCTACTAACTACGTTTAACTACCACTTTTAATAAAAAATATAATAAATTTTACATAAAACTTCTAACTACTCACACCTCATTCATTACTAATTAACAGTTTTTCTCACACCTCATAATACCTCACAAACTCTCTCTGTCTCTGACACCCCTAGCTTTCTCTCGTCATACACACAACCCTCCGCATTCCCAGGAATACATTCACTCCATGCCGCTGTTGAAACAGCGCCATCTATAACCTTAACAAAGTTCAACCTGACAGAAGGTTTGCGGTAAATCGGCTCCTGAGAGATTATATTTCGTATGAGAATGAACTTTTAACAAAACTATTGGCAGTGAGAGATTGCGATGGAAATGCGTCACAGCAGTGGCATGATGTACACCCCCGCAACCCCTGCATCAGGGGGGGGGGCAGGATTCTAGAGAGCTCAAAACCTGACTGACATCAAGTACGTATTTGGTCTTGGGGCCCAAAACCAATCTTTGAATGGAGCCCTAATATTGTCAGTTACGCACCTGTGTCGCAGAGTGGTATTCTATATGTTTCACAACGGTAGAATAAAAGTCAATCAAGGAAGGAAGAAATTGAAGGCTAAAAAATCTGTTTGGTTAATACTCATAAAAATCTAATTAAAATTGAATTTTTCAAGAAAACGTGTCATGACAGAAATTTTTCATTATTGTTTTTGAAATCAGCAAAAAGATGCATAAAGTTGAGCTATTACTTCCCTTATATTTTTCCTATCGCGGGTATGTGTAATTCTTTAATCATTGAATACAAAGTGTTGCCGAATTCAACCGACGAGTTTAGAGGAATAATAGTTGGTAGTATGGAGACAACTAATCAACATATAACATAAGGTTGCAAACCACGTTTAGTCGATGAAAATTGCAATAATTGTAATAATTATCCCATACCACATTATACTCTGTCAATTTACAGTGGGTAAAAAAAGTATTTGCACACCTACATTTTTGTTTGCAATTCATAAAAAGAAGCATTAAGAAATAAAAAAATTGGTATTGCCAAATCAGAATAAGTTTAATCATCCAAAACAAACAGAAATTTACAATAATATAAATAACGATGCTTTTTTGTAACAAAATTAAAATATCTCGTGTCAAAAAAGTATTTGCACACCTGCATGAATACAAAAGAAATAAAATATTTAAGCAAATTTCAAATAACTAATATTTAGTATGCATTCCTTTAGCATCTATTACTGCTTGTAATCTTGCTAGCATTGATTTAATTAAATTTTCTGTAACAATAGGGTCAGTATATTCGACCACTCTTCAATAAAGGATTGTTTAAGGGCAGATTTGCTTGAAATCTTCCTTTTTCTTATTTTTAAATCCACAGAATTCCACAAATTTTCCAAAGGATTTAAGTCTGGTGATGGTGGTGGAGTGGCAAGTTTTCTGGGTACATGATAAAGCAATCACATACGTGTTATACTGGCAGTGTGCTTGGGATCATTGTCTTGCTGAAAATAGTACGAATTACTGATACCCAATTTTATTGCACTTTGTGGTAAGTTATCTCGCAACACATCAATATAGGTTCGAGCTGTCATATTCCCATCAATGAAACACAAATTACCAACTCCTTTGCTAGCCATGCACCCCCAAATCATAACAGAACCTCCTCCATGTTTAACTGTAGGTAACACATTTTGGGTATGAAAAGTAGAGTACAAGGTTTTCTCCAAACTAATTTCCCGGCATCGGATTTAAAGATATTGAACTTACTCTCGTCGGAGAATATGACATTTTTCCAGAAATCAATTGGCTTATTGATATATTCCTTATCGAATTCAAGTCTCTTCAGTCTATTTCGTTCAGTCATGAGAGGTTTTTTCCTTGGAGATCGCCCATAAATTTGTGCATCATGCAGGACATTTCGAACACTTTGGGCACAGATTTGAGCTCCAGATGTTGAAGCGACATCATTGGCTAATGTAACTGCCCTAACAAATGGATTTTTCGATGCTTCTCCTATGATTTTTCGCTTAATTCGCAGTGAAAGTTTTTTTGGGCATCCAGAGCGCAAGTTATTTGATGTAGATCCTCTTTCTTTATGACGTTTTATAACATACCGAACAGTAGAGAAGCAAACATTTACTTTTTTACCTATTTCTCGATAATTTAGGTCATTTTCACGTAGAAAAACAATTTTTTCTCGCAACGAAATCGGCAATTCAGATATCTTAGGTGCCATAACAATTTGAAATCGGCAATCAACTGATAAAGTTTCGACAATACCTCCTTTTATAGTAGTCTTACGTATGTTATTTACTGCGGGATGACTGTCAAATATAATTAGCAAAAAAATGCAGATTTTCTAAAGTTGGGTTGAGTGTGCAAATACTTTTTTGACATAAGATATTTTAATATTGTTGCAAAAAATGTTTTTTATTAATATTATTGTATTTTTTGTAATTAATTCAAATGAATAGGCTTATTTTATTTTTAAAATGCCAATTTTTGTATTTCTTAATGCATTTTCTTATAAATTGTGAACAAAAATGTATGTGTGCAAATACTTTTTGTACCCACTGTAAGTGTCCAACTCACCATCCTGCTGGGCAAATTTTTTTCCATGTGTCAGCTTTGTCAGGGCTACGTGGAGCATAATTACCTTCACTGGTAATTTCCCGAGATACGTCCGAAATTTTTTCAAACCCCAAATGACCGCCAAACACTCTCTCTCGCTCAAAGAATAATTTCTCTTGGCCCTGCTCAACATTCTAGACGCGAAAGCAATAGGTCTATTTTGCTGCATCAACACCGCACCAACACCTACCGCACTCGCATCCTTTTACAATTCAAACTGACTATCAAAATTTAGTAATTTCAACACTGGATCCTCCTTTACTGCTTTCTTTATCGCCTCAAATGCTGCCTGCACTTCCGCGGACCACACAAATTTAGCCTTCTGCCATTTTAAAACATGTAAAGGTCACACAATTCTGCATAACCCCAAATAAATTTTTGGTACAAACCCGTCATGCCAAGAAACTTTGCTAACTCTTGTGCATTCTTCGGAGGTTTCATCTCTGTGATCGCCTTCACTTAGGCGTCATCCGTTCGGACCCCCTAGTGACTGATCACAAGACCCAAATACTTCAACTTATTCACACGTGAAGTGACACTTTTGCTGGTTCAGTGTCAAACCAGTTTCTTCCAACAACCGAAAAACTTCCCTTAAATGTTCCACATGTTGTTCAAACGATGATGACGATATAATTACATCATCCATATACTCACTAACAAATTTCCAATGACTGGTTTAAGAATAATATCGATCGCCTTTTGAAAATTCGGAGCCACTCCGGCGTGACCAAATGGCATCCTTTACATGCATACGTACCACTCTTCATTATGAAGGCTATTTTCGGGACATCCCTGGGATTGATCGCTAACTGGAAACATCCCGACCTAAGATTCAGCATGGACATAACTCAGTATGAGGAATATTCATAATTAAATCCTCTGTGAATGGTAGTGGATATCGAGGATATTTAGTTATCGCGTTTAACTTGCGAATATCTATCACGAAACGATACGCCTCAGGCGATTCTGGAGACAACCCATTAGTTTTGTGGCACAACACTGCCGGTGATGCATCTGGGGACTGAATAGGGATAATCGTACCCTCTTCCAGCATCTTGTTGACATAATAATCAATCATTTTCTGTTTTACCCTATAGTACCTATACGGCCTCGCCGCCACATGTGGATTATCATCCTGTCTATTTAATGATACCAAACATGGGTATCAGCTCTCTCTCTCTCTTATCTGAAAATAACCCTCCAAAACTCCTAAGTAATGCCTGCAATTTCTGCTTCTTATTTTCATCCAAATTCCTGTGAGACAGATCGACCTCTACCTGCTCATCTACATCTGGTAAGTCCTTAATCTCTGAATCCAAAATCTCAACAACGTTTTTTTAATAAAAATCTAAAGATATTTTCGTGGCCTTCATAAAGTAGCCACCCTGAAGGCATTTATACTACATGTCATCAATGACATGGAAACTGCACTGCTTCGAAAATTCTCGAATTCTGCCCTGCAACTCAACGATCTCCAAATTCATACATTTCACGCCCTGCGCTGTGTTTACCACTGCATCCGACCTTCTCTTAGGCCTGAATGAAATATATGATTTGGATACTTCAGCAGAAATAAAGGATTTGTCAGCCCCTGTATCCAACAAAGCTTTGATAAAAGTATCGTGCAGTAATACCGGAATGTACGGTATGTCCATCGGACTTAACCATAAATCTCCGATCACGTTTCGACGGTTTCCTATAACATTTCGGACCCACTGACTCTCTTATCCCCGATTGGCAGAACCATTTCTGACCAGCCGATTCTCGAATCCTCGAATACCATAATCATTTCGGCCAATCCGGTTCTCAGATCCCTAATTACCGAAACCCCTGCTATACTTATTACCATTCGAATCACTATTTACACCCCTTGTATCAAATTTTCACTTTACCTTACCTCTATCATGCCAATTTCCATCAATACGCCTGTCAGGCGACCTCTTACTTGAATCCCATTCTTGCACATTCCTAAAATCACTACTCAAACCATTGGTTCCTGTGTCCACCCGTTCCGTTCCTCATACTTCGCAACTAATTTTCAAAGCTGAGCCGTCTTTTTTGGGTTTCGAACCTCAACATAGTCAATCACCTGGGGGGGGGACAATCTCATCACTACATGATTTACCAATCCTTTTTCCGTCATTCCCAAATCTAATTCTTTTTCAAGTTTAAGGCAATATATGGTACCCATCTTCACAATTTGTTTTTATTTTTAATATTTGATATTTGGTTTTAATTGTATTTTATAAAGGTTAATATGTAATAATAATTTCATACACAAATTTTTTAATTTGTTGCAAAATGTTTGTAAAATCTAAATTTTTGCAACTTTTTAAAACATTTTTTTAAAATCTAAGGCTTTTTTAAATATATCTCTTTTCTTTCAAAGATTTTTTTCCAAGGACCTTATAATATACTACATAAAACTCTGCATGGGGTTTTTTTCTGCTGCTGCTGTATAATTTTTTATTAATTTTTTTATAGTTAAATCTCCAAAAAATCTTTAAAAAAAAACAACATTAATTTTGATTTTGAAATTTTTTAGAAAAAGTACTAAACATGTTAGAGCTAATTCCATGCACAGTTTTACGAAACATACATTTCACAGAATATATAAAAAATATCACACCCAAACTTCAATTATCAAAAAAACCTTAGGGTTTTGAATAACAGTATATGTACAAAAATTCAACATGGAAAAAAAGGAGTTTGAAGATTTAAATCCATGAATAGCATGATATAATATTCATCGAATAGCCTGAAACTTTTATGATATGTTAATTAGCTTATTTAAAACTGCTTACCATAAGAAATTGCAAAAATATAGAACAAATAAACAGTATACTGGCATAGTAAAATAGACTCATGTCCATAAATTAAGGATGATGAAGTTGAGGCAAAGAAAGAGACAGAAGCAAAACAGATTTGACTTATTTGTAAAGTCTATTTATTAAACAAAAGGTAAAGAGCAAAAAAGATGCTATATGTTTGACATAATTAATAAAAATTGCGATTTTTACTCCCTAGGGCAAATTTCAAAAAAGAACCTTTTACAAAAAACAGTATAACATGGTTAGTATGATGGTTAATACGGAGTATGTCTCCCGGACGATGCAATACAGGCCTTACAACGCCTACGCATGCTGAGTATCAAATTATCAATCTGATCTTGGGGAATATTACACCACTCATCAAACAATGCCCTCCGAAGTTCTGGTAGACAGGTGGGAGGGGGTTGACGGGCTCCAATTCGTCAGCCAAGCATATCCCACACATGCTCTATTGGATTCAAGTCCGGTGAGTATGCTGGCCAATCCATACGGGTGATATCCTCCGATTGAAGGCATTCGTCTACAATGTTTGCACGGTGAGGACGGGCGTTGTCATCCATAAACAGAAATTCAGCACCCATGGCACTCCGAAACAAACGTACATGTAGTTCCAGAATAACATCCCGATAGATGTGGCCTGTCATCGTTACACTCTGAACATGCAGGTTAGTTCTGGAACCAAGAATAATTCCTCCCCAAACGAGCCATCCTGCACCACCGTAACGGTGTCGTTTAATGGTGTTCTCTTGGTGGTAACGGGTACCTGGCGCTCTCCATATGAAAGTCCGGCGAGAATCAGACTGCAAACTAAACCTGGACTCGTCGGAAAACATCACACAAGACCACTGTTGCGGTGTCCACAATGCATGCTCTCTACTCCAGGTTAATCGCAGGCGACAGTGAGTTGCGATAAGAAGAACACATCTGACAGGCCTACGAGCATATAGACCAATGTACCCTAAGCGTCTGTATATGGTCTGCCTTGAAACTGTCATACCGGTAGCTGAAGAGAGCTGACGAGATAGGTCTGATGCTGTGCTCCGTCTGATTCTTTTGGCAGTAACTGCCAAATACCGGTTCTCATTCGGCGTTGTAACTCGGGGGCGACCTGTGCTGTAACATCTACTCACATTACCGTAATCTTGGAATCGTGGCCAAAGTCTGGAGATGGCACTCTGGGCGATTCCAAGTTCCTCGGATATTTCCAGCTGGCTACGTCCACATTCCAGTCGTCCGATAATTCTACCACGTAAAAAATAATCCAAATGCTTCCTTTGTGCCATAACTATGCGGTTATTGCACTGAAAGGCTTTTAAAGCGCTTGTGAACAATTTTACTTCTTTGCCACCATTCCTTATATACCCCTCTCTTACATTCTCGTCATTGTGACGTACTATCCGCGCCATCTGGTGGTTTCCTGTAATTTGCATATTCTTCTTCAAGATGTGTGTGATAATTCTACAGGTGAAATTTTTATTTTATAGTTCAATTTCTGTGTGATTCTGAATTATCCTTAATTTATGGACATGAGTGTATATAGAAGAAAACGAATGAAAGATCAATATTTCATAAAACTTTTGTCGTGGTCCAGTCCTATCTTGGACTGGGTTCACATTGCCCGACGCGCCTGGTGTGGAAGGAAACATATTATCACCAACGAAAGCCATAATTACAAATATTTATTAACAACACACAAATACAATTAACAAGTCACACTATAAGTAGAAACCCTGGAGTGATTATTCAATTCCCTAGATTAATCCTGATACACAACTCTAACATTCAATTCTAACCTTTAAATCTAATATTCCCTACTAAATAATCTCAGCTATTAGAATTGACAAAGGAGACGAGAGAGAGAGAGAGAGAGAGAGAGAACGTTTACTGACGTCAGGTCGGTACTAACTATAATCCCTTTGATTATTTCAATGATTAACAATATCAATTACTATCTAATACGTGCTAAGCTCGCTGGAGAGATCCGTAGATGATACTTACAACTGGTTTGGCAATTCCTTCTCCTACTACTTTCTTACTAAATCTAGACTTTATATAGTCGAATTCATTAGCATATCACTATCTCGTGTTTTTCCCGAGGAGGCTGTGAAATAGAATAATTGCTGGCCCTACAGTTACCCAAGAGGGTTAATGGAAGATTGACGCGGATATAGACCCGTCACACTTTATCTTAAGAAATATATTAAAAAAAAATACACACACTTTAGAGCTAATTCCATGCTCAGAGCTAATGCACAACATGTACAAAAGATATTTATGCCTTTGTTTTTTATTTCCATGATTTTAAAAGCCTTCGCATGTTAAATATTGTACACGAATGAAAGCAAACTCAAATAACAATTTATAGGTAAAATATATCAAAATCTACGAATTACATATGTGAATTTGCTTAAATAAATATCTTAAAATATTTTAATAATAAAAGTGTTGAATTTCACACACATGGGATAGATACATATCACCAAAAACAAATATATAAAAATGGGAGAGTTTTTCTATTCTTTCGAATTAGATTTTTAATTATCTGAATTATCAAAATGAGATTTAGTATTTGTGTTTTGGGAGAATCTGTTTTGAAGTTTTAATTTCATTCATAAAAATATCATAAAAATCACGCACAACTTTTATATCTTGACCAAATCTATTTGCTTTTCAATAAATAATTCACAAACTAGAATTTTTGCATGAATTGCACAATTCTTTCTTGAAATGATTTGTTACTGCCTGTATAATGTCAGTATCATTGATGCGCAGTAGAAAAATGATTAATTCATTTTTTATCAGGCTTTTTTCGAGCAAATAATCTGAAATGTGGGCGAGGTAGTTGCTGCCCAGCATCAAATATTGCTCCATAACTTGATAAAAAAATGCAGGTAAAGCTTTAAAATTTTGCAGGTATATTTATAAAGATTCGGGGTATCAAATAAGCCAATAAAATTTTTTTGACAGGTTGATGATTTTTAGGGTTTCATATCGTCTTAAGTAATTTATACACAAAATCTGACGGTGACTGACCACTAGCTTGTTTCGATCCGTAGAATTCAGCTTCAAGCTCCGATCTATTTTTTACCACGGGAAAGCTGTTCGTCAACGCCTCCTTCAAAAGTGTGAAACCTGTCACTTTCCTGATCACATAGGTATAACCGATTACCTCGAACCAGTCCTGTGCCTACCAGTGAGATGACCATTTAAGTAGGCACAAGCCGAATTTGCAGTAATCCCATAATAATCTATTACTTTCTAAGAAATCTTGAAAGTTTTCCTGGCCATAAAAAAAGTTCATGTAGGACCCTAAAATTCGAAGAAACTCCTAGCCCAAGGTTAGGTTCTGTTAGGCGCCACTGTAACAACCTACTAGAGGTGGTTGGTGTTTGGGCGTTCGAACAAAGATCAGCGGTAGCAAGTTTTAAACTCAATTTTATTTATCCCTTTACTTAATCGACACTATCGGCCATGTATCGACTATCCGTCTACCAACATCGCGTACCTAAAGACCAATGCATAAATAGAACAACTCCTTTTAATATATCAAGTGTTCTTCTTCGGGAGAAAGTTTTCAACAGAACTTACAGTTAAAGAAGAGTAATTTTACCCCAGGAGGATTGATAGAAGGTTCGCGGATAAACCCGCTACAATATGAATGTTGACATGCCTGTCTGGCATAATACCGTGTAGACCATCGTACCACGTCGACAATAGCGGTACTTTTGACCAATGTTAGTGGGCCTATATCGATTCCCGCGTTCTCTCCAGACGATAACACGTTTCGAGTCACTTTTCAGACTGAATCGCTACTCATCACTGAAGAGAACTCTCCCCCAGTCATTATCTATCCTCGACAGGTGTTTTCGGCTACATGCTAGACGATCTTTTTTGTGGTTCACA
This sequence comes from Trichonephila clavata, assembly GCA_019973975.1. NCBI lineage: Eukaryota > Metazoa > Arthropoda > Arachnida > Araneae > Nephilidae > Trichonephila > Trichonephila clavata. The sequence goes on along the minus strand of BMAO01000364.1, from coordinate 460,726 downwards.
GTCAAAGAGATGCATACTACAGGGTGCCTGGCATACAGGCCACCAGCATTAAGTCTCTTGGCCACTGTTACCGGTGAAAAGGTTCTGTTGCATTATATAGATCGTGATACAGTTGTGTTTCTGTCCCGGACTTATCCCTTTTACCTAAAAGTCTCAAATAATGGCATTGGGCCTGCATTGTTGCCCTTTTGTGGCCTTGACCAGATCTGCGAACCACTTTTTCTATCTGTACGATCTGTTCCCTACAGAGTGAACCCCGAGGTCCAAACAGCAGGTAACCTGTGTTTGGCCCGTCTCGGGTCTTTCGGCTATCAACCCTCTTTTGGCATCATCTAGACGATGACGACTGACCATATTAACGATGGGTAAACAAAGAAATTTAAAAAAAACAATAATTGGACTAAGCTACGATGTTTCAAAACGTCCTCACTCTACAAGCTTCAGCGATCTAGGGGGTACCTCTACACAAAGTCGATCAAAGCCGCACTGCCTTACGACGTCATAGGTCACTGCGAGGCAGAGTTGTCCGCGAAGAATTCAGCTACCATCTGATACCTTATTTACATACAGCTGTTAATTATTTTCCTTTTTTTAAAAAAAAACACTATCCTTCCTATAATTGTTTTTGTCAGTAATATATATTATAGTCAGTATTTGTTTGCTTTTAATCCTTGTTGTCTAAACCTGTTCGGCATGCTATAAATAAATAAAACTGACAGTAATCTCCTTAGAAATCTCTTACATTTCTCTTATTGCTCCCTCTTATTTCTTTTCTTTTATTGCTTCCTCCTACTCCTCTTATTACTATACATTCCTCTTATTGCTTTAACAAGTACCGCAACATTAGATGGCTACTTTCCCACGATTTTATTTTTCACAATACGTTACGGATTCTCGATGAGTTTCATATCTGAGCTATTGCCTGGCCAATCAAGCCCTTGGATATTTTCTGCTATTTTCAAGAGTCATTGATTTATAACACGAGCCCCATCATGCATGAAAATTGAACATCTATAAACGTCAATGTGAAGCTTCTCAACTTCTCATATAACAAATTACGGTACCGACTTACGCGTTTATAGTCGTTTCGGGCGGCAGGAAATACACACAGAGCTATAGTATCAAACACAGGTATTTTATCCTATATAATCTGGTTTGAAATATGTTTATTGGTTGAAATCGTATATTTGTCCCCATATATTTTTTCGCTTGGGTGGTGAACAGTTGTAGTGCGTGCTGAAAATTACTGCACATTTGACTCACTGGAAAATAACATCGATCTTCTTTCCAGTATTATGCAATTCTGATTTTGTTTGACAAAAGCCAATCGTTTCTTTTTTATACATGGAGTAAGTCAACTTTTCCTTGCAAGTTTAAAAAAATGCAACCCAAAGTTTGCCGTCAAACGTCTTGAAATTGTATTCAACTTAATGTTGGGGTCTTATGTTGCCAGAGCAGTGCCGATTTAAGCTCATTTCGGGCCCAGGGCGCAGAAGATCTACAGGCCCCCTAGAAACTGACGGATCGAAATTTATTACAAGAAAATCTGGTTAAGGAGATAAAGGTACCCAAAAAAAGCTTCAAACAATCGAATTTTTTTTATTGGCTTATTTGATACCTCGAATTTTTATAAACATGCCTGCAGAATTTCAAAAAGCTTTACCTGTATTTTTTTCAAGTTATGGAGCAATATTTGATGTTGGACAGCAGATTTAACAAAATTGCCACGCCCACATCTCATATCATCTGCTAAAAAAGTGCCTGATAAAAAATTAGTTCATTATTTTTCTATCGCGCGTAAATGAGACTGACATTATATATGCAATTATAAATCATTTCAAGAAAGAATTGTACTATTCATGCAAACATTCTAGTTTGAGAATTGTTTATTGAAGAGAAAATGGATTTGGTCAAGATTTTAAAGTTGTGCTGGCTTTTTATGATATTATTATGAATGAAATTAAAACGTCAAAACGAATTCTCTTAAAGCACAAATACTAAATCTCCTTTTGATAACTCAGATATATAATTAAAAATCTAATTTGTAAAAGAATAGAAAAACTCTCCCATTTTTATGTATTTGTTTTCGGTGATATATATATATCCCATGTGTGTGAAATTCAACACAATTATTATTAAAATATTTTAAGATATTTATTTAAATAAATTCACAGATATAGTTCTTCGATTTTGATATGTTTTACCTATACATTGTTATTTGATTTTGCTTTCATTCGTGTACAACATTTAACATGCGAAGGCTTTTAAAATCATGGAAATAAAAAATAAAGGCATAAACATCTTTTGTACATGTTGTGCATTAGCTCTGAGCGTGGAATTAGCTCTGAAGTGTGTGCATTTATTTATTTATTTATTACAATTATTAAGGTAATGTTTTATGAAATATTGATATTTCATTCGTTTTCTGCTACATATTCATTATGCCAGTATACTGTTTAATTGTTCTACATTTTTGCAATTTCTTATGGTAAGCAGTTTTAAATAAGCTAATTAACATTTTATTAAAGCTTCAGACTATTCGATGAATATTATATCGTGCTATTCATGGATTGAAAACTTCAAACTCATTTTTCTTCATGTTGAATTTTTGTACATATACTATCATTCAAAACCCTAAGGCTTTTTTGATAATTGAAGTATGAGTTTGAAATTTTTTATACATGTTCTGAAATACATGTTTTGTAAAACTGTGCATGGAATTAGCATTAACATATTTTGTACTTTTTCTAAAAAATTCCAAAATCAAAATTGATGTTTTTTTGAGAATTTTTGGAAGTTTAGCTATAAAAAAATTAATAAAAAATTAACGAGCAGCAGCAGAAAAGCACCTATGCACAGATTTATGTAGTATATTATGAGGTACTTGGAAAAAAATTTGAAAGAAAAGAAACATATTTAAAAAAAAACCTTAAGAATTTTTAAAAATGTTAAAAATATTTCAAAAAATTTAAATTTTACAAACATTTTGCTACAAATTTAAGATTTTGTTTGTATGGAATTATTATTAAATATCAACCCCTTTATAAAATACAATTAAAACTAAATATCAAATGTTAAAAATAAAAAAAATTCTGAAGATAGTACCACATATCACCTTAAGTCTAGCTTATTTGGGCCCTTTTGAGACCTGGGCCCCAAGCACCCAATGGATAAACCGGCACTCTGTCAGAGCAAGTTTAATCTTATTGTAGGAGTTTGAGATAGTAAGGCAATCCTTTTTATCACAAGATCAACACATGCACTCGTTTTTGTCGGTCTATCGTTTCTCTTAAAAACCGGAAATTTTCATGTCATGCTAAATTTACTAATATCTTGAAGAATATCTGACTTTTTCACATCTTCCCTTGGAACTTCTTTCACATTCAGAAAATCCAACTGCATGCAGAGTCACTATTCTTGTCCTTTTTGCAACCGTAAGTAAAGCTTTCTTACCTATGGCAATAATTACACCACAGCTCTATCTTTTGAAAAACTCAATAATTGATAATAAACAAGACGGACAAGTTTATTTATAGCAGAGAATGCAATACGTCAGATGCATTCAAAACACATGAAAATGCACACTAAATGTAAAATAATAAATGTTTTAAAGCATTAAAATTGGCAACTGATCTTAAGTTTTTTTCAAATATTTATAGAAGCCTATATAACAGATGTGTTATTTCCACTAAAATTATGAAATCCTTTGAGGTGGTGGTGTACACAGATTAATCCAAAATCGGAAGCAATACTGAATTTTAGGTGTATATCTCTTACAGATCTTTTTTTAAAATCAAGATATTAATCAATTATAACATCGTATTTCAGGCAGATATTGCAGCAATTGACATTTCTGTCAGATGGGTCTTTGATAACAGAACAATTTATCTTTCTATACAAGTCTTTCGAAAAACTTATGACCAATACAATGAATTATAATAATGTTTATTTGAATAAAATTAAAAGACACATATTTCAAAACAGTAGTCTTATTAATATTTCGGGGGGAAAAGCACATCAAATAAATAAATTTTTAAAAAAACTATACATTTTTTTGTTGAAATAAATTACTGTGGAAATTACTTGAAAATTCTCGCACCGTACTCTTTCCTGAAATTTATGCATTAAGAATAAATGAATTTGATTAGAACCCCTACTGGCATAATTCTAATACTGGGAACCATACTAAAAATTTATACAAGAACTTAACATTAAATTGCAAGTCTGTAACAAATACCTAACATATTGTTTGATTAACCATGAACCTTTCTTATACATAAATAGATTTAGGGTTAAAACCCTCTGTCAGTAGTCAGTGCTGTAGTGCTATTGAAGTTTCAGTCAATTACGTCTTCATTTGTACATATACTGCGTGAACTTGAAGCATACAGAACCTAGCATTAATAATAAAAATCACTGGGTGAAAAAAGTATCAAATGAAAGAAGTTCTATACATAGACTCGCATAATTCATCGAACTTCCGCAAATGATATTGAATGGTCTGACATAATAAATCATTGTAGACTTCATGAGGATTGCCTTTGGCTAATTTTCTTCAATCTATTCAATTAAAAAAATCTTCCTGCTGAACATTTCCCCCGAAGACTCGAAGGAACGCTCGAAGCCCTAGGTGGAGAGTTTGTATCCCGTGAGTAAGTCAGATTTGGAATAACTCTCTCTCTCTGGAGGATGATTTCTCAATATGTTTCGATTATTATAGTTACATCAAAACAAGTACTTAAGATAGGGGTGAAATGGAGAATATTAGGGCCTTCCCACAAAGTCAGGTTTTTGGGTCTGTAGTCCAAATACGTACTTGACACCTGTCAGGCTTTGGGCCCCCAACGATGTGGGAATGTTTGACTGACTCCACTGACTCAAGAATCAATTGTTGATCAGTTGAAGCAGTCACAGCTGGATTTGATTTGATCTGGATCAAACATAGAAACACATGAGCTTTTGGTGATGATCAAGAAAAAATTCTGAAATATTATAACCATTGCCGTTTTAAACTTATTTCAGGCCCTTGGCACTTACGGATACTAAGAAAATCTGCTTTCCTGCTAATCTGGGCCTTTCCGAGTCCCGGGCCCCTTTGTACACATCCCAAGAGCACAATGGATAAACCAGCACTGAATGTAATAGTGAAACACACAATTCCCTTTTCATAAAGATTCATAATTAATGTGAGTTTTCTCAAAATCATTTAGGAATATGCTTTTTTCTATACTTTAGTTTTATTTGAGTCTTTCCATAATAAAAATACGTCATCGTTTTGTGGGTCTAGATATGATGCAAATTGTTGTCGAATTAATTTTCAAATTATCTTATCGATTTGCTTATCAAGCATCTATATATTTAAACATATCTTTCTTCGGGAGAATATAGTGGAGAAATCCTTCATCCGCTACGTCTCTGTGACTTTCACTATCAATGCGCATGTCAATCATTTTTCTCTAGCGTTTATTTGAGAATAGACGGAATGTGTTTACGAATTTACGATATGTGCCATGTGTAAAGATTGATAAGAGTAATCCGTGAAAATATCACAATTTAATTATTTTTTATAGTTAATCTGAATATGTTTTGTAGTTTATTCATAGTTTTTAAAATTCTATAAAAATGATAGTTCATATTTATTTTTTGGCGTGAAGTTTAAAAGGCTGAGGATTTAAATGGAAAATATAATAATGTAATCATACTTCTCAAATTACCAATCGATTGTAAAAGAATACTTATAAATCTGAGATTGCACTAGTTTCAAATGAAATCAGTTTTGTAATATGTAGCACTCTAAATAATTGATGAAAGAACGTTTGACAGCAGATCATTTTATATCAGTAATGGATAAAAAATGTCTTTATTCTATTGTGTAAAAGTATTTTTGCCCAGTTTCTGAATTTAATGTTGATTAGGCAGTGGTTTCTGATGCCAACTAGTCGATTCTCTTTTCACTATCACAAAATGTATAAGCTTTGCATTATTTTACTGATGTTCGAAATACTTCTAAGTGTTCAATATGTAGAAGCTAGACTTCATACTAATGAATTTGCTGTGCATATTCAAGGTGGTAAAGATAAGGCAAATGAGCTTGCTAAGAAATATGGCTTTGTGAATAGAGGACAGGTAATCATTTTCCTTCATTTTTTTGTAGTTACATTGATTTATGAAATGAATGTATATTCTTTGTACACTTTGAAATTTTAACTTATGCTAAAACCAACATAGATTCATTTTAATATATTTCCCAAACACTGATTTATTTCATCTAATATGTAATTTTTTTAATGAATGGGTATTCTCTTAAGAATTATTGTAGAAACAAATAGTAATTACCATTATTACATTCATTTAAGTAATTTGTACATTATAAAATCTCTAAGTTGATCTTCCAAGTGACCAGAACAAATTGGTCAACATAACAAACTGGATGAACTAAAATTATTTCTAATTTTCATTTTATTGTTTTAATAGAATATGCTAAGTTGTACATAATCAAATTAAATGTATATGTATGACCTATTTTAATAGCTATTTTTTTATTGTTATAAATATTATTAACCAGAAAATATCTTCAATTAAAACTAATTACTGGAGTGATAAAAATATCTGTCAGCTTCAATAGAAGTTTGTTTTCAATCTTTAGTAGTTACGTTTCTAGATGTAGTTATATTTAGTTTCTAAAAATGGGGGGGGGATCATATAAGGATGAAGTTATGTGATTAAGGAATAAAATCCATATATCTTTATCCCTTTTCCTTTCTTTTGGAAAAAAATATTCAAAACTAGTAAATTTTATAGAATTTTAATTAATCATAAATTAATATTGTGTATAATGGTTCAAGCAGTTGATTTACAACTCATTGGAAAAAAATCAGGAAACATGTGTTACATTAAATATCATGTGGTTTACAAGTCATGATTAAAAAATAGGCCATCATTCAAAGATATTCATCATAGAGAGTTGGATAACTGGATATTTTATTATTTATGTAAAATTTAAATACTGTGGATCAAGTTATGTTTTGAAGTTCTGTGTTATAATTAACTTATTCTGTTTTTTGAAATTTAAAATCACAAACTTTGAAGGTTATAATAACTAGATAGATTTCTCCAAAAAAAAAGTCTGAATGGAATTTCTAATTATAAATTTAACCACAGAGCTCAGTGTGTTTCTATGATGCAACTTTAATTTTAATTAAAATTATTCCAGTTCTGTAGACATAAATAGTTAAAACATTTGTATTGATAAATGGTATTAATTATAAAAAAATTTCTATTTCAAAAGAAAAAAGTTGTGATGCTTGTATTGCATGTTGACTCTGTACTTGTGTTGAGGTTCATCGCCAAAAGCCCCCAAGTAGCTGAATAGTGTGACGTTAATATTCACTGACTCACTCACTCACTGTACTTGTGTTTTATTATAACCATTTGAAGATTTTTCATTTGAAAACAAGAATGAGAGAAATTACGAAGTAAAAAGTTATTTATTGTATATGTATGTACAGTTATATTTTTAATTTTAATGACTTTATTATTATTTTTTTAAAGTAAGCTTTTAGGTAGGTTCTGTGTTCATATTTTTGATGGAAAGTTCAAGGCAATAAATATATTATAACAATATCTAGCTTATATTGTATACAAATTGAACACAATGGGATAAATGAGGCAACTGTTTTCAAACCAATTTTTGTTTCTGATTCTAAATGTATTTATTACAATTTTTAGCATTACATTTTCAATATACATTCCTGTATTCAAAATATAATTTTATGGTTTTTAAATTTGAATATTTTAACTTCTGAGGTCAAATATACTCTTGAAGGGGCAATTTTATCGCATTTTCTTTTGTTGTTGACAAATTACACTTCCTTAATTTTAGAAATTTAGATTAAAATATTAAAATAGGTAAAAAAATATACAGAAACCAAATGATTAAAAATAATTACACCAGAATATAGCACATTACTTGGTTTTGTATAGCAATGCAGTTGTGAGATGATTGCAATAGTATACAAGTACTTTTTTCATAAGTTATGTTTGATAGAAGCAGGTTTTTTTTGAAGAATGTGCTTTATCCAGCTGGTTTGTTGGATTTGGAAATTATGATCATATGCATTATCAGTGGTGTAACGTACACCCCTGCATCACGGGGGGGGGGGGGACAAAGCCTGACTTAATTTTGATTAAGTATAATGATAAACTATAAAATGTGAAAAATATTTTTATGAATTAAACAACAAAATGAAAAGAAATTGTATGAATCCTTATTTGCAACATTTATACTTGTGAAATAAAATATCATCTTGTTTGGCAGTAGCACTTTTTGCTTTTTTTATAACTTTCTTTTGAGACAGAATTAACTGTTTTGTTATTAACTTTATTTTTGAATTTGCTATAACATACAGTATGTATCTAGTTATATATATATAAAATAAAATTACATTTATTAGGGATCTGAGTTGGGTATTTATAAAATACATGTTGTAATCAATAAAATTATATGAACTAAAATATAAATTTGTTAAAGAAAATTTAGATGAAGTTTGTTTATTCAGTTTATTGTCAAAATCTTATAATTTTCATAAACAGTTGCATCATTTAAATTATAACTTTAATGTAATTTTTATTTTTGAATTAAAAAAATTAAGTTTAAATAATATAAGTTATATTATTTAGTTTAAAGTTAAATTTTATGTTTACTCTTTAAAAGTATGCAATATAGCTTTGTCTAAGAAAAATTAAAATATTTTTCTACAAATCATTTTTTTTCCGTTTAATTTTCACTTCTGACATTTTATATATTTTTTTTGTAATAATAAATCAATATTAGCATTTTCATTCTATGTTTAACCACAAAGTATTGTATGTAATCTTGGTTATTTCATCTGTTGTGTACATGTGAGCCAAATTTTGAAATAAATATTTCATTATTGAAAATAATTACTGACATTTATAAATACATGTAAGAATTAGCTGCTGAGTTTTGTATCAGAAATCTTATATTTGAAGTATCTACACAGTAAAGGCTTTATAGAAAGTTAGTTAGCCCATTTCATTATATTTATTTTATACAGTGTTGTATTGAAGTCAAATTGAAGTTATTTTTCTGTTTGCCAATATTTTTGACTTTTTATATTGAAATAATATAAACTAAATAATGGTTTGTTTATTAATTGTTTGATTGTAGAAAATCTAGTTTTCAATTCTTAAATCTGAGAATTTTTTTTTTCTGCCTGTTTTATTGTGTGGTTTAATGGTCTGACTATTTTTGAAAATACTGAAAGTTTTATTCTCATTATGCTGAGAAATATAATGCAATAGGAACAAAATGTAGTAACTTTGAACTAAGCAATAAGAAAAAATATTGAGAGGAAAGGCATTGAAAACTGTTCTGGGAAATAAAAAAAAAGGCGAATAATTTCATAAAACATGCATTTCGTTTACATGTAAATTTTATAAAGATGTAAAGATTATGATATTTTATCGATTATTTCTTATTGCCTTTTCTTAAAGTTTCCACTTCAATGTTATTTTCATTTATTAATCTTTTTTATTTGCTTGGGAAATTAAAATATTGGATGCAAATTAAATTTTTTATTAAAAAAGATTTTTTTTATTTAAATCTGCATAAAAAAAGGTTTAAAACTTTATTCATATTCTATCCATTCTTTTCAATAGGTTTTTGCTCAGTATTATTAACAGAAAGGGGGAAACACATGTTCAACCCCACTTTTATATAAATTATTTTTTATATATAAGCTGTCCTAAGTCAGCAATGTTTATAATACTATAGCATCATTATTTTTATATGTAACTCTATTATTTTTATTTTTTCATATCCTTTCTAAAATCCATTGTCTAGTTAAATTGAAATTTCAATTTTTTTTTCAGTTTTGTTTATTGTTTATTAATCTCTCTCTTGTAGAGAAACTTTGACTATATATATATATATTATTTATATATTGACATCTATTTTATTTAAGCTCACTTTCCTTACTTCCACCCTTTCTGCTTATTTAGAAATTGAAGAGTATTTAATAGAATAAAAATATTTGTTTTTATATGTGATTTTTATAGATACTCTTTTGTTATTATAGAAAGTCACAAAGAACATGCAATTAGGGATAAGTGTCAAAATAATTTTAAATATTTTAAGATAAAATTTTATTGTATGCTGGCTTTTGTTTTAGCCTTCAAAGGAATTGAGGGAGATAAAATATAACCTTCAGAGTGTACATAGTTGTGAGAATCATGCAAGAAATTTTTCTGTGCTATCTTCAAAAATAGATTCAAAAAGTTTATTTTTTCCCCCATGGCAAATTTTTTTCTAATTCCGGGTAGAGACAAGGGGGACATTTGAGTGATTCCCCTTTTTTTGGGGGGGGGGATTAATTAGTTCACATTCTAGTAGAAATTTATATTAAAGGAAAGGAAAATAAAAATTTTAATACAACACATTCATATAGATTAAAGATAGGTGGAAATCTGAAAAACTAAATTTTTAAAAAGTTTTAAATATTACTTTTCACATTGATAGTTTTTGTATTTGGAAGTGGATTTAAAAATTTTCTTTTGTATCATTTGTTGTTGCACAGATAAGACTAATTTTATTGCAAAAAAACAATACTAATTTTTTAAAGTAGAACTTTACTCATGCATTCTACTAAAAGTAACATCTTACAATCCTAATATAAGTTATTTGTCATCTAATCTGCAACAATAGAAGTCACATTACTATTTCTTTAATTGGAATTACACGTATAGCTAAAACATTTACTACTCTACAGTGCAAAATGTATTTTTTTCGTAGTGAATAAAGTTTTGAGTTGTTAGTAATTAGTTTTATTATTTTCCCAATAATCACAAGTCAAAATTATTTGACGGCACGTCTATACCTCATTAAACATTTATTTAGAAAAAATGGCACTTTATTTAGATCCATAAAGATTCGCCACCCCTGTCCTAGAGGCTGCACATGCATCATATAAAGTAAATTATTATTTGAAAGGAGAGGGAAAAACTGCCTCTAATTCATGAACACTAAAATTAGGAAAAATGTTACACAAAAGATTTTATTCGTTGTCTTACTTTCTGTCAATAAACCCATACGTTTGCGTAAGATTGCAATATTGTTGCTATCACTAGAAATACTTCGGTTATCATCTTGCTCCATTGGTGAAATTCTTTCTGTTATCTCTGGAACAAAATTAGGACTAGCTTCCTGTGGTGCCGATGTTTCAGTGGATTTAAGAACGATTCCAGTAATTATTCGCTATGTTTGTGTTTTGGCTCGGCCATTGTATAATTCTCTGTTAGAAGGCATTAATGACTTCAGATCACGATAAAACTTTCCAGCTCATTCTTCATTAGTATATTGCTTAACCCGGTATCACTCTCTCGAAAAAAACGAACGAAAGTTCTCGCGCAGGGTATCTCATACCCAAAAAATGTTACATTCTGTTTTTACCATAAAATTTGTATACAAAGGTGGAAAAAGAAGAAAAGTAGGCGATTCAATATTCTAATTACACTTTTCACACGTAAATTTAGTTTTTATGTTCTTTTTGTAAGGGCATTCAGTATTTTGTTTATATACTCATTTAGTCTTCGTCGCGAGTGAGTGCAATGTTTTTCACTGGATCTTAATTATTTTTTTTTAAAAATTTCGTAGAAGTATTGCTTGCTGCTTTTTTTCTGTTAATCGAAATCCAAAACACTTCAGAAACCAGGATCTGGTTCGATGTTTAGTAAGTGGTTTCTGGGACTACTTAACGAAATAATTTGAGCATTTATTGTCGCAACGTTCACCAACACAAAAAAGATTGTCATAGGGTAACGATTACATTTTCTAGCCATTGAATATGATGATGTCATTTTATCAAGGATGATAATTGCTCCCTCAGTTGAATTATCCGGATCGATTTCAGTAGTGGAATCATACTTGCAATTATACAATTCATCATTCGATTCTTCCTCATCATCCCCGCAATGAGACTTTCTTCATCTTAAAATATTGTTGTACTGTATCTATTAAATACTGTACCTAAGAAACTATCAATTTTCCAAGAAAAGTTTAGAAGGTGCGTTGAAAAAGGTTAGACGGTGGGTATGATATACCCTGCGCAAGAAGTGTCGAGTTAACAAAATGTGTGCGGTTACCTAATTTACTATCCAGTTCAAGATCTTTCATTAAATCTGAATTTAGAACATGATCTTCTTCGTCTTTATCTCTGTTCTTTGGGATCGGAAGTCTCAGGGACAACTCTTCTATTATTTCATCTTCACTAAGGGCTGAATCAATTAATAATTCATCTATATTTTCAAATGATAGATCATCGATTTCTTCTCCACCAATTGCATGTGTCAATTTTATGATGAAAGAAAATTCGGTCGTATTAGGTATGACAGGATCGTTTGTTTTGTTTCGTGGTTGTTATTTCTTATGCTACCTGATCTCGACTGTGTCAGATTCAGGCCCACAAAATGCATCATGACAAATGGCTATATGTACGTCTTTCGTTGGCCGTAGCCTTGAGCACCATACAGGTGACAGTACGATTTAGCTTGGTTCCACCCCAATTTTGAGGGAGAACACCCTGGGGGAGGATCAGGGGTCTCCCACTTCTCTTTCCCTTCCAACCTCACGAGAGGACATGCGACTCGACGGCTATTTAGAGTACCCCCATGCCGCAAAGGCACTAATATACTAACTAATACATATACTAACAAATACATATACTAACATCCATGTCTTCTCTGGGATTCGAGCCCAGGCCCTACGGCCAGTGGCGCACACAAGAGAAGTGTCCTGGGGGTCCGGACACCCCCGAAAGCCCTTGAGTTTTTTCGATTAATGATAATCCTATGTATATATAACGTAAAATTTAATTAAGTACTTGTAATTAACAATTTATTTCATTAACTAATTCTAATTATTAATTCAGTAATTTATTTTTTACTGTTTTCTGTTAAAACAAGATATCAATCATTGGCTTGGCCAAGTAATTTTAGCGCGTTTTTCATATGTTGTATTTTATAATAATGCAACTAATGAACTTTTTACTAACAGAAAGTAGTGTATTGTACCACTCCTCTAACTGTACTACGATAGAGCTGAAAAGAAATAATGACACAAATCTGTATCAGCACTATAAAAAAGCAAAAAAAAAAAAAAAAAAAATTATAGAAGCTACAAAAGCCCAGACTAGCGAAATTCAGGAAAATTTGTAGGAAAACTATGGGAAAATTTAAATATGATTCGGCTCATCTAGGGCACAAATGCCGAAAACTCGAGGTCAGTTGGTTGCTTATTGGCTGAGAAAAAGGTTCGACAAAATATGGAACGAAGACGAAATTTGCGTCCTAATAGCGTTTTGTTCCAACTACGTGAAAAACGCTCTAAAAATCGACAAAATCAGAAGAATCAATTGTTGTCTACCCAAAATTCGTCGTTTTGGGGAAAATTTTCGAAATTGATTTTGTTTTTATTTTATAGCCCATACATTTAAGATTCCAAAAACACTAGTTTTATTTTTACGATACTTAGAAGCAAAGTTATAGGATAATTAGTAAACCGGAAATGGAGTTTGCAAAACCGGAAAAGTACATCCCTACTCAAAATATTTGTAAGATATTGAATTGAAATTTTCAGAAAATGTTTTATTTAGTTATATCTGTCTTATGAATCAAAATCTAATCTATGTGTATATATTTATGTACTTTATTGCTTTTTTGTGAAAAAGGATCATTAATTTTTTTAAAAAATCGTGTTTTTGCATAACATTTGGCATAATTAAGAAACTTTCAAAAGTATTACAAATCTTTTAATTCCTAACACATATAAATATGTTGTTCACGTACTGTATAAATATTATTTGATTACATTCATTAGAATTTTCTGTAAATGCAATTTTTCATCAAAATTTCACTAAAAATAACAATTGTTATCTATATATATAAAGGAGAAAAGCGACTCACTCACTGACTGACTGACTGACTAATCACGAAATCTCTGGAACTATACAACCTATAGACTTGAAATTTAGTAGACATGTTCCTTTGATAGAGGTAGACATCAGCTAAGAAAGGATTTTCCGAAATTCGAAACGCAAGGGGCGTTACGGGGGGTTAAGGGCTTTAATAATAATTGTTTCCATGTTTAAACTACTTGATGTACAATCTTGAAATTGGGTAAGCGGATTCCTTTCAGAGAGTAGAGATCCGCTACAAAATGAGTTTGCTGAAAATCGACCCCCAAGTGGCGGTGCAGGGGCTTAGGGGACGTTATAGATAATTATTTCCATTTTTAAACTATTTGACGCACTGTCTTTAAATTTGATATATAGATTCCTTTCGTAGAATAATGATCAGTTACAAAACGGGTTTTGTGAAAACAGACTTCTAAGTGGCGTTGCGGGGGATTAAGGGGCGTAATAGATAAATATATCCGTTTTTAAACTACTTCACCTACCTGCTTGAAAATTGGTAGGTAAGTTTCTTTCCTGGAGTAAATATCCGCTACAAAATGGGTTTTGGGAAAATTGACCCCAAGGGGTGTTGCGGGGGCGGGGGGTTTAAGGGGCGTTATAAATTCCTATTTTTAAGTTATTAGACGTACAGTCTTGAAACTTAGTAAGCAGATTTCTCTCATAGGATAGAGATACGCTAAAAATGGGTTTTGTGAAAATTGCCCCCAAGTGGCGTTGAGTGGACTTAAGGGGCGTTATAGATAATTATTTCCATTTTTAAACTATTAGACGCACAGTCTTTATATTTGATAAAGAGATTTCTTTCATAGAGTAGAGATCAGCTATAAGAAGGTTTTGTGAAAACAGACCTCTAAGTGGCGTTGCAGGGGAATAAGTGGCGTAAGAGATAAATATTTTCGTTTGTAAACTATTTGACCTACCTGCTTGAAAATTGGTAGGAATGTTTCTTTCATGGAGTAAATATCCGTTACAAAACGGGTTTGGAGAAAATTGACCCCCAAGGGGTGTTGCGTGGGGTTAAGGGCAGATATAAATAATTATTTCTTTTTTTAAACTATTAGACTCACAGTCTTGAAATTTGGTTAGCAGATTCCTCTCATAGGATAGAAATACACTGCAAAATGTGTTTTGTGAAAATCGACCCCTAGGTGGTGTTGCGGGGGTTCAAGGGGCGTTATTGATAATTTTTTTGCATTTTTAATTAATTGGACGACCAGTCTTCAAATTTTGCTAAGCAGATTCCTTTCATAGAGTGCAATTCCCCTACAAAATGGGTTTTGTGAAAACAGACCCAGAAGTGGCGTTTCGGGGGCTCAAGTGGCGTTATAGACAATTATCCCCATTTTTAAACTGTTAGACGTACAATCTTGAAATTTGATAAGCAGATTCCTTTCGTAAAGTAGAGAACCGCTACAAAATGGGTTTCGCGAACATCAACTACCAAGTTTAATTTCGGGAGATTAAGAGGCGTAATCAATAAATATTTCCATTTTTAAACTACTTGATCATCCTGCTTGAAAATTGGTAGGCATGTTCCTTTCATGAAATAGAGTTCCTCTAACAAAGAGTAAAATGAAAATTGACCCCCAAAGATGTTTGCGAGGAGTCAAGAGGAGTTACAGAAAAAAATTCCTGTTTTTAATTGTTAGACCCATATACTTGAAATTTGTTAAGCATGTTTCTTTTGTTGAATAGGGATCCACTAAGAATAAATTTTAAGCAAATCAAGTTCTGGGGGGTTGCAGGGGTTACTGGGACGTATTGACAAAAAAATTACTTTTTTCGAGCTACAAGGACTATAATAATGAAATTTGGTTTGCATTTTTCTTTTGTTGAATTGAAATCCGCTAAGAGCGGTAATTTTGGAAAACGGCTCTCAACGGGATTACGGGGATATTTATAGTAAAACTTTTGCTTTTTTCTGTTAGATTTAGACTTGAAATTTGGCTTGCATGTTCAATTTACGGAGTAGAGATCCACCGAAAATTGGTTTTGCGGGAATCCACTTGGTTTTGAGTTACGAAAGCATCATTCTATGCTTCAATTTTAGAGATTTTTAGAAAATACAAATTAGATGAGTTCTGCCCTTTTTTTTTATCAACAGGTGACAGTTACAGGTATAAGTATATTTTTCAATTCAATCGAATTCTTAATGCTAGGACTTAGATATCAATAATTTATACACATATATATAAGCAGTAAAAATTTATAAAACATCATGAAATACCCAGCGAAGCGGGCGGGTAACAGCTAGTAGTCTATAAAACTCTCCAGAAAACAACAAAAGTTTTTTAAAAATTCCAAATTAGTTAAACATGAAGCTAAAGAGATCTTGACCCATAAATATGGTGAGTTTAAAAAATGTACAATTAGTAGAAAATTTTTTATACCATATTAAAATCTTTAAATGCATTTTCTGAGAAACTATGTTTTTCAATTTTTTGCTTCATGGTAAAGTTCACTACAGGATTTCTCTTTAAGATATTGAATTGAAATTTTCAGAAAATGGTTTATTTAGTTTTATCTCCAGTCTAGACTATAATCTAATCTCTGTATATATTTATGTATTTTATTGCACTTTTTGTGAGAAAATAACATTAGTTTTTTGTAAAAAATTGAGTCCTTGCATAAAAAATTTCCATATTTCAAAAACTTTTCAAAAGTGTCACACATTTTATAGCTCTAAGCACAGATAATGATCGTATTTTTGTATTGCGTAAATATTATTTGAATATATTAATTAGAATTTTCAATAGAAGCCTTACCGTAACTGCAATTTTTCACTAAAATTTCACTCAAAATTCCCAATATATCGAAAATTATTTTTAATTTTGTGTAAATTATACTTGAATTCCTAGTTTTATGCTCCATTTCAAATGAAAAAAGTTTATTTAGTTGAAAATTTATATATTTCAAAAAAAGTGCTCCGAAGGTAGACACATACCTTAAGGTATGATACGAGATGGGGGACTTAGGACCATGGAAAAATGTTTGTGTGCATTACTGCCTACGGCACAGTATTCAGCGTCGCTAACCACTATACCGGATGGGCGACTCGTTTGCTTAAAATACATTGTCTAAACAAACTTCCAACAAGCTTTCAAAATTGATTGTCTTTGTTCAGGTAGCGTTAATTCACTTTGATATAATCCGTAATTGATAATTTCTTCTACTCATCAAATATTAGTGTTTCATTACTTCAGTTTTTCCAAAATTTGTTTTGTTCTCTTTACGTGGTATATTTTAAATGTCTCGAGTATATATTTCTTGATCTAATGGTTGTATTAAGGGTTTAGTGTTAGGACGGGGGGGGGGGGATAAAAAACAAAATTGGCAGTTGCGCGTTGGAACTCCTAGGACCGGAAGTCCGAATCGATTAATCTAAATTCTAGACTC
This sequence comes from Trichonephila clavata, assembly GCA_019973975.1. NCBI lineage: Eukaryota > Metazoa > Arthropoda > Arachnida > Araneae > Nephilidae > Trichonephila > Trichonephila clavata. The sequence goes on along the minus strand of BMAO01000364.1, from coordinate 443,339 downwards.
TCTTGACGTTCATGTAGCGTCTCTGTCACCCCTGCCCCCCCCCTGGGTATGTGGCTAAAGAGTAGATAAGATAAAAATAAAAATTAATCGTGTTGGCTTGGTATTTCGCATTCCTTTCTTTATGTTGAGGGGAAACCTGTTATCCAAATAGCTTTTTTCTTTCTTTCTGGATATGTTTTGATATGCCACGTAAAAAAAAATATTGCAGGATGCTTCCTGAGACAATGTGTTTATTTTAATTTTATTATATTTTATAAACATCAAATCACCACTTTTTACTTTGAGCACCAAACTCAGAATGCAGACACAATTCCGTATCGAGGTTACAAAACTAGAGGAATTCTCATAAATGGAAATCGAATTACATTCCTCGTCTCCAATAGCGCATTAATAAAAATAGAATAGATTCACAGTTTTTTCTTTTTAGAATTTTGGTCGATTGTATTAAATCAAAATAAATCCTGTGAAAAGAGACTTAAATTCCTCCCTAGTTTGTGTTAAATCAAAATCGTGTAAAAGTTCGTGTAAAAACAGAATTAGGTGCATATTTAGAAAACAATAATGCAGCCCTTTTCCGAGTGCAACAGTTCGTTAACATATTTTTGTTACACAATATATATTCAACAAAGTTCCTTAGTGATTATATTTTTGTTTTGTGCTATCCAAAAGGAGCATTTTAATTTAAAGTAAAAATCTTATTTTTGTAAGATGGGTGGTTAATTTTTTGGGAGGAGGAGGCGGTCACACACACACAGTAAATGAAATTCTATGTACTCTCAAAAATAAGATTTCTAATTTTTCATATATTAGGTAATTATGTGAATATTTGGCTCTTGTAGAGCTTTTTAGTGCCGTTCACTCGTTCATTCTTTTTTCTTATTTTTCTCACTCAATACAAATTACGTTATACTTTAAGATAGATTTTCTCTCCCTCTCTACTTTTAAGTGTTTATTTTGTAATTTCTGGGGGGGGGGGGAATGGTTCTCAGGGCTTTGGTGAAAATATTTGAAGATAAATGAAGCTTAATTCTTCGGGGTTGTTTAGCTGAAAAAGTTCTCTCATTTCTAATAATTGGATATAGTAACAAAAATGGTGTGAAATACACAAGTAATAAAATAAAATTTTAAGAATCTAAAAAAAGCTTTCTCTCTCTTTTTTTTTAATAAAAAAAATTCGAAATGCATACTTTTAAGTAAGTTTTCGTGAAATAAATCATTACAAATAATATTAACTTTTGAACAAAAAATATTTGAAATAGTTTTGGTGAAAAGAGTGTGCCTAAATGGCTCAATACATAATTTTTATATTTGGTTTAGTGGTTGAAACATAAAACTATAGTTGTAGGGAAAAGAGTCAAAATTTCATTGGACAGTCAAATAAAGGGGTCATTATCTTCGCCTGACAGTTATCTTTACTTTAGAACCACAGGCTTCGTCAGGGGCGTAGCTACCACCGTATCAATGATACGGGGCTCCAAGCTACAGGGCCTATACATGTGTAACTACAGTTCTATTAACAGAGCTCATTTCTAAAAAAGGGGCCCGAAAGAATTTTGCTACAGGACCTACTCGGTACTAGCTACGCCAGTGGGCTTCGTTATAGATTATTTGTGGAATTTCATTTCCTTTTGAAAAACCCTAATAATATTGTTTCTTATCGATAATTATATTTTTAACTTTTTCTTCGAAAAGTATTTTTTTTTAAAAATATATTCTCAGAAATCGTTATCTGTTTTTCCTCTACTTGAACTAATACATATCATAATTTTTGTAAAAAATGTTCATGTGCTAAAATTTTAAACAAGCAAAACTTAAATTTGATTCTTAGACATTTGTAATCTTTTTTTTACTCTTCTATATTTGTTGAAAACCTTAAAATATTATGGTAAATGGCGGCACTGGGTAGCATGTGAAAAAATATTATTAATTTGAACTATCCAATATTTTGTGGACTATCCAATATTTATAAAAATTTATTTATAAATATAATTTTTTTCGTAATATTTTTTGTAAGTCATCTGAAAAATCATATCTTCGTCTCTGGTAATCCTTTTTCCTTCGAAAATGATCGAAGAAAAGAATATATCTGATGGAATTTTTTCTGATCTGAGAAATAGCATCTGAACTTTTTTTTTATGTACACTGGTGTTCAAAAGTTAAGCATAAATCGTAAAATGCGAAAAACATGGAGGAGTAAATATTCGTAAAATTATTCCAAATTTCTTGCAGATATTAATTGGGTTAAGAAGAAACATTGGGTTTATGCAAAACTCTTCAGTCGACTACGTCCTGCGCGAAACACTGGCGCATGTCGGAACGCGGAGAAACAGATTCACGCAGCATAGGCAGTTCAGACAAGTTTCGTGCAACTGCTTTGCAAAGGAACGTTGTTAACCATCAAACAAGGTGAATGATGGCACAAAGACTCCAATTGGACATGTTTACGAAAGGAAGAATCGTTGGAATGCTGGAATCCTCACGATCACAAACCGCAGTGTCTCGAATTCTGAATGTGGACCAGTCTGTGATCTCAAGACTGTGGCAGAGGTTTCAAAGAACGGGAGATGTTACCCGACAACCAGTATCAGGTGGACCAAGAGTCACAACCCTCGCCAAGACCGATATCTGGTAATAAGTGCGCGACGTCAGAGAAGCAGTACTGCCAGAGCACCGGGTTCGGCTCTCACAGTCGCCACAGAAATACGAATTTCGAGACAAACTGTTTACAAGAGACTCAATCATGCTGGCCTGTATGTCAGAAGACCAGCAGTTTGCATTCCCCTCACGTCTGCGCATAAACGCGCTCGTTTGAACTGGAGTTTGAAACATCAACATTGGAGTGTGGGAGAGTGGGCCAATGGTGATGTTCAGTGACGAGTCCCGGTTTAGTCTGAGTCGTGATTCTCGGTGGGTAACCATATGGAGAGAACGCGGAACACGTTTTGAACCAAGAAACATAACGGAAAGACATCATTTTCCATCAAGTTGAGTATTGGTATAGGGCAGGCATCATGATGGACGGCCGCACAGACCTCCATTTCTTTGACACGGGGTCTGTGACTGCTCAAAGATACAGAGATGAAGTTCTTGAGCCTTATGTTCGCTTGTTTCGAGGTGCTGTCGGTCCTGACTTTATATTCATGGATGATAATGTGCCATGTCACCGAGCGGTGCTGATTGATAACTTCCTTGAAACGGAAAACATCGAGCGCATGTTGTGGCCTGCGAACTCCCCTGATTTAAATCCTATCGAGTATGTATGGGATATGCTCGGGAGACAAATTGCAGCCCTTTCGCACCCACCAAGCTCCATTACAGAACTGAAGGAGCTCTCCAAGAAGCTTGGAACCGTTTGAGCCCACAACTCATTTATCATCTCATAGCAAGTATGGTAAATCGCTGTGCAGCGTGCCTGGTTGTCAGAGGTGGCCACACGCCTTATTAAACTGCAGCATCAGTATGTTATTTAATGTTTTCTTTCATTTTTTCTTTAAAGTGTGAATCCTTGCTATGCTCAGTTTTCTTTCAAACTGCTACTTTGGATAATAAAATTAATTATTATTATTCTTTTGATTTTCTTCCTTATTTTATAACCATTTTACACTCGCATATTACGTTTCCCACCATTCTGATTTACAGTTCCTTCTTTATTCACATAATTATCAATTATGCGTAATTTTTGGTCACCAGTGTAGATTATCAGCACCCTTTACATTAATACTTCGAAAATCAATTTAGAGTTTTCGTGTTTCCCAGTTTTTTAAGCCATTCTCTAATATATGTGATAAATCACCGGTATGAATTATTTTCTGGCAATAAATAATAGTTTCTTCGATTCTTTGTTTTATTGTATTCCATTTTTGGACATTTTTAATGCAAGAAAAATATTTTTTCCTTTCTTAAATTAACTGAATGTATAGTTTTTGTAATTAAAAGTTTGGAGGGAGATTTTGTGTTATTTTATTCAATTGAAGAATACATTTGTTGATGCATTGGTGTGCAAAAATTAAGAAACAAAATAATTTTTTTGTATATTTTTCAAAAACTATTTAAGCAATTCAAGTTAAATTTTGTATGAAAATTAAAATAATGTTTTTGATAGTAAAAAAATAATGGTGTTCGATCATGATTTATTCTCGTAAAAGTATAATAGTCCAAGAAGAATGTAGAAAAATGTGGTACATATGAAGAATTCAATATGAGATGTGATAACCCCTTACAGCAATACAACTCTCTCAATGAACTCTCATGCTGCTTATTTGGCCTTGGAACATTTAATTCCACTCCTCCATCAAGGCTCTTCTTAGCTGTGGGAGGGGGATTGTGATCCGCAATTGCTCTGTGAAGAGCGTTTCAGACATATTTTATGGAATTGACAAGTTATAGAGATCTGGCTGATCATACTATCATCTGGATATCTTCAGTTCTCAAAATATTTGTTGAGCTGCCGAATCCTGTGTTGTCTAGCGTTATCTATAAAAATAAACTGGGTGCTAACCACCTCTCTGGAAAGCTACACAGGAATCGGAAGGTATCTTTCATATACCTCAAAGAAGTTAAGGTATCTCCATGAAAGACGTACAGTCCTTTGCGCCGCCCCTCATTATGCAAGTATTGGCCGTAACACTCCTGCTTCCATAGTGGTCCACATTTCGCTTCTACTACCGAGTTCTTGATTCTCTCAATATATGAGCATGTCGGGAATCAATGTTCAGACTGAATCTCTACTCATCAGTGAAGAGAACAGCCTTCTGCTCCAGTATCCAAAAATAAGTTCTGCACCATGTCAGGCGGCCTCTCCTGTGACCTGAAGTCATTGGGATGCCGACCATTGTTTCCCTTGCATTAAGCTCTGTCTTATTAAACCCTTTGTGAACAATATATCTCGAAGAGTGAAACCTCACCTTTGTGCATTGCCTGGTGCTTTTGCAGTGATGCCTTGTGCATTGGTCCTGGAATCTCACTGGCTTGAGTAAAATTGTTTTCAGCGATGAGTCCCTCTTCGACTTGAACCCGATTGTCTGTAGACATCCAGGCAACAGTGGGATTTTGCCTGTCACAAAGCCCACAAAAACGAGTTGTGTTACTAAAGGTCACTTAATTTTGATAGCCTGGCCACTTTTGTCTTCAATGACCCTCTTAACAACACGGTGGTACTTCGAGTTTTTAACACCGTAGAGTTTTTATCTTCTTTTCCCAGACTTCTGGGCTAACATTATAGCAAAATAAATGCATTTCTACTTGTCTTCGTGATTTTCCGATACTACCATATCCGGTGCGATCACCAGATCTCTTCCCAGTAAATAAAGTTCTTTCATCCTCTTCAATAAACACACATTAGTTATGTGGCCAAATTGATCTTTAATTTAACAATTATTTAAACATATACACCCGACATCACAAAACGGCACGCGACATCACACAAAACGGACCGACACTTAACCAAACTGAGTTCTGATCCTCCGCGCAACTCGTTTGCGCAGCTCACAAAATCCTTCTTCAAATTCCCGAAGGGATTATTTAACGGCCGATCTGAAATGAGTTAAGGGATTCTTACTCCTTCCCCCAATCGAAAAGCATCCGTCTGAAGACGATGCGCCTGAAAATAGACAAAACACACACACACACACAATACATGGACACAATTCAGAGAGAAATAGTTGAAAATTGGTTATGCGCGCAGAGCCCCAGATAATATAACTCCTCGGAGACACATAAATATACATACATTATAGAAATAGAAATTTCACACAAAAAAAACCCCAAGAGAATAATACATAGAACGAATACTCTACTTGCATATTAATTAACTTTTTTTTTACTATACTTCTAAAAAGAACTTTTAGTGAATATACATAAAAATGAAGCAAACAAAACCCTACTCAGAAATTCTAAGTCTGGAAAGTGCGTCTGCATTGCCGTGAGCACTACCCCTTCTATAGGAAACTTTAACATTGTATCTTTGTAAGGCCAATGCCCATCTGGTCAATTTGGCACTATGAGGAGCACTATTGGTAAGATATGTCAAAGGGTCATGATCGGAAATGACCTGGATTTGGGCACTATGAGGAGCACTATTGGTAAGATATGTCAAAGGGTCATGATCGGAAATGACCTGGATTTGTGACCCAAAGATCCAAGTGTCAAATTTACGAAGCGCCTCTAACACGCTAAATGCTTCACGCTCGATCGTGGACCACTTCATTTGAGCCAAAGTCAGTTTTTTGCTAAAGAAAGCAATTGGCATTTCCTCCATATGGACATTGTGTTGAGCTAAACAAGCGCCAATGGCAGTAGCGGAAGCATCTGTGAATAGTAGAAAGGGGCGAGACAAATCTGGTGTATGCAGAGAAGGCATTTTTGCAAGTTCCTCAAGTTTCATGAAAGAATCTTCAGCTGACGACTCCCAAGGAATGTCCTTCGGAATGTTCTTTTTAGTCAAGTTAGTTAAAGGCAATACTAACTGTGCGAAGTTCGGGATATAATCTCGATAATAACTCGTGAGACCCAAGAAACTTCTGACTTCACTTTTTGTGGTAGGTCGACTCAGTTTCCGAATCGTTTCTACCTTTTCAGGATCAGGAGAATGTTTTCCTGAACCGACTATGTGACCTAAGAACTTGACGGATTTTCTGCCGAAGGTACACTTTTTCAGGTTCACCTTTAGCCCTACTTTTTGCAAAGACTTAAACACCTTGGTGATGTGATCGAGGTGTTCTTCCCAAGTTGTCGAATAGATAGCAACATCATCGATGTATGAGCGGCAGTATTTCCGATGCAAGAACAGAGCATTGTCCATGGACTTCTGAAAGGTGCTTCCAGCATTTTTCATGCCGAAAGCCATAACCTTCCATTGATAATGTCCTGAATGAGTCACAAATGCTGTCAAAGGCTTGGCCTCATCCTTCATTGGGATCTGCCAATAACCTTTCGTCAAGTCTAGTACACTTATGAATCTGGCTTGGCCAATTTCAAAAAGAAGGTCTCTTGCGTTCTGCATTGGATATGCATCAGTAATTGTGACATTATTTAAAAGTCTATAATCTACACAGAGTCTTACGCTTCCGTCCTTTTTAGAGACTCATACGATAGGGTGAGCCCATTCACTTTCACTAGGCTCAATCAGTCCTAATTGAAGTAACTCGTTAATTTGTTTATTTACTTCTTCTTGGAGGGCTATCGGTATGCGATAAGGTTTCAGTTTCTTTGGAACGTAATCGGGCATTAAACTCACTGAATGTCCTTTTACCTTAGCAGAGCCTGGAACAGAGCTAAATACGTCTGAGAATTTAGAGAGGAGGTCCGCAAGCTGATTTTTTGAGAATTTTCTAGACCAGAAGAGCTGTCAATTACATGGTTGTAAATGTCATTGACGTCCAATTCTACTGTATCAATAGGAGCATAATGAAGCTCACCAAATTCATCGTCTTGGTCAAATATAAGACCTATTTGCTCAATTCTAGCTATGTACGGTCGTAATTTATTGAAGTGGAGTTCCTTTTCACTTCCATCGTCCATTTTTACTCTCGCTGTATGTGGTCTCGGTAGTTCTATGATAGATGCGGGACCCATCCATTTTTTTAAAAGCTTGTGAGACGACGATGGGATAAGTACCAAAACCTAGTCACCAACTGCCAAACGTTTTTCTCTAGACCTAAGGTTGTATCTACTTGCATATTCGGCTTGTGCTTTTCCAGAGTTTCCTCTTGCCAGGTTATGAGCCTGTTTCAATTTTTCAGTTAAGTCTCTCAAATATTCCTCAACGGACTTTGAGCTACCAGTGGGAATTTCCCTATCACCTGTCCAAACCTCCTTCAATAGTTTCAATGGGCCGTTTGGTAGCCGACTGTAAACAAGTTGGTATGGTGAGACGCCTCTTGTGCTATGTGGCACTTCCCGATACGCAAACATGAGGTACGGAAAGTGAGAATCCCAATTATTTCCGTTTTCCTGAATATTTTTATTCAGCGTTTCTTTTAGAGTCCGGTTCCAACGCTCTACAGCTCCCATGCTCTCCGGATGTCCTGGAGTAGCGAATCTTGGAGCTATTCCCAAAACGTCCGTAAAGGCTTCAGTCAATTCAGCAGTGAAATTTGTTCCTTGATCAGTGCAAATAACTTTTGGGAACCCAGTTTGGGTGAATATCTTCATTAAAACTTCACGTGTGTGTGTTGTTTTTGCCTTGATATTCCTAACCGGTACGGCCTCAGCTCATCTAGTGCAAATATCAACCGCACAGATAATAAACTTATGACCTCTGCGAGAGGATGGCTCCAAAGGGCCAATACAGTCGACACTCCATACTTCAAATGGGTTTTCTGATCGAACTATGGGTGTTATGGGAATTCTATCCCGGTAAGTGAGCCCTCTTCTAAGCTGACAGATCTTGCAGCTTTGACAAAATGACCTTACATCTTGTTTGAGTTTAGGCCAGAAGAAGGAATATTTGATGCGCTGTTTAGTTTTACTCTCGCCTAAATGTCCAGCTAAAGGTATTTCGTGGGCCACTTTCATAACTTCTTCTCTTTTGCAGATGGGGAGGACAACTTGCTTTACATCTTCACCGCATATTGACTCAGTGTGTATTAAAACTCCATCATCAATTTCGTACGCATTTTGTTTGTTCTTAGCCTGGCTCCAGACTGGTCCCAATGACTCGTCCATTCTTTGAAGTTTAACAAAAGATGATTTCGCCGAATTTGTTTCCGATGTCTCGGTCTCTTGCCCTAAGGCTAAAGTAGATAGTTCTTCCTCACTTTCCAATATTATATCTTTATCTTTGGTGCATTCAAAATCTCTCTGATTTTCAAAATCAAATAACTGAACATTTTCTAAAAGAATCTCATAAGCGGTGGCGCTAATCAACATGTCGTTGACGAGTTTCTTAGACACAGCGCACATGATTGGAACCGAGCCATGCTTTCCATCGTCTATTTTTAGGTTAAATAGTTTAAGAGCAGCTATTTCCTTTTCACCAAACGCCGAAATGATTTGGATAGTTCCCTCACCTTCTCCACAATCTTTACCAATCAAGTCTTCGCGTAAGACTGATATTTGTGCTCCTGTATCGATTACTGCTTTTATGGACGTTTGTCCACATTTGATATCAACTAACTGAAGATCATCAATCCCATTCCTTGTGTTGATGGGAACGGAGACTGGTATTGAGACTCTAGCAGTTACCACTTCCTTGGTAGATTCTAGTTCAGTTCCCTTAGCAGTAACTATGTTACTTCTGGCATTGCGAGGTGGTGTCTTTCTTGTATTTTTCGGGCATTCCCGAGCCAAATGTCCTACATTCTCGCAAATAAAACACTTAGGCTTAAGCCCTCTACTTGTTCCCGTGTTTGACTCTACCGGCAATTTAGTTTTTCTAAAAAATAGTGCATCTTTTGGCTGCAGATTAGCGCCCTTATTATCCGAGACAAACTTATTATTTGTCGGCCTGTACCTCGCATCATTCGAGTGGGCTCCCCTTACATTAGCCCTCACGCTTTCGTATTCGTCTAGCTTATCAGCCAAGTCTCCTGGAACAATTGATTTAACCCAGTTGTCAACAAACTGTTCTCTTACGTCACCAGGGACACGTCGTTTCAACTGATCTGTAATCATGAGATTCTTCAACCCTTCAAAATCATTTACACCAATACCTCCAAGCCACTCTTCAAAATAGCTGGTTATTTCGAAAACAAAATCACGCCAAGTTTGAGCTGGATTCCGCTGGTGTTTTACAAACTTCTGCCGAAAAATTTCAGCACTAAGTTTGAAACGTTTCAGCAATAGACCTTTAATATAATCATAGTCTTCAAATTTTTCTTCTGCTTCACGAGCCATTAATTGATTAATTTCACTTGGCATATAAGAGCCAAAAGAGCTGACACCCAGTGTCTTTTCTCGATGCCAACCCTCTTTGCCTGTCGTTCGAACAAGGTCAAAAACAAAACTATGTCCCCATCTTTCATCTCAAATTTGGGTACAACTTTCGTTAACTCATAGATGCTAACTTTAGCCTCAGGTGTACTAGTTAACCCCTTAAGCCTTTCATTCTCTAACCGTAATTTTTCTAACTGAAATTCGCGATCATGCCTTTGATTCTCTTTCTCAAATTCTTGTTGCTTAAGAACCATTTCCTGTTGCTCTCGAAGCCTTCTATTCTCAATTTCTTGTTGTTTAAGAGCCATTTCCTGTTGCTCTCGAAGCTTTCTATCCTCTATTATAATTGTGAGTTGATTTTTGCTAAACTCCTCATCATAATCTGGGTGTGTGGTAATTAGTTTACTCAAATCTGAAATTTTCATATTATCTCCCACATTAAGGTTCAGTTCCTCTGCCAATAGCCTAAGATCCTCCTTTCGTGCCTTACCTAAGTAAGCCATTTTTACTACTTGTTTACCTATCCACTCAATAATTAAATCAAGAAAATGAGGGGGGGGGGACTTTTGTTACAACTATTCCTCACAATATGTAACTAAACTACAACTTCAAGTTATGTCATGTAATGGTAATGATATCTTAAGTACCCAAATACAAAATCAACCATCGTTTAGTATAAACATATGCAAGTATTTTGTCGTAATTAATTAAATCACAAATGAAATAGAGTAAAATATGACAATCTAAAAAAAATCACAATTCATGCTCTATCTCAATTTTAGGTAAAGAAAATTTTATAGAATGAAATTTTATGACATGGAAAACAAAAAAAAATCAAAATTTCACAAAGTTAGAAAATATTATCTTTCGAAAACAATTTCACAAAACTCTTACTAAAACGAAATTCAATAAATAAAAAATAAAAAGGATCACACAACAACATAAAAAATGATTTATGGTGTAGAGGCTATTATTGGTTGACACACACGTGCCATGCATCGCTACAACGGTTTGCATGTTTCATATAACTTCACAGCATTGCTACTACATTCGGATTACTCGTAAAATAGTCTTTGAAATACAATATATTTCAACCAAATATTTCAATTAACACTGTCGTATTAAAAAAAAATATTTTTTTTAAAAAATTTAACTCTAAATATGAATAACTGAAACGAAACTAATTTCAAAATTAATTCGAATCTAATTACTCTCAAAACTCTCGTATGAAAGACCAATTTAATACAAGAATACAGTAAATAAAATAAACAAATGGTTCTTATACTTTTAATACACGTCGAAACCTGTCGAATACTGTCGTATCCAAACAAGTTTACACTTTAAAATACTGATGTATTTCAACAACCAAACAAAATTAATTGGCTAAAATACTTAACACATGTCGTGTTATTTACGAAATTTGCCGAATACTGGCGTATCCCAACAAATTTATCATTTAGAATACTGATGTATTCACACAAACAAACAAAATTTAATTAACTAATATGCTTAACACATTTCGTGTTATTTACGAAATTTTTCGAATACTGCCGTATCCAAAACAGGATTACCATTTGTACTACTAATATGGCAAAACGAAAATAAGCACTGGCGTGCAAAAAAAAACATTTTTTTTTTTTACATATTCATTCAGAGAACTCGTACACATAAACACATAAATTAATGTTTCATTTCTCTCTCATCACAATTGAGTAGTCATATTATAGAAATGAGGCTCTTACCTTATTTTTTTTTCCAAAAAGGATTACTTCCGTTTTCTTCCGAGTGCTTTATTTTATTTCCCGCTAATTTAATATCCTCTGGTAAGATCCTACCTATTACGCCAATAAAGTTCTTTCATCCTCTTCAATAAACACACATTAGTTATGTGGCCAATTTGATCTTTAATTTAACAATTATTTAAACATATACACCCGACATCACAAAACGGCACGCGACATCACACAAAACGGACCGACACTTAACCAAACTAACAGAGTTCTGATCCTCCGCACAACTCGTTTGCGCAGCTCACAAAATCCTTCTTCAAATTCCCGAAGGGATTATTTAACGGCCGATCTGAAATGAGTTAAGGGATTCTTACTCAGTAGAACACGTTTAGATTCTTTTAAGCAGTAGTGTCCAACCGTCCCTGGATCCTGCTTTTCTGGCTCGCCAATTGGAACCCATATTGCAATCAATCCCGCAGGAGCAAGTTCATCAACTGTACTAGGCAATGCCCAATAGAATAATAGTTTGGATCAGCGTCCGAGATAGGGCAATGCATAATTTATTTTTTGCTCTTCTATCTTTATTACCTAAATAAGACATCCATTTCCTATAATATTATTAGCGTTTAGTTTTCATTATATGTACATCACATTTACCGATTTTCCCATCCCATTCAGACGGATAACTCCTTCTTGTTGCATCGCTTTTCATGTTACAGTGTAATTAGATATACATAGTATGTGATATCAGTTAGCAAAACTTAAGCAAATTCGAAGGATCTCTCCCAGTGTAAAATGGCCTAAGTAGCTGAATGGTCATGGTCACAAACTCGGGGCTGGTGTTACTGTCAAGCCGTGGGCTTGAGTTCTGGTGTCATCAGAGATTGATGAACTACAGAGAGACTGATGCATGTTGAAAACCTGACTTTGGTGGAGTGTGGACGTTAAAGGGTGAAATGGCAAATCAAATAGTGTCCTCGTCACTTCATCATGGTTCAAAATTACGAGATCTGTTGCCAAAAACCTGAGTAAAGCTTTGTAATGCCACGTTTGTAAACAATCATTTTAATCGTATGAAATGTTATACATTAAAAGTTTTTTGTACGAATCTATCAAGTGTCCCCCCCCCCTTTGAAAAACTTAAAAATTATTTCTTGGATGATCTTGTTTGATACGGACTTTTCGTATGTAGGAACTTCGTTTAAATGTTGTGTTATAAAATCAGGTATTTAGTTATGGTTATTTTGTGGGACACAAAATACAATGGAGCTAAAGGAGCTCTAATCTTCTATTAAAACTCATTACAAGTAAAAATGTAATTAGCTTGACGTACACCTACCTCTCGCCAAAAGTAACTTAGTTAATTGCCGTATTTAACTGTGATAATTCTTTCTGGACTGTTTAAAAATGACTCTGTCATTTTTCTTTCAACTAATTTTTACCTCAATGTTTCAGAACGAAAGCACCCATACCTACTGACGTCTAAAATCTGTTTTCTATACTTAGACAAAAGTAGTCTTTTATTTGCGGACAGAAAAATGAGAGGAAATTTCGGCTTGTGTGTCATATATTCTTTATCACTGTATTCTTGTCATATATTTATTCTAAGCTGTACTCTTAGGGCACAGGTACCAAAGATGCAGAAACTGTGTTTAAATAGAATCAATAAAATTTTATTGTATTACATTTTGGCCTTTCTTTTTAAGGTATTTAACCATCTGTTAACCATAACAGCTGTATCAACTGATAAAGTAGATGTTCTATGCGGAAACAGCTTAAGACATTATTTTTTAACTTTTCAAAAATGTATGTGAAACCCATTAAGGTTGTAACAATATGTTTTATCGCATTCTCTCCGTGTTGAACGATCAATAATTTTTCAGCAATAGGTCACCTATTTAAGATAAAGCTCTGTAAAGTTTTCTGTTTTTAAAATTTTGTTATATACTCAGATGCAGAAACTTTCCTTATTTGTAAAAAGTGTTATGATATTTAAAGCCGTTTTAAAAAACTTTGATCAGTATCTTATCAAATATAAATTACTAAAAAAGAAAATTTAAATTCAATTGGTGAAAATTATTGAAATTATACGAGAAATAATTTCATTTAGCTAAGTAGTGGATATTATGTTCCATTACAAGTAATTGTAGTAATAAATGCATACTTGATGGAATGAGATTTGCCTAGCCGATGAATTTTCAGCTATTGCTAGATATTTCTGTTCAAGTTAAGCCATATATGAAATGAAACTGATTATTTCCTTTTATCCTATATATATATATATATATTCTTGGATGGTATCCATTTAGCTTCAGTGGGGGGAAATTAAGTATTTGGGACTTGATAATAAGTTTCCTTCTTAGAAAAAGCACATAGTTAACATTTCAAAGAAATAAATTAAGTGTAACCAAAGGACTAGATCGTATTACTCATAACACTTGTGGTTTCAATTTGTGATGGATCTATACGTGACCGTCTATTAATAATCTTCTTGGATATTCTTTGGGCCAACAAAATTCACCAATCTTCTCCTAAAGAAGGAAACGTGGTATGCAAATTAAGTTTATAATTTATATTTCTTGTTCGTGAGTTTTGGGAGTTAGTGAATTAGAAGTGAAGAGATTAGATAACAGAAAGTTAGAAGTTTAGTTCACCAGAGTTGGCAAGAAAGATACAAGGTGAAGATTACCATAAATGGTTTAAAAGTCATTGTAAAAGATTATAGTCAGGAAGTTGAATTGACTAGAAGACTACATAAGTTCAGGTACTGTCACCTTCATATTACGTTGATATTTAAAGTATTAAAGTGGTTAGGTGACATTAAGTACACATCTACTGTGTAAAGTAATATTGCGGAAGAAACTTTATTATAGAGGTTTATTTAATGTATTCTCCCCAAACGCGACTCTCGTCTCTTCCCTCGGTTGTTTGACTGGATCCTCCTATTTATAGTGTTAAATTGATTGGTGTTTGAGTCGATTAAAGTGATAAAATAATTGGAATTTATGTCGAATGATCCTTTACTTCCTTCCACACCTGTAGCTGGGTTACAGGGTAGGTGGGAAGAAGGTTCGTTTCAAATTCTCCTGAACTTTTCTATGAATAAGATATAATGTCACTTATTGGATGTGGTTCTACATTTTGGCGTCCTACTCTTAAGTTCTGTAAGCTCTTTCAGCTTATCCAGCGATGTATTTTACTGTGTGCCATCTGTGTTTATCTGACAATTAGTTATGAATCAGTTTTTGTAATTTCTGGCTTTCTTCCCATTCATATTTTTATCCTCCAATATATCACTTTCAAAGGTAAGCTACCTTCGTCTTCTGTGTCTAGTTATGACTGCTAGTGTCTCTTTCAGATCTCCCTTATCCTTCTGAGCGAAGTGCCGTCCACATAATCAGCTACCACATAAGGTTGAAGATTTTTCGTTTGTTTGATTTACCGACGGAACCAAAATTAATAATCGTGTTGCTTTTGCATTTTTAATTTTTCATGATGTGTTATTGAAACTGAACACCACCAATTCAATATTCACGATAAATGTGTTTTTTATTGTTGAACTTTTAAGAATTAGTCATACTATAAAAGTATACTATACTTTAATGTATTTGATTTGTCCGGATTTCCTTTCATCCGTAGTAACCTTACAGAATATTTCGTCTTGTAATAATATTCTTGCGGAAATTCAACAGAACCTTAAAATTCTTAAGGACACAGATATTCTAGTGGCCTTTACTTTTGTTCGTGACCATACTGGAATTTTCAGAAATGAAAGTATAAGACCGCAACCAAGTGCAGTACTGATTTCTCAGTTAATTTCCCAAAATCCTTTTACAAGGGGAAAAAAGCCGAAGAAATTGTTTTTACTCGGGACAGTCGGATCACTAAATCAGCTCACTTTATTACTGACGAAGAATTTTTTCCGATCATGTCGCAAAGACTACCTAGCAAGCATTTTCTTAAAATTTTTAAAATCACCGAATCCCTTTAGTTTGAATTGTACCTCAACAGATTTAACTTGTGCTCTTCCAAACTTTGCGTATGGTCGCGGTAGCCAAGTGGTCAAGGTATTGGATCATGGCTGGCGTGTCGTGAGTTCGCCCAGTACCACTGAAGACCCGCCGTATAGGGGAGCGATACATGTTAAATCTGTCGAAGGCTCAAACGTCCTCCCGTCGGTGTGGTGTGGTAGTTAGGAGAAGGGGTGCCGGCTCAGGTGTCGTCCGCGTCACTTGACCATGGTTCAAAATTACGCGGTCCGTCGCCAAAAGCTCTCGTGTAGCTGAACAGTGCGACGTTAATATTCACTCACTCCAAACTTTGTGACTGTATAAACTGGTGGTGAACAAAGTGTTGAATATCTTTCTTTAATTTTGAACAATTAAAAATAAAATGCCTGCAATTTTAAACTGCACGATTTTAAAAAATCAACTGACCTCCTAATTTTTTTTCAGCTTGCTTCCTGAAAAGCTACATTCACATTATTTTGTAACTCCATTGATTTTGTAATTTTTTTCATTGTTTTGATTTTAACTTTACTGTTTTAAATAACTCCCCTGTTTTTGTTTTGTAACTTATAGGTGTATTAAGTAACTTTTGCTTTGCTATACGTCCTGTATTTTCTTTGTATTTGTTGATTTATTTCTTTAAGCCCAGTATATTTGTGGTGCACAGGAATAATTTTTATCTGTTTTCAACAATATAATAATGATGACAAAACTGAATCGCGCTGAGAACCGTGGATGGAAGGATAAGGGGTAACCCTACTGCGTTTTTTGTTATGGATTTCATATCCCCCCCCCCCCGTTTAAAAATTGCTTGCTGATTTTGTTGGCCAATCAAACTGCTCCATGTAGAGTTGATAAACTTTTCTATTTTGAATATTCACCCCTTCATCTTGCTATACCTCGATTGAGCAGCTGAAACTCCGTCCATCCAACTTTTAACACAATTTCATAGGTGCAATTCTGCGAAGAAATAGTTTTTCTTAAAAGATGTTTTTAAACAAATTTAAATTTTTAGATTTTGGTTACTTTCTAAATATTTTTTTATCTACGTTAATTTAAAATTAGTTATGCGTAGGGATCGGGGGCGTAGCTATTGCCGTATCAATGATACGAGACCTCCAAACTACAGGGCCCCTAACATGTGTAACTACAGTCTACCAACAGAACTCCTGTATCTAAAAATGGGCCCCGAAGGAATTTTGATACAGGGCCCTCTCAGAGTTAGCTACGCCAGTGGTAGGGATTTCAATGTCGATTTAAGGGATACCGAATACCGGTATTTTGAGCCATTTGTACAATTTTGTAACACCGGCATTCACAGGCTTAAATACCAGTTTTTCGATATTTACTAGAAATTTTTAAAATTGTTTCCACTATATGTTCTGGGATCGCCAACCTAGCAAAACAGTATACGTTTTTGTTTTTATGTCTCCCTAACGGGCGAAATTAATTAGACTGTGAATATTAAGTTGCATCGTACAATCAAGAGAAGTAATAAAATATGTGAATTATCCAAAGAGGGGGCCAAAACTATTCTATTACAGCTCACAGCGATACTGTTCATTTGCAGGATTCGTAGTCTGATATTCGTATCTGTGAAAACAAGGTTGCAGTTGTGAAGAAAGAGCGTAATATTTCGATATTTTTTAAATTGGGGAGTTAGTTATTCACATTGCATTTGCATATCATACTTGTATTATTTACATGTCACCATGATTTTATAAATAAAAATGAAAAAGAAGAAAAGAGACTAACCAATTCAAATTTGATCAAGTTTATAGTAAATTTTCTTAAAATTTTTTACCCACAAACCTTATCCACATTAGGAAGAATTCAGTACAGTTACCGAAGATGATTATGACACTAATGTTGGGTGAAAAGGAATTGTCTCTTGAACAAAAGTTAGAATTAGTGATAACTAAAATAAAATTTCAACAAACCAAAATACAATACAGAAATCAGTTATATCCAAAACCTTCCGACGAGAAATCGAGGTAGATGCTTGGAAAAAATGTATCGCGTATTGTAAACAAAAGCATCACAACTAGCGTAGATGCCGAAAGAGTTTTCGATAGCTGGTAATTTTCGCACCTAATTACGATCCGGTATTAATGACTGTACAATTAATGCATTGTTTTTAGCGCATTTTTCACGTAGTGGAACAAAAGCGCTATTAGGAAGCAAATTTCGTCTTCATTCCATATTTTGTCGTACCTTTTTCTCAGCCAATAAGCAACCAATTGACCTCGGGTTTTCGGAATTTGGTCGCATTTGTGCCCTAGATGAGCCGAATCATATTTAAATTTTCCCATAGTTTTCCCGAATTTTCCTACAAATTTTCCTGAATTTCGCTAGTTTATAACAAAATTTTCTCAAATTTTACCTAGTAAATTTATTGTTTGCAAAAAGTTTTTTTTAAAAAAAATCTACCTGCATTTTGGAGGAAATCTTAACAAAATTAGGAAATCTTCACAAAAAAAAAACGAGTCTTACAGTAGTCGCATATGATGTGTAACATCTGACTTGTTATCATGGTAAATACGCAATAGTGACTTTAATCCTGAAAGAAATGAATCGGTTATGACTGAAAATAATTTTCTCTTTTATGAAAATTTTATTTAATTAACACAAGGAGTAATGCAATTTTTTATCAAAAATATTTATTATTGTTCAATTTGGGGAAGAGCGGAGACTAATGAAAACTAAAGTATGACACATATACTTGTGATTTCAAAGAATTTAAAAATCGTTGAAAAACGGCGTCAATAACAGTACCACTGTTAGTTGTCGAAACATTTCGATTAGTGTTCATTTCGAGCTTGAGTTCATCTTTCAGAAAAGCTATGAGCGGCTCAGCTTCTGGCAAACTGAAGTTAACGTTAAAATCACCACTCAAAATCATGGGAAGCGAGTGGTAGTTTTTTTTTTAAAAAAGAGAAACTTCGAAAAAAAAAATGCAGAAATCTGTAATTTTTTTAACTGTTTGATTTGGAGAAATGTATGCGACCACCAAAATGACAAGACTTGCTGGTATGTGCGGTAGGCGGCCGTCTTAATTGCTACTACAGTTGGACCCCCAGACGAGGGTAGCGAAGAGACACAGTCAAGCGCATACTTAAAAATTAGAAATATTAGAGAAAATAAAAAAATACCCGTTTACTTAATTACTTTTTTTTAATCGAGAAATCTTTTTTAATCACAATTAAAAATATTATATTAACAGCGACAGGAATTCACCTCAAAGTATGAAAATGATAAGCACTTGAATATTTATTCAAATAATTCCATATTACTTACTCCTATTTTTTTTTTAAGAATGATGAGCTTTGTCAGACGCTTAACAAGAAATATAATTGTTAATATATAGTTTACACATACATAAATATATCCTCAGATTTCACACACAACGAGCCCTGAGACTTTGACATTTGAGGGTAAGAATCACAAGTTTATTCTGGATGAAGTCTAATAAGACTTGCTGGTATGTGCGGTAGGCGGGCGTCTTAATTGCTAGTAGAGTTAGACCCCGAGACGAGGCTAGCGAAGAGACACCCCAAGGCTCTGAATTGGTCAAATCAAACAGCGCGCGCTTCCCTTGACTTCCTGTTACGCATTTCCGTCCCTTTTCACGAAATCACTACAACAAATATCCAGCAACCGAGAGTAAAGATGTTACACATCAAAAAGTTCAGAAAACAAGTATAAAAGTCTCTGATTTTACTTTTTTAATTTAATAAAAAAAATTTTAAAAATTTCCGCCTTTTTATAGTGCTGATACAGATTTGTGTCATTATTTCTTTTCAGCTCAATAGTAGTACATTTAGAGGAGTGGTACAGTACTACTTTCTGTTAGTAAAAAGTTCATTAGTTGCATTATTGTAAAATACAACATGTGAAAAACGCGCTAAAATTTCTTGGCCATGCCAATGATTGATATCTTGTTTAAGATTACATTTCACAAAAATTTGTAATGGTTTCACAGACTGAATAGTGATATTTACACTTTTTTTTGTGATTTAAATAAATAAGATGTTCTTTTACTTTTTCTTTTGTGAGTGGCCGCGTTAGCCTAGTGGTCAAGGTAACGGATTCGTGGCTGACGTGTCATGAGTTCGAGCCCAGTACCACTAAAGACCCGCCTTATAGAGGAGCGATGTACGTTAAGGCCGTATCACACGTACATTTTTCGCCTAACTTTTTGGTCCAACTTTTCGCCCTATCTGAGGGTGAAGGGTTACCGTAAACAAAACGACATGCTCTGACGTCAGCCGCGCTCTTTCTCTACATCGAAATATTACTCGTCGATTTTCTGCCTCGAAAACGACCATCCAATATTATTTCTTTTATACCGCTCGAACTTTTATTAGCGAAATGAGGGTGTTTCAGATTCCACAGATATGGAAGCTTTTCAATCTCATCGATTAAAAAGCTCTCCATCATTTCGCTCCATTTTATAAAAATCTTCTCGGACGAGCAAACGCTTGACGAATTCGAGGCTGCTATCTTGTTTTCGCAAAGGAGACGAAGAATCCTATTGGCTGAAATTTGGAGCAATTTTAATTTTGAGCAACCTTTTGAGCTCACTAGCAAAAAGTTGTTCGAAAGCCTTTGCTATGGTAATTGAGTAAAAATTGTACGAATTGAACCAAAAATTACTCCAAGCGTGTAGGATAAGGCCTTCAAATCTGTCTAGAGCTTAAACGTCCTCCCATTGGTGTGGAGTGGTAGTGAGGAGAGAGGGGTGCCAGCTCAGGTGTTGTCCTCGTCACTTGACTATGGTTCAAAATTACGGGGTTCGTCGCCAAAACCCCTTGTGTAGCTTAACAGTTCGTCGTTAATATTCACTCACTCACACTTTTTTGTGATTCTTTATATATTGTTATAATTTTAAAATAACACATTTTTTGTGATAATTACACTCTGTAATAAAACTGGCAAATAAAACAAAGATATACCTGTATTTTCTTTCTTTTCCTAAAACTTCTACTACAGGTATTAAAACCGATATCCCGGTATGAAGATCTAAAAAATACTGAATACCGGTATTGAACTTTTGGTCTGATATTGCAATCCCTAGTCATGAGCAAGTGCGGATATAGAGTTTCTCTTTTATAAGAGCTCATGCAAGAAATTAAAGCCCGGAAAGGTTCATAGCTTTCATAAATACCTCTACATTATCTGCTCTATGATCCACTTCCTTCAGAATACGGGTGTTTTTAACGACTACCTATTCCGTATATGTCTGGACAGTATCGAGATTATCTTTAAAATACGATACTTGTATATAGTGTCATTACATTTGCGATGATTTTAAGGAACTTAGACTTTTGGAAGTCAGTGTAGATAAGACAGGAAAAAATATTTCATATAAAAATTGTGAATTTTAAATTATAAATTTTCAATTGCATTTTTACGAATGTCTTTTATTTTTATGTAACTGTTAATTGTAACGTTTTTTACCCTAATAGTTAGAAATAAGCTTATGTATTATATTTTATTTTTATTAGTATTAATGTAGCCAAGAAAGTTTATCGTTTTTATAACGTTCAGTAATTTACGGATTGTTTACTCTTGCTATCGGACAAAAATTCTAAGAATTGTCTATCCATTATATTAGCATATAATACGCGTGTTTCCTTTAAGAATTTAAACTCGAGACTAACGCTGCTGAAGTTACAAAAGAATTGTACTGTATTTGGAGAAAAGACAGTTACATCAAAAACGGCACCGAGATAGTTTTAAAAGAATTTTGTGCTCGGACTGTATTAGTAGACGACACCATGTCAGACAAACCATTAAATCTAAATATCGATGAACTGGAGACAATGATTGAAACCGATCCCCGCTAACGTTAAACTTCGTGTAGAAGTGTTCAAAGTAAGTGACAAAACAATACGGAAGCATTTATTCAAAACAGGAAAGAGGTGGAAATTTAGTAAATGGGTAGCGCACTACCATACGTTGAAGTAGAAACTGGAACAGAAAAATTATGCTTTTTAGGGTAGGAGAGATCCTTATACAGTAGAACGTCGTTTATCCGAATCAATTGGGTCCGGACACCGTTCGGATATGCGATTGTTCAGATAACCGGAAACGATCCATCCAGTATATAAAACCGTACACTATACTAATATTGAAAATTATCACATGCAGGAAACATACTTGAAGAATAAGCAAAATAGGAGCAAAATGTCGCAATTTGACCTTTATAATCCCTTATTTTCCGCTGTACCATTGTACACTTTCGTTTTTTCGCTGCAAGGTCTCTGATTTTCTTGAGCAGCAGTAGTTGAGTAAGACAGCACTCTGGTTGTTGTTCGTACCACTCCATAGCTGTCTCTGAAGCAGAAACGCGTCAGTATTTGATGGACCCTTGCTACTTTCGTCGTTGTTGTTGTTGTCCTCGTCTTCATCCGTTTCATCGTCGACAGGGTCGGATTCTTCTTGTACGGAAGCCAAAATCGCGTCATCATTTAGCATTTGAAATCCACAGTCTTCTGCATCGCATGCCATCCAGGTTTCCACATTTTCTTCGCTTTTTTGAAATCCTGGAATTGATTGGACAAAGTCGGTAATCTCGTCTCTATTGTCGTCATTGAAGTCTTTTTCGCCTTCTAAGTCTGGCCACAGATGTTTACCAAATCACACAACTTAAATTTCCCAACTATCCCTCACCTTAGGTTTTCCCGTCACTTTTGGTCTCACGCGAAACAGCTGTTGAGCATTGCACTGTTCGAAAACGTATTCATGTACAGTACATGTAGGTGACAAGAAAAAAAACTGGTTCGGATATTTGACGCTCCGGATAATAAACGTTCGGAGAAACAACGTTCTACTGTATATATTTTCCTTTTTTCCCAAAATACGAGGGTCACTCTGAAATTTTTGAGGTACTCCTAGGTTTTTAAAGTTAAACTAACAAAATTTTAGGAGTGTTCAAAGTAGTCTTCTTCAGCATCAATGCACTTTTCAAAACGAATTTTCCACTGATTAAATGCCTCAAACGATTCATTTTTTGGAATTGATGAAAAAAATGCATTCATAGCCACACCAATCTCTTCTGAATGAAAACGACGTCCTCGTAAGTTCTTTTTTAGATTAAAAACTAACCAAAAGTCACACGTAGCTGAATCCGGAGAATAAGGTGGAGAATAAGTTTGCTGTTACTGTCTTCTGTCCTTCCAACTTGATAGCTTTGAACATTCCCGTATTTCTGAAGAAAACGTCATACTTCATTATTTTTTTCATTGCTTGTTGTCTTTTCACCATTGTTGTGATATCATCTTTAAAGACCCATATTTTGCTTTCTTGATGTGTTGGAACGTCAAAAAACGGTATGGATGTTTCATCATCCGTTACAATTTTAGAAATGATGCGGTGGCTACCATCATTTAGCAATTTAAGGGTTTCTTTGCTGATTCTGACACGCTCCTCTTTTTGGTGCTCAGTTAGATTATGAGGAACCCAACGGCAAACTATTTTTTTCATATGCAATTCTTCATGAATAATTTTGTGAATGGCTGCTGATGCAATGGTAAGTTCCTTCTGTATCATTTTGTAGGTACAGCGATTATCATCCATTAACATTTTCGTATGGTAGACATATCCGGGATTACTGCCGACCGCGCACGCGGTCTTCCTGTGTGTTCTTCCTCCTGCAGAGAATTGCGACCTCTACAAAATTATTTAAACCATCTGAGTACAGTAGCAAGACATGGAGATTCATCACCAAATGCTAACTGCGGCCATTGAAAGCATTCCTCTTGATTTAATACAGCTTTAAAATCATATAGCACGATAATGTTCTCGCGTCAACTCCATTTTCTCTTCTGTCTAAAATTTATTCTACGCTAAACAACTTGAAGTAAGTCAGTAAAAAGTCGTCTGCTGTGTTAAAATATTTTGTATTTTCAAATTAAACCGTTATTTATATATTTTTTTTTGTAACTTATTGTCTGCGCGTATCTCAAAAATTTCAGTTACCCTCGTATATCTCCATTAGATAACCACCTATTTTTGACTTTGAACAATCATATTAATGGCAAACATTCTAATAATGGAACAGAATTTTAAAAAAGTGTACATTTCATAAAATAATTTTTTAAAAAAAAAAATGTTTAATTGATTTTTTGCCTGGGAAAGGGTTGCTTTATGCGAGGGCGGATATGGTGCGCGATAGCCGAGTGGACATATCGTGAGCTTGTAGCCTGCTTTGTTTGTGTCAAATTCAGATTCGACTCTTGACCTGTCATTCAGAGGAGCTGATGTGCATTCAATCTGTCTAGACTCAGAGCCCTCATGTGGACGCGCTGTGGAAGTTTACAGAGTGCTCAGCCCAAGTGTTGTCTTCGTCACTTAAGCATTTCTCAAATTTACGACGTTTGTTGCCAATAGCCCTCATGTAGCTTGATACTGTGACTAAAATAAACAATCAAGCGATGATCGCCCCTCAGGGGGCTCACCTTCTTTAGGTGAGTACGGGTGTCACAATCCCGAGGTGCCCTAGTGATCTTTTCCTTTTCCCACGGGGTTTACTGTCTTTGGTAAACACGGGCTTCACGAACCCGGGGTACCCTAGTGATCCTTCTCTGTTTTCGACCCTCTTTCTTGTCATTCAATTCATTCTTTCTTTCTCTTCCCGTCTAGACCACAGATATTAAAACAAATGTTTGGCGCAGTATAGCCGAAATCGGCTCTTGCGCCAATAAACCCCAAAATCACTCACTCACTCAAGCGATGATCGATATTTTAATGAATACAATTATTTTATGTAAGGGTACACAAGAGTGTGTTTTCTTCCTCAGCTTAAAAACGATGGAAATTTCTTGGTTACTTGATATGTATATTATCAAAAAATAAAAATTTCATTATTTCTTCTGTATTACCATTTCTAATTTTATTATCAAACTTTTTGTTTGAGGTATAAATATTTTACCAAATATATATTAAGTATGTAACATCAGACAATTTAATGCATATAAAATGTATATAGAGCAAAAATAATTTTTTGTTTTAGATTGGGTCTTTGAAGGATTATTATCTTTTCGAACATCACAGTGTTCAGAAACGATCGCTTTCGCCAAGTTTAATTCATTCCGAAATGCTGCAAAATGATTCCTCAGTAAGTAAATTATTTTTTGTTTCAATTCTGTTCATGATTTCCCAAAAGGAATGATTGAAAAAAGCTGTAAATATATTTCTTTAAAACGGAAATTGAAAATGTAAAATTTAATATAATATTCATAAAATGTTAGAAAAACATTTACAGCTCAATAACAATTTTATTTATGCTGTTAAATAAATTTTGAATTGATGAACATTTATATTCGTTTTTTTATAGAGGTCAATCTACTCTCAGAAACACTGACATTTTCCCTCCCATCTTTAAACAGATAGATACTTAAAATAAGATTTTTTTTCTCATTAGTTTAAAGTAACAGTGCTCAGGATTAATATTTCTGTGTAACGTAAGAATTCAAACCTGCAAATATTTTAAAATAGTTATGAATCACATTAAACAAATTAATGCGTTAATGTTGTTTCACTTAAATTTCCTTGGAGAAGTTTATGTAGAAATTTAATCATCAGATTCACACTAAAATCTTAAGTTTTCTAAGAATGCAAATCATACGTGAAGCTAAAGGATATGGCAACCTGGCAGCAGAGTTTCAAATAAATAAATACAAGTACTTAGTTTGACTTCCGTGAAGTCAGACCATGATATCAATTCAAATTATTGCTCTTGAAATCTAACTGAGCATAAGTGATAAGTGTGAAAAGTGCTCATCATCATGTGATAAGTGTTGTCAATTTCAAAAGTGGAATAATATAATTGAAGTTTCCTTTTAATCTGAAAGGACTTGTAGGTTTAACACCAGTTGAATGTTGTGCTGCTGTTAATGAGCATTTTAAAACATTTAAATTTAACTTGTTCTTTCACATATTTGAAAAACATTTAATACTATTTAAGAACAGATACAATATATATACATAGGGTGCACAAGGGTTTTTGAAAACAGAACTTTAGTACAAGTCATAAGCCATCAGAACTGTGATGCGCACTGTGTTGATTTGCCAGAACATTTACTGAGCCAGCTGAAGTACCCAAGAAGCCCTGCTTACTCTGGCTCTCATGTGAAAAGAAATTTGATCAAGATCACAAAAACTGAATGGGAAAAATGAAGGGTTGGGCTCTGCATGATGACAGCTGAGGTCACCACATTTATGCATTCCTAGTTACGTCACGTATGATGATCTTGGGGGGTGGTGAGCAGGGAGTATTTTCTCATACCGTCTCACTTTTTCCCACATGGGCTTTAAGTGAATGTGACTGCCTTCATTAAGACACTAGACATGGTTATCGATTCCTGGATCATGGGGATAGCCCAGGGAAGACTGCATGTGTTCCAGCATTGACTTTCTCTCCCATACACTCAGCTTATGCACCCTAGAAATGGGTGAGCAAGAATTTTTTTAATCATGGGACCTCAAACATGTGGTTTCCTTGGTCTTCAGATTTGAATCCCTTAGACTACTGAGTCTTAATGTGTTGCTGAGATGGAGAACTAGCAACTTCAAAGTATCAAGGAGTCATTGAAAGACACTATTGTGGATGTTATGGCCAACATTAAAAGGATTAATTAGTTGGAACATGCAATCATTTTCGAAGTTCATAGAAAAGTTGCTCATGGCATTTTTATTAAATGGGGTTTTTTATGCAAATCAATGGAAAACTGTATCAAGTTCTGTGGCTGCACAATTGGGTTTTCTATTAAAAATATTTGTTTCCCTCAAATTATTTTAATTTGCCTTATATGCATTTTATGTGTGTATGTGTAATATCTGTATAAATTCTTGACTAAAAATTGAAGTACCACTAAAAATAATTCGATTATCTCGATATTTTATTTGCAAGTTCTTCAATAACAATGATTAAATTTTCTTGGTCAACTAATGCTTATTTCAGTCTTAGCACACCTTTCTACTGTGCAACTAACATTGAAAAAACGGTTTACAATTGCAAATGGTTTATCTTTTTCCGCTGTTGGTTGTTGCAGTTCCCTGAAAATACAACCAATAAAGTCATTACAATATTGTCAAAGATTTTATAGACAATTGAGCAACCTCGAATGGGGTAGAGTGAAACTATCGGATCATACTAAGTAATAGGCCACCATCTGTATAATACAGATACAGCTGTGCAAGTGTTGGCAACAGTAGTTGCTTTAAAGAGCTCACAGCAAAATGAAAACTAATAGACAAAGATGCTTGAATTCAAAGCCAAGATAAGGCAAGCCTGAACAGCCTATCATTGTGTGCTATCCATTGTACTATAACCTCCTCCATACCATCCATTGGATCATCATTATTTCATAGTGCTTATCTGTGGCGATATATTCTCAGCGGCTTTTAAGATGTCTACCTTTATTCCATAACATCGCAGATTCTTATAGAGTGGGATAGATTATCATGATTGCAGCAGACTGACATTTGTATAATGAGTCCCACCTCAGTCTTGGAGCAAGTGATAATCAGATCCTTGCGTAGTTGGATTGGAGCCAAGTCCCAGTCATTCTTTATCTTGTACTGGCATACAGCTTTTACCCCTGGTATGATAGTGTGTTACCTCTTATGACAGAGTAAGTTTTCTCTTGTGATTTTGCATATAACTTTAGCAATTTAAATATATATTGATGGCATATCTTGTGACTGGTTGTGTTACCCTTCATGGCATGCCATCCTAAGGCTGTTTTCCAGTAAAATACTGCCAGACCCTGTATAACACGGATATACGTAGAATATTTTTATGCCACCTTTTAAGTCGCCACTCCTTTTTAAAATTTAGTTCGATGAACTGTGCAGTTATCTTATTGTAGATCCATAATTTTTTATTTTATCTTTTAAAAAGAAAATATGAAACACATGATATTGTCCAACAATGTCAAATAATTCAGTTTTCGTGAAATAGAACACTTCTACCTCTGAAGATCCTGTTCTAGAACTAGAAATCGACTCTCATCACATACTTGCTTCTTTCTGCCCATCTTTTTGGACATATTCAGGTTTGAAAGCTTCATTGGCTCTTCTCATGTATCAAAAGTGACTATCGGGTGAGTGTAACGTCGTCAAACTAATATCTACCATGTACCAAAAATATAACTTTGAGATATTTGTATCTGACAATATTCTGGTTGATGCTGATATATTTTTTAGCGACCAAAGTTCACCGCATAATGCTTAAAATAACATAGCAATATTTTAATACGAAAATTTGGTTAGTAAGCTTGTCATAATAGTT
The DNA here is from genome assembly GCA_019973975.1 of Trichonephila clavata. Classification (NCBI taxonomy): domain Eukaryota; kingdom Metazoa; phylum Arthropoda; class Arachnida; order Araneae; family Nephilidae; genus Trichonephila; species Trichonephila clavata. The sequence goes on along the minus strand of BMAO01000364.1, from coordinate 415,431 downwards.
AAAATGTCGAAATCTCCAAAAAGTGCTTGTAGCAGTTATTGGTTTGACAACGATGATAAGCAAAATCTGGGTTCGCATGACCACATTAGTTTCTATTCCTTAATAGTCCAGTGACAATGCTTTACCGTGCATTTTAGACGATTTTTCTTTCGAATGATCATGGACACATTCGAGGTATATGGCTGAATATTTTTCATTTGCGGTTCACACCTAAGAGTTGTTTCCATAATGTATTGATTAGGTCTTACATTGAAGCATTTCTTGATGAGTTTGGTACCGATTAGTGGTTGCTAATCGGTACCATCTGTTTATGATTCATAGATCTGTGAATCTTATTTATCATGATTGATTTTCATCCACAATTCTTCCATTGAGACTGACTGTATCCAAAGTTCTCATTTGTACTACTTTGGACACTACCGACTATAGAGGAGGGTGCTCAAGAAAGTTGCTACTTCTTTTAAGAGTTATGTTCTTTGCCAAAAAAATAATAGAAGTCTTTCTATTTTATTACATCACATTTGCGACCAATAGTTCTAACCTAAATAAAGGTATAATAATTGTTTTTACATTTTATATAAAGCTTAAAAATTCATTATGAATATCAAGGTTTCATTGTAATCAAATCAAGGGCTATACATATTATTTTTAAACTTAAAGCTTTTTCTTAATTCCATATTTTTTTCTGTACTTATACATCTATTCTATGCAAATTCAGGTGTTATTATATTCTTTTACATAGGTTTTATGGTTTGAACAACAGGAAGTCAAACGAAGAGTGAAGCGGAGTGCATCTGTCAATTCATTCACATCTTTTCAAGATCCTTTGTATTCAGAACAATGGTTTCTGGTTTGTATTATATTTATGTTCATTTTACTTTCGATAATCCAAGATTTTGTTTTTAAATGCGAATCGGTTGTTTTCCCATTCTTAATATTCTGTTATATTACAAATTTTATGTTATAATGCTTAATTTTTATAGACTTATTAAATTATTTTTCAAAGTGGTTCTTGCAAAATGTAATTCCTTAAGAATTCTTTTTATGTTGTATAATCTTTGTAATTGGATGTAAATTTGTACGATAAACCTGTAAAATTTATTTCCACATTTATTATTTTTCATTTGTGTATTTTAGCATGGAGGTGGATGTGGAGGCTATGATATGAATGTTATTCCTGCTTGGCAAGAGGGATTTACTGGAAAAGGTGTTGTCGTCAGTATTTTAGATGATGGTATACAAAGTAATCATCCTGATTTAGCTCAAAATTATGTAAGAATTTTTTACGGTCTATTTTAGATGTGCTGAATTGTTTGTATAAAATTATTTTAATTGTATTTTCATGTTTGAAAGTCTTTATGTAACATGTATTTATTTTATAGAATCGGTAAACAAGCTAACAACATTATTGGATATATTAAGATCGAGAACTCGGCTACATTATTAGTTTTAAGTTTTATGTAAAACTATTCATAACTTTTATTGATTATATTTGTGTAAAAGTAAATGTTCAAAATTCCATTAAGACTGTTGAATCTGTGAAAAAAGTATTATTTCCTCTCAGAGTTGATTTTTAAAAAAAAATGACATATCCCAACAGTTCATAATTTTTGAGAAAAAATGCTAAAAAAATATGTCATAGCCAGATTTTGAACCACAAGCTTTACTGGAAACATAAATGGTGATTTGAGAGCTTGTACTGAAAGAATATGTTTAGATTATAAGATGCTCAAAAAAGGTGTATGTGTGGTCCCTGTGCATACAATCCATTCTTGTATTCTTACAATGTTTGTAGAATGATAATATAGCATCTTCTAACAGTATTGCATGTTTTTGTGCTAGACTGCCATGAGCTGTGTGTAGCATTGTAGGTATATTTTTCTTAAAGCATCTATTAAGTTTGTCATTCTTCTCACTGTGGATAGAGCATTGGAGGTGTAGTTCATTTTTTGCTAAACGTTTTAGTACACTTGTCCCGAAAAATTAAGGTAGAACCAATTTCTTGGTGCTCACTATTAAAAGAATGAAATGAAGATTAAAAATATATCTTCTGTGAATAATTATGAGTTATTTCAATACCTTATGAAATAATTATACCCACCACTATTTTATTTCTAAAGAATTGGATACTTTTTTAGTAGCCAAAGGAAGCTGGGAATATTTCACTTTTATAATTTGTTATAAATTTACTACTCAGTTGCATCTTATTAAATCTAGTTTATGTTTGGACTGCATCTGATGAAAACTTTAGCTATAAAGTAAGTAAAGGTCTAAAAATATAAAAGATTTATTAAAGTAGAAAAATGAAACACACACATTACCAAATCGGTAGTAATCTCAGAATGCAATCCATATCCATTCAATTTCCAATACATTAATCAAAAACTGAGTGAAGAAAACGTAAGTGTACATTCTTTAATATGGATAGTAAATTTACATGTAGAACAAACTTTAATTTGATTGGTCACTTGGCATATCTTGCAGGATAATAAACTGAAGTTAAAGTGAAAGCATTATGTAAACAAGTAACTGCTAGGTTAATTAAATGTTACAGCATGAAATAAACAATTCTAGGGATTGAAAATAGTTTATGGAGGTTTCTAAATAAAAATAATTGTGTAATATAACATTTGCAAAAAAAATTTTAAATGCTTCCTGATCTTCATTTGCTGGTAGTAAGTACAAAATTGTTAGACATGTTGCTTACTCTGTTCCAGTGGTTTCCAAAGGGGTCTATGACGACCTGCAAGGGGTCTGCATCAGTAAAAAAATAATTTCAGGATCTATGAGGTGTAAGTAGGGGGTCTATGATAATGGTTCTCATAAACTAGATCATGACTCTAATTTTAAAAGAAAATTTTATCAAGTGGAAACCAAATTTTACCTATTTAACAGATTTATCTACTAAATTTCATGAGGTAATTTGTACTTACAAGGTGGCAGCATAAATTTTATTAAAACAAGAACCATTTTTCAGCGTTTCCTTCCAGAGTTATACTGAAGTATAATACTGAACATTCCAAATTTTCTCAATTTGTTACACACAATTTGTCAGCACGTTTAACCGACGTTCAACATTTAAATGCCTTATATTCAGATTTTGAAACCAGGTTTGAGAATGTTTTGACTATGGTAATACCAAATGCAATGCCTTCATATATGGTCACTTTGAAAAAAATTTATATTACAAAAGGAACTGATAACAATAAACACTAACGAAGATCTTAAAGTTTAGAAACTGATGCCAGCAATTTTGGCTTTAAAAAGGCAAACCTGTTATTTGTCCCAAATTATGGAATATTGTGAGGAAGTTTTTTAATTGTTTTTCCTAATGAGAAGAACTTTCAACATGGGGTTCCCAGTCTTTAAAGCTAAAAAAGAAAGGAAACTGGACACTACTAGCAGAGGAGATTTAAGGTTAAGCATGACAAGATTGATACCAAATGTTGAAATTTTGTTTTTGTACGCCGAATTCATCCCTCCCATTAAAATGATTTGTTTGTTGCTTAGTTATTTTATTTAACAGCTATTTTATGTATTAATGGACTTTTAATTTAATTGACTAACATGTGTTTTAAATTTTAAACATTATACTTTATTACAATTAGAAATTTAATTCTTTCTGAGTAGCAGTAGTACCAGCTGTCAAAAAGTCATTTAATTTCATAAATTTATAAAAATTGAATATTAATTAAGTAGGAGTCTACTCTAAAACGAAAACAGGGCAAGGGGTCTATGAGACAAAAAGAGTTTAGGAACCTTTGCTCTATTCATTAAGATGGAAGCAATCTGACAAACGGAAATGGTTGATGCCGCAGTTGGTGCTTCCAGGTGTCTCAATATAACTCATATTAATATAACTAAATAAACTTAATGCTTAATATTATACTTAATTTTCACTTAATATGTTTCACGTGTGAAGTCGTTCCAGGTGATTTCTTCTTGCCATGTTTCACGAAAGAAGTCGCTCTTGCAGCGAATGTCTTTAATTGCACCTCTGTTCTTCCTTTCACTGTACTCTTGTGCTGCCTGCGCCGACCGCATACATTTTGTGTACATTCCTGTTGCCGATGACGTTTTGTTAATGACATTTGCATATGCATCACCTTTCTACTGAATTCCGTGTTCATTGTACTGATCGCAGTAGCCGTTTTTCTGCAAACTCATGGATATCTGCTTAGTTGTACATGTTGCTTAAGTTTTGCACTCTGGTGTACATGGTAATTGTGCTTATTGAAGTCACTGTTCATCTAATTGAATCGATTGTCCTGTTATAGCTATAATTGTCGTTTATCCTTCATCTATTTTAAATATGCATACTGATAGTGGAAAATCATCATGCACATATCTGATTGCCTTTTTACCTAAAAATTCTAGACATCTTTTTCAATTTTTACTTTCATTGTATAATGCTTGAAATATATAAGACTGCAATCCAATTAAATAGTACATGTATGATTTTTAATTAATGTTTTAATCATTAATTTAATGCAATGTTGAGTAACTTAGAGTTTATTTTTCATTACCTGGTTTTCAAGAAAGATGCGCTCAATAAATGTTTATGTGCTACATAATATTTCATTCATACATTAAATTTATATTTCTTTACTTTTCATTTAATGTTTTATTTATTTTTTGAAATTAGTTTTTTCATCATTAGATTTTGATTTAACTTTTTACTATTACTTGTATGATAAATTTCTTTGCTGTCGCCCATCCGGTATAGTGGTTAGCGACGTGGACCACTGTGCTGTAGGGTCTGGGTTCGAATCCTGGAGAAGGCATGGATATTTGTAAATGTATAGTGCCTTTGCGGCAGGAGGTACTCTAAATAGCCGTCGAGCCACAAGTCCTCTCGTGAGTTAGGGGGAAATAGAAGAGAGGTGGTAGGCCCCTGACCATCCCTAGGGTGTTCTCCCTCAAAATTGAGGTGAAACTGAGCCAAAATGTAGTGTCACCTGTAGGGTGCTCAAAGCTACGGCTAACGACAGGCGTACATCTAGCCCTTTGTCGTGATGAATTTCGTGGACCTCGATCTGGCATCGTCAGACAGAGGGCGTTAGTAACAGCAACATTTATCTGCTATTGTTAATTAGCCTTGCATTTCTCTCTCAGTGTCTCCAAGGAATGTATTGCATTTGTATTATTATGAGTTTCTTTTGCTTCAAATTTCTTGTGCAAAACATTAATTTTTTAAACTGATTAATTTGTATTTAATGATAGGACAAAGATGCTAGCTATGATATAAATGATTCAGATGATGATCCTACTCCACAAGATGATGATGATAATAAGTAAGTTTTTTATAACACTATTTTTTCTTCCCTCACTAATTGGAATAATTATTGCATGTGATAAAATTTTTGCTATAAAAATTAATTGTATTTATAATAAATAAATCGATCTCTATAAAAAAATCCTTACTTTTTAATAAAATAGATTCTTAGAGCTGCAGGAGATGGAAAGGTGTGACATTTATATAAGACTTATGGATGTCCTAGATGAGATGGAAATGTTTTATAAGCATCAAATAAATACTTTGTATCCAGTTTGACAGTATATTATATATTTAATTCGTTTAATAATTGCTACTTCTTGATGCTGATTTAAATCCATACTGAAAGAAATTGCATCTTTTAGTCATCAGAAGCATGTCACACCCTTCCGTTTTGCTTGATAGATAGCAAAAGATTCTCCTTCATCTTATTTTAGTAGCAGTTGAAATATCTTCATTAGTCTGTGTGTTTCAGTTTTATGCAAGTTGTATTTCAGTACTTTTATATTTTAACCTGAAGTTTTCAAATAATCTAGTATTATTTTCATTCTACAACTAGTTTTTGGGTGCCATCTTAAAATTGGGAAACAAAAATTATGTATGTATCATATAGAAGATATAATATTCTGAACAAAAAAGATGCTGGAAGTGATCCAAATGATAAACTTTAACTTAAAGAAACGTTTCATAAAAAAATGAAAAATACTAAAACAGAAGTAATGATTGTGCTAAAATGCCAAGAAAGGAAACCTTAGGATCTATCTTTGAAACTTTAAATTTTAATTATATCCTCTCCCCTTCCAAAAAAGCCCAGTATGCAGTTGAGAATATGGATTAAGTAAAGGTGGAAACTGGTGAAAAAGAGCCATAATTTAAAAAGAAGTGATAATGATCTTAATGTGTGAAAAATAATTCTTAGAGTAAAAAACTTTTCTGGCGTTTCCTTCAATATCACTGCTCAGCTAAACATGGTAGTATACAGTTACAGTTAATGGGTTTTTTTAATGGGATATGAAGCAACATAGACTATTATCCCAAGGTCGAAAAAAAATTGTTTTTGAATTATAAGTTTTAAGTTGCTTGTGACCACCAATTTAAACTTTTGTATCACTTTGTAGAATATGCAATACATATAACTCAAATATGCTTAACTTTTTTGCATGATCAACTGCTACAAAAAAATTAAATCTTCAGAATTAGGCTTATTTGGGGAATTTTAATCCACTCCATGTGAAGATTACAAATGATAAATGAAATACAATGCAATTTTGACATCACCTTTTGAAAGTAAAGCATTCTGGTTTAGAATTGTCAAAGAAATTTTTGTACTTCGACACTCTTTGCATCTTACAGAATGACAACAGGCATGTACTTATTAATAACCAATATGGAAAAAACTTTCAGCTATTTGGTCTGATTGTAAGTAGGGTTTCTGATTTCCCGATCTTTTTCTCTTTCTGGGAAATCAAGGTAACATTAGTCATTCCCAAGAATGCATCAAAATTTCGAAAAATGTAAAAACAATTTATTTTTAAATTACTCTTTCTTTACTAATATACATTTTATTTTGGGAATGATGACCTATTTTTGAGAAGTAATGTTTTCTTTAGCTTTTTTAGTGTAATTATATATTTCCCCTTTTTGTTGTAGTACATATATTTTGTGTTGTATTCAATTTATGTTCTCATGGAGATCGTCTTATTATTTCTTTAGTATTATCAAACAGAAACTGTTCATTTTTTCCTGTATTAATTTCAGTTTCATGTTTTCACTTCCAGACATGGAACTAGGTGTGCTGGAGAAGTAGCAGCTGTTGCAAATAATGAATTTTGTGGAGTTGGCATAGCATATAATTCAAGCATTGGTGGTATGTATCATTATTAAATATTTGGCAATTAAAGAAAAATTTAATAAATTTTATTAGCTTCTACTATCATTTCAAGGGATTTTATTAGTAAAAAAATGTTACAATTTTGCAAGAATAAATTTTTGAATCATATTAATGTACAATATTTTTGTTGTAAGTATATTTTCAGGGTGATTTATAAATGATCCTAGTTTTTTTTATTCTGTATTTACATGATCTTGTACTCCGATAATAAAGGCAACTAATAGGATCCGTGTGTGTCTTTAAAAAAATTCTGAGGAGGAGGAGCTTTGCATTTAAATTAGAGATTTATATCAAACCCATGAGAATATATCTTCTTTTTTATTACCTATCTGGCTTTATATCCCGAGTATTTGAAAATTGATTTTTGTTACGACTGTTACTATGAATTATAAAACTTGTAAATTGAAAACCGAATAAGTCCAATGTATGTAGAATATATGATAAACATATTTTATGCCCTGTTAAAGATATTCATTTAAAAAAAAACAATAGAGATTAAAATGCTTTTTCTTTTTGCAAAAACGTATAATGATGAAAATACATTTACTTGAACATTTGTTTCGAAAAAATAGATTCGAATGAAACTCAATGTAGTGACTTAACTTGCCCAGAGAAATTGAACTCAGTTATGGGATTTAGAGTTTTATAAAAGATTCTCCTGGGGAAAACCACTACCTCAGCCAATAAAGGAAAGCTGTTAGTTAAAAGCAGAAATTAAACTAAAAAACTAAGTACCAAACATTGGACTGCAAGATTAGTACTTGATTTAGGACTCTCTAGAGGTTGTTACATTATTCATAGACTCTCTTGATCTGAATGTGGAAACTAACAAAAATTCAGGTTTCTCATAAATACAAAAATTAATATATATAAAGTGGTTTCTCTGACAAAAGCCCCATGTATGAGAGACAATTTATAAGAATACATAACAGAAAAAAGAACCTCTAAGAGAACATCTCTGAGAACACTCATATAAAATTGGTATTTCACATATTTACAAATAGGGAGAGATAAAACACAAATGAGGAGAGAAACTAATTAGGTGCAATGAACTGATTAATTTGCAATGACAGATAAGATAAAGCTTATTTCTTCCGAACATCAATATTTTCTTGTGTATATAAAGATAGATGATAGTCTGCTGAAAAAGAGCAATGAAACATAATGTATGGACTGTTTTCCCAGTAAATCCAATTAGGGTTATTGAAAACCTTAAATCTGTAAAGATAAAAAGGAAATGTACCAAGATATTTAAAGAAATAGGTGAGGTATTTTGGTATAGGATTAAAATTAGTATTGGGATCTGAAAAACAAATAGCATTTTTGTTGTGAAATCTGAGGTTTCAAATTGTTGAGTAAATTTTAAGGGTTATTTTTTTATATTTATAAAAACGAGAGAATTTCTAATAGTTAATTTAATTCAATTTATTAAAACAGTTATGCAGTAATTGATGTGAATGATTTTTGTTTTTTTATTTTCTTCAAACCCTAGGTGTCCGCATGTTAGATGGATCTGTTACTGATACCATTGAAGCTACAGCTTTAAGCCTTAATCCAGATCATATTCATATTTACAGTGCCTCTTGGGGTCCAGAAGATGATGGCAAAACCGTTGATGGTCCTGGGAAATTAGCAAAAATGGCCTTCAAAGAGGGCATTGCAAAAGTAAGTGTATTAACTTTTCTTTATATAGAATTTGCCTTATCATAATATTAGCATTGTTTTCTCATTTATATGCTCTGCCTTACCAACTTAAGTTAGTTGAAATTCAATTAAACTTCTAAGACTTTCTCCTTAATTTCTTAAATTTTTTTATTGTGGTTATGAGTTATGCAGATTGAAATCTTGGACATAAAAGAAAGCAACTATTTTGTCAATGAAATTTCTTTGTTATAATTTTCTGACATACTTAAAAAGATTTTCATCGAAAAATTTATTTTCAGAATTTACTATGAGAAACATGGGTGGGTAAAAATTATATTCATTTGAATCCGTAAAACAAAGATAAATGAATTCCAAAATTCTATTGCAATATGTATATACAAGTTCGAGAATCCAATGAGTGCTGTTGAGAAGTGGTAGAGTAGCAGCACGAATTTGGTTTTCCAGGTGGAGCACAAAGCTCAAATTGATTCATATTATTTGATTTAATTTATGAGGTCATGACAGGACTTGAAACTCTTCAGAATTGTCTTTGAACCACTCCCTGACGATTCAGCCCTTATGACTGGTACATTATTCCTATTGGTAAGTGCCATGAAGAAGCACACCTGATCTGCAATAATGTTCACAAAGTGCACATTTGTCAAAGATTGTTTTGTTGAGATGACGAGTCTTAATGTGCTCCATGAAAACATGGGTGTCAGGGTTTCCATCACAAATATGCATATTTGCTCTCTCCTGCTATTGCAACTGACTAAAAACACCAATTCATTGGACCAAGCGTTTTTGTTTCATTGTTCTATAGTCCCAAATGCCAATATCCCATGACCCATTGCAGAGTCTGTTGTCACTGACACGCTGTCAGCACAGCGATGGGATTTGTGCTTTGGGTGCTTAAGCTCATACTCAGCAGTGTATTCTTTGTTAAGACATGCAGTCTTTTTTGCTGGAGTTTCAACTTCTGGTGGTATTTATTATTGTAACCTTTCGTTCATGGTAAACAATGCATAACTACCTCTGCTTTCTGCTGAAATCAATACACCACGGCTGTCAATCTGACCAGCAAATTTGTTTCACCATCCATATACCACTTTCGATAAGTACTCAGAGTGGCTGCATATTAGCAACCCACCTAAAGCAACGTTTCTAAAATTTGTTTCCAGTTGCAAGCTATAATTGTTTCACCTTTATTAAAATATAATTAATCACCTGCTTTTTCCATTATGTTGCTAAACATTACATATGGAAAGACAGTGTAAGGGCGTTTTATTCACTGCAGCATGTTGTGTGCACTTGAATTTTGTCTATGGGTGAGTTCATTGCCTAGGTAAGGAGGGTTATAATGTGATGGCTTTTTGATTTATATATTGTATTTCCCTTGGGGGGGGGGATTAGGCTGCTCCAAAAATAGGTATATTTATTCATTACATAAAGTTCTGTCAGAGAATTTGAAACAATATTTAGCAATAATTCTTTATTAGACAGATTATTAATAATAGATAATTGAAATTAATATTTATGTTGATGATTTTTAACTTGTAAAAAAAATCGTAAAACTATCATACAATTTGTTCGACATTTTTAACATTTATTTTATCATTTATTGTAACCAATGTGTTCATAATCTTTGAAAATTTTTATTTTGTTTTATCAGAGTCAAATAGCTTGTGCTTAAATAGAGTAATTTAATTTAAAAGTTTCATTGTAACTTGTAATTCACTGAATTTTCTTCACATATTAGCTTTATTATCTTCTATGTTCTCTTTGTATTTTGAATCTCTCAATTTATTTTTGTAAAATATTTTTTTTGATTAAAAGGGAAACTTTGAAAATTTCTGTCAAAATATCTTCAATATGTTCAGTTTTGATGCTTTACATTTAGCAAATCTGTAAATAATTCAAACTAAAATATTCTTGATAAAACTAAATCTTTATATTGGAACATGTTAAGTAAAATACCCAGAAAGTTTGGGTGTTAGAATCTTTCCCTCTCCTTATTTAATAAGAAAATGAAAATTTAGAATTTTTTAGTAAATTCAGCTTATCATTTGCATGTCTTGTTTCAAGTCAGTGTTAGCTAAATATTATATGTATATTTTTGTTAATGTATGTACTATTTTAATAATAGTTCATAAATATTTATTGTGTAATTTTTTAATGTTGTGATTTTTTAAAATCAATCTATTATTAAGTTAAAATACTCTGAAATTTGGACAATTTTTTTTCTTGTAATGCTGATATATTTTTCCCTTTGTGTGATTAAATGTCAACTTTTTAGAAAAAAATCTAAACACACACGTTGAATCCCATATTTTGAAGTGTTTTCTTTATAGTAGTGGTGTCTACAAATTCAAAAGTTTGCTTAGCTGCTTTTTTTTTTGAAATTCTTGTCCAATTTCCAGAATATTACATTTTATCCTAATAAAAATAATGTAATCTGTATTTGGAGGGAAAGAAAACTTCTTATGCAGTATTGAATAGCTAAAATACTTCACAGTTGCTTTGGATCTAAATAATATATGTTGTTACACATACATTTTATAATTCTATTGTTGAGCAGGTCCTGATGTTTTTGAAAAAGGAAATTTAATATTTTGAGTTGTCTTACTTTTATTTGTACAATACATTTAATGGATAAGATTAAGCCTAATATTTAAAAGAATGCTGTTGCAAACCTTTGTAAAGTTGTTACCTCCACTCCTCTTTCATTGATAATAATTATTTTCTTTTGTGAAAATTTTTTTGCTACAGCAGAGAGGACTTTTCAAACTATTTTAGCCAGTACATCGTTTCATCATTTACAATCATCATGTGCTTTATGAAATTTAAAGCATTCTAAAACATGTTTTTTCAATCTTTATTGTGATACAAAGTATCATAATTACAGAATAAAATATGAACCGATTATGTAATGACTCAAAAAGTGTTTTAAAAATAAGAAATATGCTGTGTGATTGATTTTCCGACTACCAGTAACAGAACTTTGTTTGCTGTCATTTTGCTTACTTGTTATTTAATATTTCCCATCTGAATATTTATGATTTGTAAAGTATATCAACTTAAAGTAATAATAACACACTTAACATTAATTTTTGGTAACCAAATTTATCTTTAAAAAAAAATGTACTAATTAGAGTTTTTGCAAAGGTGTAGGAAGAAAAATAAACTTTTTAATATATTTGCGAGATCTATTAAGTTAAAATATGATTAATAATTTAAAAATTTCTTTTATTTTATTTGTTTAGTGATTCAAATTAAAATGTATTTGAGATAAAAACTAAAAGAAATTTCATTAAATGGAATAAACTTATAAATGAATTCCTTCATGTTTGCTCAAATTAGCCAGTTATTACATTATTCTACATACAGCATTGATTGATTTGACTGATTTACTGCGTACTGGAAACAATAAAAAAGGATTGATGACAATTCTCATGATTTTAAACTATGCTCAAGGGAGAAGGAGGAAATCTCAGCTTCTACCTTACCATATCTACATAACGGTACCTTTGAACTTATTGCTTGACTAATTTAATGTACGTCAACCCTTCTTCAAGATGGACTTCGATAATTTGATACTTGAGGGTAATGTCTGTCATATCTGCATAGTTTTCAAAATTTGTAGTTTAAGTAATCTGCTGATTTAATGTATATAATTTTTATATTATGAACGAATATGTAGAAAATTAATTTTTAAGTATTAATGATGATTTATGATATTGTTTTATATTAATCTGACAACAGTTTATTAATGATATGTTGTTCCTTCAAAATAGGGTCGTGGTGGGCTTGGTTCAATATTTGTATGGGCTTCTGGAAATGGTGGAAGACACAGTGACAATTGCAATTGTGATGGTTATACTAATTCAGTCTACACAATATCTGTGAGTAGTGCTACCCAAAGTGGGTTAATGCCTTGGTATTTAGAGCAGTGTTCATCAACTCTTGCTACAACATACAGCAGTGGCACTTCGAATAAGGATCAAAATATTGTAAGTTTTATGTATTGCATTCTTCTCTGATTTTTTCATAAACTACCTGTTGAATAATATAATTTGAAAAAGGAACTCGAAGAATTAAACTGCCCAAATTTGCTATTTTAGATTGCATAAATTTCTACAGACAATTTTGTAAATCAATATGTTGTGTATCTAAATTTCTGACTAGTTTCTTTCTTTCTGTTTTGTTATTTTTTAAAAAAATTATACATAGCTTGCATATTAAAAAGGAGTTTATTCACTGTACAGTTTTTCAGAATGTTTTATATGCATTTAGAAATGGATGCTTGTTTATGGTTTCTATTATAATTAGACCATTGTTTGTTAGTTTGGAATCGTTAATCCTAATTAAAATGAATTTACTTTGCCAAAATCTGAAGTAACGTTTAAAAATTTGTTTTCAGTACAGGATTTTTTGAAAAATATTCTAAAATCATCCCAGTTTTATTAATTTTAAGAATATATTTAAAAAAATAATTCAAATATATGTAGAACAAAAGGGGAAAAATAATTAAAGACAACTTGATTTCATTAGTGATTTGCCTTTTAAGTAAAAAGAAAATACAATAAAAAAGCAAGATAAGATACAAATTGAGGTGACTAGTTAATTCAAAAGGTATAATAGATAAAATGCAATGGAAATCAGATGAACTATTTTTTTTCCAACAGTGAATTGTTGTTGGAGAATTAATATTGATTGATTCAGTTTCAAGATAAACTTCTGCCATTCTGTAAAAAGTGAAGAAATTGCTGTAATGTGATGTGAAGTGGACTTCATTAATATGAAAAGTATTTTGGAGACAATTTATAATTCTTGCAGGGTAGTTCACAATTCCTTAAGGGTGCAAGATTATGGAGATTCTTTTTATACAGCAAGTTACAACTCATTTTAGGTGCTTTTATAACATTTGCATTGGATATTTAGGCAGTCATTGAAAGGTGCTGAAGTCAAAAGAATGTCTGGAGCCACTTGGTAGCAATTTTTGATGTATGATATTTTGTTATCTTGTTGAAATACATACAAGACTTGAAAGAGTATAAGTGATTGGAATGAATGTGTGTGTGTGTAGGCATACTTACATACGGGCCACTTGCCAGAGTGGTCCGTAGACTCATTAGGGGCTGATAACATGCCTACTGTATGTGTTCCATACTATGATAAAACACCAACTTAAACAGTTTCTTGTTTACATCCAGATTCCATGGCTTTAAGGGGTTTTCTGTACACTCATGCATGTCCATTAGTTTGATGCCACTTGAAAAGCAACTAGTTAGATCAGACATGTTTCTTCACCTCATCAGTTGAATAGTAGTTTTTACAATCCTGTGTGAGCCACTTAGTTTTGTGCCTTGCACTCATCAGATATGTGAATAAATCTTCTGCTATGAAAGTTCATATTAAGGATGAAATTTGTATAATTAACACACTAGCAATCAAAACAGAAATCTGTAGCAGTCTGGCAGTCCCTTACATCAGTCTCATGAAACAATAAAGAAGGAATAGAAAGTAGAAAAAGTAATCAGACTTTCTAAGATGAGAAATAGCGTTAAGAATAGCTTGATATAAAATTCTTCCTCTGTGACTGAAAACTTCATTAAAAGTATTAATTACCATTTGTTAAAAACTGTTGCCATTTCAAAAGCATTTTCCATTATTACCAGAGTATTTTAAATTGTCTTTTCAGAAATTTATGCATTTTGTATCATTCAGGGATGGGATGCCCAAACCATAGAAAGATGAAGTAAATTATTTTAATTTGAGTGTCGAAATCATGTTTGCCAATTTGCTCAAAATTATATTTTAAAAAGTGTTAACTATATTGTAAATTTATATTAAATGTTTAACTGACAGAGAGAAATATTCATTGGTGATATTTTTAAAGCTTTATATAATTCAAAGAATTTAAGTATGCAATATTTTTGTACAATTTCCTTTATAATGCATTTTCAATTTCTATTTAAATTTAAATTATTATTTATCTTATTTTTCTTATAGTATAACTAAAAATGATTTTATATTTAAGTTTTCATGTGGTAAGCTGAAAAGAATAAATTTTGTATGAAGTAAAAATTATTACTTAAAACTTTTTTTGATGTGTTTTTCATTCAATAGTTCCATTAAAATTTAGCTATTCGCTTAACTTGGATTTCTTTTCCCCCTTAAGGTTACTGTTGATGTTGATTATTCATATTTTACCCAACTTCAAAGAGGGCAAAAGCCAATTACTTCTCAACTGTGTACCAGAAGTCATACTGGGACTTCAGCATCTGCACCTATTGCTGCAGCAATATGTGCTCTAGCATTAGAAGCCAAGTAAGGAATTAAATCTTGAAATTGTTCGATTAAGTTTATTGAAGATGTCAAATGATTTTATAACATTTTCATTTTTTAATGGAAGGTTTGAATCCAAATTTGAGAAAACTCTTTAAAGCATAGAGAAACATCTATAACCATCATAAGTCTTTATTAGATTTTTTTTAGTTTCTTAAACTTGGTATTTTGTTTTGTATTAAAATTTTTAATTTATCTACAACAATTAGATTTATAAATATTTATAAAAATTTTGAAATTAATGCTATAATAGGCCTTAGTAAATAGTAAACAGAGCAAAAATTTTTAAATCCTATTTGTATACACTTGAATATTGGTAACATTGTTGCAAAATTTTTAGAAGTGCCATACTGTTTCTTTATTAAATGGCTTTAACATCAGTAAAATTGCTTTATTTTTATATTGTAAAAGTAAGTAATTAGAAAGCAACAAAGCTGATAAATTTTTATTTTTAGAAATTGCATTTTGCAAGGAATTGTAATAAAAACATAATTTGAAAACCTGAAAAAATTTTTAATTTAATGAATTACAGTTGCAGCTAATGAGAATTTTGCTTAGTTAATAGTTAGAATTAAGTTGAAAAAATTCTGAATTCATATACTAGTTAACATGTGAAATACTGATGTGCTATTAATTACATATCTACCAAGTGCTCATATACATAACATCTCAGTTGTGCAACAGTCCATAAGGGCCAGGGGCATGAGCATATGCTCCAGTCAGGTGGTCAGTTTGTCACAAAATACCCATTGTTAAGTTCCCAACCAAGCTTGGTACTCATTTATCGACCCACTGAAGGGATGAAAGACTGATTCCACCTTTCCCATCCCAGGGTTTGAACCTCGGACCTGTGTTGTGGAAACGCAGTGCACTACCACTCAGCCACTGGGCTTCCCTCATATATATACATACACAAATATTTTTCTATACATTTGGTGGAGCAGAGCCAATGGTATGTGTAAATCTCTCACTTACCTAAGATCGACAATATGTACTTAAAGGGTGACAGATCAGGAGAATGGGTGAATAATGCTAAAAGAGGAAAATCATGTAGAAAAAACTGTTAGGTGTGTTCTGCATGCGATCCCGCATTGTCCTATTGAAACTTGGTTGCAGCAAACCTTAAATGTAATGGATGGTTATAGGCTCCAAAACTTCAAAACGTTATGGTACTTGTTGGGCATGTAGTGTTTATACATAATAAGTTTTGAGAACAAATTCTGTTGGTAACTTAACCTTCATAACATCAGGGGAAGGTGTGATATGGCTGTGCATAATACAAGAATTATACAATCTCTTATTGTGGTGTCATAGTACTACATACATAGTGTTGATGATTTTCATTTTAAATACAATCTGTCAAGTTCAAACTCCTCCATTAGCATGTTGTGGTAGTTTGAAAAGGTGTGTGTAGGGGGAGGGTGCCAGCTCAGGTGTCGTCATCCTCATTTGACTGGGTTTCAAAATTAGGTCAATCTCCAGTAGACCTTGTATTGCTTTGTAGTGTGACTTTAATATAAATCTCTCTCACTGTATTCCTATGCGAAATAGTGTTGTTAATAATTTCCTAAATCCCTGTCAAATACTGATGATGAATTCAGATATACCCTGTATGCATAAATATATTTAATTAGTATATATGTGTATATTATTCATAATACTTTGAAATTCTGTTATCAAAATATTGCATTATTATTTAAATGTATTTAATTTTTTGTATTGTTTGCATTTCATCTTGCATGCACTTTACTGTATGTATTCACTTTATACAAATTCTGGAAATTCCTGATTTTTATAAAATTATATATTTTGTAGAATAACAAAAAACTTTTTACTTTTATAAGTTTGGGTAAAAAATATTGTTTTAGAGTGAATTATCCTGATTCTTAATGTAAACTATTGTTTGCTTCACATTTTTTTCTTTCCCCCTCTTTAAAGTCCTGAACTTAGTTGGAGAGATATGCAATACCTAATTGTGATGACATCTCGCCATGAGCCTCTAAAGAGAGAAAATGGTTGGATTACAAACGGAGTTGGTAGAAAAGGTAAGTCTATATATGTTAGTTATATAACTTAGTTTTGTTATATAACTTAAATTCTAGAATACACACACAAATATCTAGAAGCAGGGGTTAAAAATGTAAATAAAGCAATGTAGTTTAATACTGGAAAAAGATATAAATTATCAATAAATAACACCTTAACTGTGTGTCAATTGCTTAAAAGCCACACCCTGTAAAAATTTTCAATTTTTTTAATTGTTGATGGAATGAAATTTAAACATTTTTTTTAGGCTCAGCTGTCAGATTTTTCTATGTGGGAGGGGGGGGGGATTGGTACATAAACACATATGAAAAATGTTGTTTTATTAGTCAACAGTTTTTTTCTTTCCTTTTAATTAATTTTTTAACTTAATGTTTCAAACACATATAATAATTTAACTATGTAACATGCACATAAATATAATTATCTCCAAGATTAATGAAAACCAATATTGTGCAGTTTTATTCACTCTTGAATGAAAAATTTTTTATTAAATTTGTTTTTTTTACAATTTTAATGCATATAAAACTGGTTTGTAGAATTATATCATGTGATACATTTAATTTTTGTTTAATATTTTAATGAACAGAGTTATGAATTTTTAAATTTGTACTGAAACTATTTTGAGTTTTTAAAAAGAAATATTGAATGTGTATTTCATCCCAAAGAATTGTTTCAGAGGAACAGACTTTAATAATTATCTTTCAGTAATTAGTCTGGTTAATGTATGATGCATCCTTTTAACTATTAGCTCTGATCACATATCAAAGGTATTTTTAGTCTCAGCTTTTGTCTTGCATAACATGTGTGATTGAAAACAAATATTTCTTTCTAAATTATTTGAAATTTATTGAAAATTTCCTTACTTATTCGCTTTTTATTTCTAAATTTCAAATCGTCAGTAATTCCCTTAAAAGTGTGCACTAACACTTCTATAATAGCCCTCCCTTGTCTTATTCACATAGAAAAAGAACAGTATTGAAGAGCATCAAGATAAGATTAGAATTTATTGATGACTTTGTAAGTTTACTTATTTTTACTATTTAGATGGAAATGGGATGTTTGTAGAAATGGAACATAAAGTATTTCGTATCTAAAAACTCTAGATAGTTGGAGTAATTATATTCCTTTATTTTATTTAACATCATAAAGACAATCTGAAAGAATTTTTGATACTGTATTATTTGAAAAAAATCATGTGTGTAATCTGTGAATACACTTTAGAAGTTAACTTCTCTTTGGCTTATATATATTGAATTGTATATAATTAAAAAACTTATTATTATCATTATTATTTCAAACTATATTTAAAAAAGTAATTAGGATGGAAAAGGTATAACTATAAACAAAATTTTCATTTTCAATACATAACCCATTTTGTAGCAGATCTCTACCCTATGAGAAAGCTGCTTACCAAATTTCAAGAGTGTGCGTCTAATAGCTTAAAAATCGGAATAATTATTTATATCTCCCCGCAACTCCCCTTGGGGGTCAATTTTCCCAAAATCCCATTTTGTAGCTGATATTTCCTCCATGAAAGAAACATGCCTACCAATTTTCAAGCAGGTAGGTCAAGTAGTTTAAAAACGGGAAATATTTATCTATTACGTCGCTTAATCCCCCGCAACACATCTTGGGGGGCTATTTTCACAAAACTCATCTTGTAACTGATCTCTACTCTATGAAAGGAATCTGTTTATCAAATTTAAAGACTGTGTCTAAGAGTTTAAAAATGGAAATAATTAGCTTTAATGCCCCTTAAGCCCCTGCAGTGCCACTTTAGAGTCGATTTCACCAAGCACATTTTGTAGCAGATCTCTATTCTGTGAAAGGAATCTGCTTACCAAATTTCAAGATTGTACGTCGAGTAGTTTAAAAATGGAAATTACTTATAACGCCTCTTAACCCCCGTAACGCCCCTTGCGGGTCAAATTTCGCAAAAAAAAATCCGTTCTTAGCAGATCTCTACTCCATGAAAGGAACATGCCTATACCAAATTTCAAGTCTATTGGTTGAATAGTTCCGGAGATATTGTGTTGAGTCAGTGACTGAGTTGCTTTTCTCTCTCTTATATATATATATATATGTAATAACTTAAATTAATATCAACTCATAATTCGAATATCCTTTATTCATAACATTTAATTCATAAATCCTAATACTCTATTTCGAAACGCATCTCTTTCTCGATCATTAAAAACATGTTGGTTTATTACTGTTTCTTTAGACCTTCAAATTTGATAGATTTATTAGCGATTCCAAGAAATATAGGATCCTTAATGGTTTTCATGCCCTTTTAGTAATAGGGATTAATATTCCCTAAACAATGATGTCATTTCTATAAATAACTAGTTATTCCCTTCACCTAGACACGTGACTGTATTTTTTACAATGTGTTTTCCCCGGTTCTTCCCTATATAAAAATACTTGCTATTTGAATAATCCCCCTCTTGTATTTTTGGCTGAGTATGAGAAGCATACTCAAATAAACAATGTGATCACGAACAAGCCTCTTTAATTTTTCGGCCACGACCATTTCATCACTACTAATTAAAATGAAAATTTTCCTACTGTAAATATATTGCATATATATATATAGATGAAGTCCCGTAGTTGGTATACTCATTTTGGTATACTGCTAGGGACTTAGGCAAAGACTTATACATACTTACACATACAAAAATACATCCCTACCTTACGTTCATCCCATAATGGGTAACGCATAACAAAAGTTTTTCACTACCATGCCTAAAGAAGTTTACTTAAAAAATCGCTGACTAGAATTGCCTTTATAAAAACATGTGAACATGGGTGTCTCATGTGATTCGACGTACTTTGTTTTTGATAGTTATTACTCTTACAACTGATAACCAATCGCTTCAAAGTATGTCTTAAATGTAGTTGATACGTTATTGTTTTAACAAAATAATTTTTTTAAGTTTAAAAGTCAAGCTACGCACTTGTTACCTATATCAGGAAAATGCATCAACATAATTATGATGTATCGGACCCATAACTTCCGTAGATCATAGGCATACCACCTTTATATGCAACTTGGCTACCTGGTAACATAAATGAATGACAAAATTTTTCATGGTCAATGGATATATGCAAATGTGCTTGTTCTGATTTTCCCTTTCAGCAATCATGAGATCAAAAAAGTAAAGGAATTTAATTTTTAATAAACGGAAAAGTAATAAATTAAGTAGATGGTTTATAACAGAACGTTTTTTTTTTTGTTGGCCTTATTACCAACAGTATCATGTCATGTTTCTTACAAGTTATTTGCATAAACAGAGAATTTCCTTTAAAGCTCATACAATTTCAAAGATGGCTTCACTTCTCTATCCAAATGATGTCAGTGAAGGAAGATTATTACTTTACCTTAATTAAATCTTTTATAACTACAAAGTGATAACATCTACACTATCTTTGTCCTGCCCTCAAGAGCGCTTGTTAGGCATTTTCAACTTCCGATTCCCCTTGAGATCCTTTTTACTTACTAATAAGTGCTTGCTCATGTAAAATGCAACTGAACCTCAAAATCTTATGATTTGGGAGGTAAAAGTGTTTTGGGTGCCACCCTGAGTGTCATCCTTGTTAGACGACCGGCAGAAGATTCAGCTTCCAGACTTAAAGGTTAACATCTATGTCGAGGTGAAGTTGAAGTTGTTTACCCAATTTAAGGTGGTAGTCGGTTGAATGGATTGAAATGAGATAGTGATATGTTGATTCTGCTAAATGTCTCAATGTATCTTGCAGTGTAGTTCAATGATTGTGGGATCAATTTATATTTTTAAGATTATCTATCTAGAAGATATCTTGCTAGTTGACCACAAGTTACAAGACCTGTGGCTGTTTGCTATCTCTTTTGTCTTAAAGGAGAAACAGTATTGTGCATCATCTCATTACAAATCATTGGTTGTTCAAGGAACAAGAATCTCCGTTACTGAATGGTGAATAAAGCAGCATCTTGCATAAAGGCATTGGTTTGTATGCAAGACGATCAGTTGTGTTTGTGTGTGTGTCCCCTTAACCGCTGACTGATTTGTTCCTGCTTATGTTGAGCAAGTAAACATGTTTCCTGAACCAAATAGCAATGAGCTCCTGTAGTTTTAACTGATAAGTCCTAGCTCCTACTGGAAAGAAATTCAAGATATTTGCTAATTTGAACAAAAAAGGCACCATCTATGCAACATTGCTGAAAGACATAGTTACACGAATGGGGGAGTCATAATTTGGGCCTGGGTCTTTCTCTATGGTCACACTGACCTGTGTATCTTGCATGGAAGAAACCTGACTATATATATATATAGTGTAAGATATCAGGACAAATCTTTTATCAAGATGTTCATCCATATGTCACTGTTATTTGTAGTGAATTCATTCTAATCAATGATAATACACAACAGCACTGAGCTGTGCTTTTCAAGGACTATCTTGAAGATTGCGGCTTTTTAGTGAAGGGAGTTTTTTGTTTGGTAGAGTATAATTGGGGACTACATTGGTAAACACTTTTTGCTGCCTCACGTCCTCCTCCTGCATGAACTTGAAACAAGGATTATTCTATGTCTGATCTTCGCTTCACATTTTGGTGCCATGAATACATTTCAGTTTAAGGTGTACATATTCTTTATTAAAACGCATCTTTGTATTATTTCCATGACATTTTTGCACAACATTGTTATGAAGTACTTTCTACAAGAATATACATTTCTGTCAAGGGAACTTTTTTGTGAATCATGTTTATGCTAGACATATCCAAATTCTTTTTTCTGTCT
Organism: Trichonephila clavata; assembly: GCA_019973975.1. Taxonomy (NCBI): domain Eukaryota; kingdom Metazoa; phylum Arthropoda; class Arachnida; order Araneae; family Nephilidae; genus Trichonephila; species Trichonephila clavata. The sequence continues at coordinate 393,449 of BMAO01000364.1, read as the reverse complement.
TCATTATTTTCCAATTAGACAAGGTAAGGGGAGGTTGTACCTCAACTTTTGGAGGCCAATATACACAAAATTTTGTGTACAACTTGTCAATTCCCAGGAATCAGATATCAATCCAGAGAAGATGTAATGTAAAATGCAAGAGACTGTTGAATGCCATCTGAAATAAGTATTTCCAGTTCTTGTGCTGAGTTTGAAATGGCAGCCCAATAGGATAACTTTGAATGAGATTAGTATAAGATTGTTGTGTGTTTATATCTGAATACGAGTATTTTTGTGAACAAGGATTGGATATATTTTTGTCACACTTCTTATGATTTGTGCGTAATTTCATGAGATGAACATTCTTGTGCTGAAATTCTGTATGTATTTTAATTTGCTAAAATATTGGTATTAAATTTGTTATTTTTGAACATTACATTTTTATTAAAATATATATGAACTTATATACACAATATTTCCATTGTAATTTTATTTGCATTAATTAGATAAATAAAAGGGTGGAAAAAATTACAATATCTTGTTGCTACCAATCGTAGTTTAGGCTCACTTTTTCAAATGCTGTATTGCTTATAATTTTTTTAAAATTACTGAAGATCAAAACAAATTTAAAAACGATTGTTTAATTATTGACATCCAAAATCCCCCCCCCCCTTTCTGAAGTTATTGACTTTTTATTTACTTCCATGAAAATAAACAAAAACTCAATAAAATGACTATCGGTAATGAACATAATGTTTCTAAAATTTTCATCTAAGCTTCTGTGTTATTCTTGCACTGCCTTGATGTTTTCCCCTTTATCTAGTCAGTACAAAGTTTGGTTATGGGTTAATGGATGCTGCAGCTATGGTGAAATTAGCTAAGAAGTGGAAAACTTTACCAAATCAGCATATATGTACAACTCCACCAGATAACACTGAAAGGTATGTAGCATGTAAAGTTTTATTACCGTATGTACTTTACTTTGATATAAAAAGCTTTTCAACTAACTCTAAAATTGCTGCTCAAAAAGTAAATAAAAAAAATTCATCATTAAAAAGGTTTTGTGTCCATGTAAAGAGGGATGTTTGGTTGTAGTTCTCTCCTTTTCGCTGTAGCAATTTGTATTTTATATGTTTTTGCCATAATTTAAATATTCAAACTTTTTGGTGCATTTTTATTAGATATCTTTGTATATTTTAAAAAATTCATAATTTGCATTATGGTTTTATTTTGATTTTGCTTACATCAATGTTCCTCGTTCAAGAAATCTTTGAAATAATTAAAACCGATTTGCAATGACGCTTATTTTCAGGATTAATTGTATGTTGTTCAGTCCTTAATGAATACATGATATATCATTCTTAAAAAAATTTCTTATGTATACAGATGTACTTTATGTGTGACATAGTTTTTTGTGTGTTTCAAAAAATCAATGCTAATTTTTTGGTATAATTATTCTTTATTCATAAAAAATTAAATTATGGAACTCATGCAATACTTGACAGGAGGTTCAGTGATCTTACCTTGCACAATAATCTAATCAAAAGGTACCAGCGATAGGTAACAGGAAAACACCCAATATGAACAACAGCCATTTACTGGAAACATTTAAAAATAAGTTAATGTGTTAAATTAACAATTTAAAAATAGGTTAACAAATACATGTGCATTAAATGCAAACATTATAAAGTAAACTTTGACACTACAACATAGTCATTTGCTCATGTTCAAGGGTGTATGCGAGGCCGCTAATTGCTGATAATTTAACTAAAGAATAGTTCTCCTCAGCCAAGGTCCATGAGGTCTGGGGCCACCACATGTGCTGGTATGGCTAATCACTTCTAATAGTGACTTATGAGTGCAGTTAGAAATTTATTTCTTTTAAAAAAGAGCTTAGATTTTTAGTTTTTTCTATAGGTAGTTGTGTGACATTTTTTTAGACATGGTATTTAATATGAAAAAATTTTTCTAAAATGTTCACTAAACATTAAGAATTGTTTTAAAGATTATTTTCTCTCTCTGAACATACACACAGGGATGCAGTTTATGTTTCTGTTGCTGGTTTTTTTTTTGCTTATGTCTCTAATACAAATAATCTGATTATTAGAAAATTTGGAAAAAAAATGCACGCACCCACACAAATTTAAAATGTTTTCAATCTAATTTTAAAAAATTAAAGTTGTAGCACAATTCATTTCCATAAGTTAATCAACTGCATCAACTATGGTAATCAAATGAATAATATCATAATCCTTTAAAACAAATTTGTCTAGTTTTGATGAGTATTTTAGAAGACAAGGGGGCAAATTTTTAGGTGACTTAAAATTAAGTTAATACACTGAGTATTTTCTAATTTCATACTGAAGATAATTTGAAAATAATTTTTTGAGTTTTTTTATTTTTGTCCTGTTTAAAAAAGTTTTATAATTGTTTCAAGCATGAGATGTTTTTATCTGTGAAAAAGTTAAAAGATTAAATTTTTTTAGTTTTTTTTAATGGAAGGAACTTTGAGATGAAAAATTTATTTATTTATACTTCATTTTTTTTTTTGCATTTAAATATTTTATTTCTTAAATATAGGCTTATTCCTGCTAACCGAGGAGAGAGATTAGAAACTAGTATCAATACTACTGGCTGCAAGAATACTGAAAGTGCAGTTCGTTATTTAGAACATGTTCAAGTGATAGTTTCATTGAATTTTCACCCTCGTGGAAATCTGCACATAACATTGATTTCACCATCAGGCACTCGATCTGCTGTTCTACTACCTCGTCCTCATGATAAAATTGAAGGATCATTCAATAATTGGCCTTTTATGTCTGTTCATTTTTGGGGTGAAGTTCTTGAAGGAACTTGGAAACTTGTTATTGTTAATGATGGAAATTTGGTGACAAATGGTCCAGGTAATCCTATTATTTTTAAGCTTCAAATAAATATCTTTTCTTTAATTATGCTGAAGCTATTGTTAACATAACCGAAACTTTTTCAATCATTTCTACATTAAATGTCAATTAATAATTAATTTCTTGTTCAACATTTTAAACTTAAATTCACTTGATATTCACTAAATTTATTCATTATTTATTGGCAAATGAAGATCTTCATAAAAAAATTTGTTCAGGGATTTTTTTAAAGCTGTTTGTTGAGTTAAAATTTTTTAACTGTTTCTTTTTTTGTATGAATGAAATCATTTGTTATAAAATATTTAATGTACTATAACTAAACTTTCAAACTATTTATGATAAATAATTTTATGAAGTATGAGTGCATCTTAAAAATAAATTATTTTTGACACATATATATAATATACATAAGAAAAGATAATTTTTAAATAACTGAATTAAGTTGATAGTTGAAATAACACTAATTGCTTTGTTTTGAATTGTTAGTTATTTATTGTAGGGAATCAATTTATAGAATTGAAAGGTGATTTTTAGAGACCATCTTCTTGCTGCCAATTTTTTTTAAATAAAATTTGTTATTTATGTCTCTGTACTCTTCCCCCTTAATTAACATTAAATTGCTGAGTAAATCCTACTTGAATGCTGAGTAGTTTGTCTATTTATAAACTTATTTTCAGATTGAAAAGTTTTTGGTCATGACATTAAATTTTTTTTACATTTATATTATTCTCAGTCTGTGTGGGGGGAAGGTGTGATTCTTTTGAGTTTTATATGGTTCTTGTTTATCTTACTATTAAAATATTTTTATCTAGGAAAACTTTTGAATTGGCATCTTGTATTTTATGGAACCGAAGATAGACCATTCTACTTAACTTTTTTAAAAGATTCAGAGACAGAGCAGCTTCATGAATCTGTAGCTGAACGTGCTTATCCTGTTCATGGTATTACTAAGGATTCTGAAAATATAGTGGTATGTTATTTACTTCAGATATAATAACAATTTAAAATTGCTAAAGTTACTATTTTGTTTAAAACTTGTCTTTTTTTTTGTCACAATATCTGGTCTTTAACCAGATATTTTGGTGATATCTCAAAAAAGGCCCACTTCAGTACATATAATTATATATCAATAATATGCAGTAAAAATTGCAGGTGTATTCATGCAGTAAATTCTGAGAAAAAGGTACACACAGTTTCAAAAACATTTTGTATAAAATGTCACTATATCTCAAAAATTATGAATAACAACCAGTATTTGTCCTATCTTTTTAAACTTAGCTTTTTTTTCTTCATTTTTCACGTATTGATGTATTTTCATAATTTACATAATATTCCACAAGTTCTGTATCAATCTTTGAAAAAATTTTAACTTTTGGATGCATTACCCTCATCAAAGTTGACCATAAAGCATCATAATTACCGTGTAAAAATGTATCAATATGCAAAAGTAATCATTTGGGATTATATGTGATTATGCAACACTTTAAACGGTTTCATTATGGATTTGCATGTTCACATGCTAACAATTTCCTGAAGTATCAGAATTCAAAAGTTTCTCTATATATTAGACAAGTGATTTCTAAAACAGCCACAATACTGGTTTATTTTTGTTTTTAAATATAAAATGAAATTTATTTTTTTTATGTATGTAACAAACTTCTGGCAACAATAATTTTGTATTTGATGTACCTTTTTCTTGGAAACTATTGCACATAAAGACTTAAGATTTTGTCTGCATATTAATTTTTATATTTATGAAGTGAAATTTTCTAAATATATTATTTGGTTTTTTCAAAGGCAAACTTTTATTGAGCATCACTATGAATTTATTGAAAATTGTCATTTTCTGTTATATCTGCTCTCTAGCTAAATGCTTTAAGAATGTTCCAAAAATATCACTTCAATATACACAATTATATGTAAGGAACATAGAGCACGTGCATACAGTTATTTACACACCATTTTAAAAATATAAACTTTAGAAAACAGTTATGTTTATACAAAACCTTACTTCATCAAATAAAAACTGCACTTTTTATTTACTGTGCAAGGTAATGAAGGTTGAAAGATTCTTGATTTCCTTTCAGTTACCATTAATGTACTAGACGATACAAAATTCCTTTTACTATTATTTCCATGAAAATGCTGAGTTTTACGCATGCAGTACTTCAAGGGAATTTTAACATCTATTGCCTGTCTGGTATGTAAGTCAGTTGCAATAAGTGCACCATTCAGAGACATGTAATCTCATTACTTCCATGTCTCTTCTAAATGTCTAAAATTTAATCTAATTTTGAAATAAAAATTCAGATGCCCAATAAAAAGTAAGTATCATGAAGAAAAAATATTTTGAGAATTCAATTACGTTAATTAAGCTAATTTATTAATATATTTAGACTATAATTATATTCATTTGCAAGTCATAATTGCTTATATCAATTTATTACAGCTGTGATGAGAATTGTGGAATTGTAGCATTGTACACATTTTAAACAGAGGTAATTTTAATGACAAAAGTAAAGAAATCCCTCACATCGCGCCTACACTCTTAACCTGAAGTGCTGGAATTGAGAGAGAAAAAGGAAATTTCCATTGAGATAAAGTTATACCCTCGGAAAAAGCCCGTGCAATGCCGGCCTAAATGGAGGGAAAACAGACCCGCCTGACGGGACAAAGACGTGGTGGAAATTTCGTAAAATTGAATTTTAATGACAAAATATAGAAATCACACAAAAACAAGGAAGTAATGACATCGAGAAGGGAAGCGGAAATTTCGATTGCCAAAATGTTATACACTCGTAAGAGTCCGTGCAGGTCTTGCCATGCAACCATACCATATGCAACGACATAAGTTGGCTCTGAAAATTGATTAAACTGAAACTTTATGATGTAGCTGTTTTGATTTAATTAATTGACATATTATTATATTCATTCATTAATGATATATTAAAATGGCCGGCAAAGCCGGGCTAATCTGACGGGAAACAGACCCGTCCGATGGAACAAAGAGGTGGATAAAATTTCTATTAGGGTATTTGAATGAAATATTAATATGGAAGTCACATACACACCATGAAGAGTGCTTACACCGAGATAGGAAGGGGAAATTCTAAAGGCAATAATATTTATACACTTGAAAAAGCCCGTGCAACGCCGGGCCATGCAGCTAGTAGTATTTAAAAGCATAACATCTTATCATAAGGATAAAATTTCGAAAAAGATGTCTTTTTCAATACGCCATTGAGCATTCGACTATGTTTTAAATTTCAAATCATTAAAAGAACAATGTTTTCATAAAATTTACAAACGTCGCTCCAAAAGTGGGTAAACACACTAACAGTTAAACTTGCATTTTTTATAAAGTTAATCTACAGTTAATTGGGCATGAATTAATAGAAAAAAAGAGAGGCTTTTCAACTTCTTCCCAGGTTTAAGAGGATAATATTTACACTTTTTCTGTTAAAGTGTGTGTGGTGCACATCATCTGATTATTTTTTAAAAGTCATTTTGACTTACTTCAAATTCACAAAATGGCAAAAATGTTATATCTCTGAAAATGTCCCGATTTGGAGATTTTTTAGAAACATCAAAATCGATATTTTGAAGATGTTTTGCCTACTGACTCCTATTAAAGGTATGTTTTAAATGTAATTTCGAATTATCACACTAAATAAAAAACAATGTCTAAAAGCGTTTCTGTTTGGGAAAATGTTCTAATATTTGATTTTGTTTTTCATATTTGCCAACTTTCGTGCTTGGTATGTGAAATTTGCTCTTTTAATCCTTTCTTGATGCCTTTATGAATAGATTGTTATGTTTACGTATTTTCGTAAAATATCCTGCATCCACAAACATTTTTTGCTCTACTGCTCTTGTTTATTTTTTTATATTCACAGCAACCAAAAAAATAGCTGACAAAATCCGTAAAACTTGTTGATATTAAGTTTCTTTTTTTAAAAAATTCATGAAGTTTGTCCTTCCTCTTGCATATTGAATTTTGTTAGTTATTTGCTTATAACTTGCTCATTAATAATAAGCTTTTGTTAAGCAGAACATTGTTATACTTTTTTTTCTGTCATAATTTTCTAAAACTCAACATTTTGTTCTTAGCATATGTCCATGCATATTCTTTATGCTTCTTATGTCTGTTCCTTTTACTATGTTTTCTAACAATTCAAAATATATTTTCAAACGTATAAATAATGCTATAAAAATATAATTCGATTGTTTTATAGTATCCCCAAAAGAGGAAAATATGCATTTTGGACATGCATTTCTCACGATAGGCAATATAATATTGCTCGCTGTGTGAAAACTGCAGTGCATGTCGCAAATAAGAAATCAAATATGTTCAAAATTAGATTATTTTTCAAGAATGATGTTCATTTAAAAGTACCAAGGGCTACTGTGTATATCTATTTTTTTTTTTTTGAACATAATGTGCTTTTGGCTAAGGTGATCAGTTTGGTCCTCTTTTTAGAAAATATTTCCTAAGTTTGATATTACTGAGCAGTATAGATATTAAAGGACTAAAACATCTGCTGTGATTAGTGAACTAGCTTCTCTGGTTGGAATGAATGCATGATCAAATGCGTAGAATAGGGTACTTTTGTGGCAACAATTATACCAATTCCAAATAATATTCTATTGTGGTCACTTACTTTGATCCTGCTAATTGTCTAATTCAAAGTGGCCTTTTTTTTCAGTTTCAGAAGTGATTGAGGGTTTTTTCTACTGGAGAAAATATTAGCCACCTCATTATGGTGAAATATGGGGCTCCCATCTAGCATATGGTTTCATTAATGACAGATAATGCTGCAGTAGTACTAGAGGAAAAAATGAGTTATTTATTTGAAGGGGAAAATATCTTTATTATGATTTGCTCATTTCATGTAATATGCAATTAATATCAGAACATTGTGATGTGTTTTTTTACCTTTAAATGTTGATGTTTTTGTAAATATAATCTATCTATAAACTTTTCAAAGTTTGTACAGTAAAGAAGCCTCAGAAATTTCATAATCTTCATGTGCTCGATTATCCATCGGTCGTAGTCTTGCTATTAACTTCTAGCATGATCTTTTTTTATTCCTGCATGTGTAATTTCTATTTTTTGTAAAAAGAGTTAAATTATTTTACTGTATATTTTTTATGAAATCATCTGTATTGGAAAGTTTTTTTATTGTATGTAACTATATATATCGTCGGCCTAATATATTATCAGAATGTGTAACTCTTTCTGGGGTGCTATGTGCCAAGTTGTTTATGTATGCCAAGACAGGCATTAACATTACAATATGGTTACCTGAATATTTTTATCGTGGGGTAATGTGGTTGCCATGGTGATAACATATATTAGAGTTAATTTTTATTGGGTTTTTTTCCACCGTAACCCTATTAATTTCATATGATTTTAATTCCATTTCTTTAAAAATTTAACCATTTCCATTGCATTTGTTCTTCAAGCTACTATTTCAGTTTTATGTTGTATTTTGGGTTATTTTCGAATATGGATATTTCTAATTAAAGGCACCCACACACACACACACATAGGAATTTTTCGAGGGAGGGAGGGTCCAGGGTCGAAAATCCACCATTTTCGTATTGTGTTCCAGTACACCGCCCAGCATATTCTTTTCGTTTTGTCGATTTTCGGGAGCAAAACGAAATTTCCTCATAGCCCGAACAATTTTCGGGCTATGGGGTTTTGGACCCGCCCCCCCCCCTTGTGTGCGCCATTGTTCTAATATCATTGGTACCAGGAAATTTTTTTCAAAGAATGAGTGCTATGCTTTTAATTATTACTATAAATTGCACATTTCTACTTTATTTTACTTTTTAATAATGCTTTTTTGAGTGTTCTTTGTTCAATGAAATTCATTGAAGGAACTCGCAGTTTTTGGAATATTGCAAGTTATCAGCACTTATTAATTGATATTCATTGTTAATTTTAATATATTTTATGTAATTATTTTATTTATAATATTATATAATAATTGTTATTTTTATATTTATTTATAATTATTTTATTTTACTTTTTTATAAATATTACAAATGTTATTATGTGTACTTATAATTACTATTATTATTATATTTTATAAGCACTATTATGAATAATAGTTATATTATATGAATATTATATATAATAATTGTTAAATTATATGAATATTATCATATATCATAATTCCTTTTAAATAATATTTTATAATAATAATATATTGCATATTATTATTACATATAATTTTATTATATTGATTATTGATTGATATGGGTTATTTTGAATCTATTCCTATATTCTTCGTTTGAAATATATTTCAAAACAGCTCTTTACAATCATTTTCCTGACGATTTGTTACCGCTAGGCTGCCATCTTGGATTCCATGTAACTCGACAACAACCACAGCTTGGTACGATTAAAGAATTGCGCCAAATAGCGTTTGGTCCCATAGCACTCCTGTATCAAATTAGTTCTTTTCTTTTGTCGAGTTACGTATTCTGATAATTAGGCCGACGATATGAAAAAACGGGATGATTAATAAGGCTTTCTTCATCGATGATCATATTTTAGATGGTTGGCGTAATATGGATGGTATTGATGAGGCAATCTTGTTGAATGGTAATCCACCTTATTTCACATTTAGACACAAACACAAATAAACATTTAGAGGACATTTACTTTCAGTACGAACATATAATAGAAATACGACATGCGCGTTACAACGTGACAAAGACAAGAAACGGGCTGGATTTTTCAGAGAATTTTGAGCTTTTATGTGAAGTGGCAACCGGAAGTACTGAAGTCTGCATGATTTCCATCAACGGAGCTTGTGATTGGTGGAAAGATATTGTATGATATTCATGTAAGATTACTTTAAATTCGCTGAAATTCTAATTTCTAATAGACACAGTTACGATTAAAACCTGTCAGGCGGGCGAACCAGTTAATTATTTAGGTGCAAGTGGTGAAGGGTCAGGACTATTACAAATTAAAAGTGGTTTAAGATTAAATTAAATTTTTGTATATGAGTTTTTATAAATCAGATTAATACAAAAGTCTAGTTTGTATTAGGCTGTTTACAGGGAAATCGCTTATACCGCCTCTTCCTTGACATAATAATAAGAAAGAAAGTAATAAAGATTAATATAAAAGTAGAGTTTTTTCTGTGTAATTTCCTTATCAAAATAATTTTACTGTAAAATTTTCGCATTTCCTTAAAAAATATTTGTTGTGGATTTGTTTTATAAAATTTAAAATGTATACTGAATACATCATTTTAAGAATTTGCTTGAATTACCAGTAACACTTTATTTTATGCTTTGTCATTTTCAAAAGTCTGCAGGTATGATTATTTTAGTTTTGTTCCTTCATTGAAATATTGTTTAGTGCATTATCTTAATTTGTTTTGTACATAGTTTTATGTAATTTTAAATATTTTTTTTCAATAGAACTTTCTTATAAATTAATTTCTTAATATATTTTTTGAAGAAAAATGCATTTCATATATTTTATTTTCATAGATATATTTAGAGTAAACTTCATGTGTTTCTAAAATAGTTACATTTATACTTTTAATGTTATATAAATTCTGCTACATGGCTAATTCTTGACCTTGTTATAATAAATCAGTTTCATACATTTTTCCAATGGATTTTTTTCTGGAAATATGAAACATACAAATTGTTTATTTTTAATCTAGAAAATAATGCACAAGTTTTAAGCTAATAATAAGTTTATTTGTAAAGTATGATTTACAATGATTGTTTTTTGTATTTTTTCATAAATATTTTGAAAATTTTTTATATAAATGTGTAGGAATTATATTTTTCTATATTAAATTGATACTTAGTATGTTTCCCCCCTTAGAATCATTGTATGGAAAGAAACCAGTTTAAAATCTCAATAAATGGTCAAAAGTAAGTTTTTATGTTGAATTTTGTATTTATTAAGCTCAGTTGGGTGGATTTTTTAATTATAATTCTCTCAATATACAAATTTATCAAATCTGCTTTTTTGAAAAAAAAATGTTTTGTACTATTGCATGTAGATTTTTACAAATGCTTGTCTAAATTGACATTAAAAGTAAAAGTGAAATTATAAATGATGTTAACAAATATTTTACAGACTTAATCAGAGCTAGTGAATTTTTTTTTCTTTCCTGCTCTTTCAATTTTTATGATTTGATCTGTGTTAATATTTTTCATTCTTAATTAAACATGTTAGATTAATAAGAATCATTTAATTAATTTTATGAATTTTTCATAGCTTCGCTTCGATTTGAAGGAAATTTCACTTTCTAATTTTTTGTTAATTTCAATGAATGGTAGTATTTATTCAATATGTTAAAAATCTTGAACAAAATGTGTCATAAAGAACTGTAATCCAAAAATAAATTGCAAGTTCTGCTATTTAATTAAAAATAGTGACTGCGGTAGTTTAGTGGCCTTGATTACAAACTCATGGGGCAAAATGCTGAGTCCTGATGCCACTAAAGACCCATTGTGTTGAGCATCTAATTCACGTTAAATCTGTTATAGATCGAAGTCTTCACATTGGCATAATGTGGAAGTCAGAAGAGTGGGGTGTCAGCTGAGGTTCATCCTTTCAACTTGACCACAGTTCAAAATTACAGTCCACTGTTAATAGCCCCGACATTGCTTTAGAGTGACATTAATAAACACTCACTTATTTAATTAATGATGTTTGATTGTCAATGAAATATGTTTTCTTGCTAGACGTTTGATTATTCCTGATGTTGCAGGGGTTTTGTAATTATTATCACTAAAGTGTAACATACTGTGTTATGCATAAAGAAGATTGATATATCTAGTTACTTTAATTAAGGTTTTATTTTTTAAAATCTTTTTTTTATGCTTGTGCAAGTGTAGCAGTCTTTTTTATTTGCGATTAGATTATTAATTTTGTATGCACTAAATAATTAATCTTTTACATGCTTTGCTAACCTTTACGCGTTTTTTTTTTTTTTTTTTTACTTTTACATATTGGAAAAATCAATAAACTAAATTCTACAAAGATATATTGCTTTTGTAATGAAATGAAAAAATCATGACTGATAATGTACTAAATAGCATCTGAATTATTCTAGTAAATTATATGCACATACTTGGAATGGTTTTCAAACACATTAAATGAACCATTAAAAAAGACAAGTAAAGACATAAAAAGGAATTAGTTATCATCACAAATTATGCGTAAACATAGTTACTTATCAGCTGAAGACATTATCACAATAAAGATCGATGCTTTTATCGTATTCTTGGTTGAGTTTTTTGATGCTCTCTAAAAGAGGTTGTCTTCAGTTATGTGAGATTTTCCTAAAGAGCCTTTAGAGCAGTGGTCTTCAAACTTTTTCAATTCACTGAACCCTTAACTCTTTTTTTGGGGAAAAATAATGCACTGGAGGGAAATAATTACAAATATTTTAGATAAACCTCACAAAACTTTAATTATTGAACAAAAGCTGGTACATATTAATAGTAATAAACACTTTTTCAAATAAAGAGTGTCCAAAGTCTTAAAAAATAGGTGGTACATGTTTTGTACCACCACGCTTCAAGCAGCATGATAGTTCTGGAAACATTTTTTCTTCCCTAGGCACAATGGAACTTTGCAGACACAACACATCCATTCTGTACGGAATTGGATTGCTTTTGTGCTGCAAGCAGCACGTCGTCTTCTCGTGAATCTTTCTGGCTGGTGGAGAGGACTCTTTAGGCGTGTTTTTTGGGGCACATAGGGCATCTTATTCTTGATCTGAACACTTCTACTGGTTTTCTGACTCTTATTTCTTGACGTTACAAATGCAGAACAGACAAAATCTCTGGATATATCTCTTCTGAAGTCCTTCAAGCTCAACTTTTGAAGATTCATTTCCTGATATATGACATATGCATTGACTACACTGGCATCTATGAAGTACCAGAAATTTCTATGCCACCATTTTTTACTTTTTTATTATTTAAAAAAACTGTAACTTGCAACAAATCTATCTGGCACAATAAACATGTCTGTTACCGCAAAAAAAAAAAAATATAAGTGGAATGCATTTTGTATTTGTAAAGAAGATGGCCTTAAATAGCAGAGTGGTACATTTTTGGACTCGCATATTTTTATACTAGCAATGCACATGTGAGGTACTAATTACTGTAATGTTGACTTATTTAGTTACATAATATATATACTTACCTGATTTGTATCAAATATCACAAGAATCACACACACTTTCATTTACACTTAAAAATACACCACACAGTCACTTCCAAAAAATACCACTGAACAGACTCACAGCTGATCAAAGAATGAACTACTGCATAAAACCATTGCATACAATTAGCTTCTGACATATGTTGGAAACTTGAGTAACTACTAAGAGTTGACCTCTGGTGGTTCAGAGAATGTACCATCTAGCATCAATTTCTGAGGCATTCAAACAAGTGGTACGTTTTATGCACCACACAATAAACGAATAAGAATTGGTGGTACAACATATGTATCACCAAGCATGAAACAATTAAAACTATAAGGCGTTTCCGAGGAACTCCATTCAAATTTAGAATATATCTTAAAATAATATTTAAAGTAGATCTACATGTTATAGGAACTTAAAGTAAATAAAAGGAATTTTAATATAAAAGGAATGTAATTTATTCCTAAATAGCATTAGTTCATACTGCTGGTGTTACCTTTCAATTGGAATATACTTAGTGATTGGGATATAGGTGCTTGCTGGTGAAGTCTAGTTCAGAATGGCATTAAAAGTTTAAAGCTGTGTAAGGTGTTTCTGTGTATTCAGCAAATTTGCAGTCTAATATTTATGGGATGTCCGTGCTTAAATTTAATTTTTAATTTTGAATCTATTGATATGTCGATAAGTTATTCCTTCTTCATTGGCAAGCCTTCTCATTTATTCATTCGTGCTCGGTTTTCTCCTCTGGGAAATATTCTTTTGCAGGTATTATGTGTTTTTTTAATGTTCTTATATTGGTTTGTTTTTAAATAAATGGGAAAAGGTGTTTTTATTGTATAATTCCTAACACTGTCATTGAAATTCATTCCATACATTATTGCAAAACATTGTACTAATGACTATAAAATTATTTTGTAAAAATGTGGATTATAAGCAACAGAATATTCCCAATATAGGTAGTGCATATTTAGAAAACTTGTTTTACTGTTTTATTATATTTATAATAAAAGTCACAGAATATTACTAAAAAGAGAGACTGCCTGTGCCTAATTCATTTTTAAAATCTCCCCTCCCTCTCTGGATGTGTGATCTGCATTGGGAAACAAGGCTTAAGATATTGTATTCGGGTTCTTCTACTAATCTTCTTGGGGAAACTATTCTTTAACTGTGATTTTAGTTTAAAAACCACTTTCCATAGAGATGACTTGAATTTATGCAAATGTAACTACTATTTAAGCCTTGTCCTTGAGTATGTAATGTTAACGGTTGATCATTAAGTGGGAAACCCAAGAATTAGAAAAGGTAAACAGCAACTGGGTGATTGCGCGTCCTAAGATTATTAGTCGTCGTAGAATCCTTTAGGAATTGGGGAAGTAAATAACCTTGGAGCTGATCGAGCAGTCGGGATTCGAGAAGGATTGTAACAAGGAGCTCCAACGGAAGGTAAGTGAATTTCATTGATCTTATATATCCAATTAAGTGTTAGGATTTCAGATTGCTCCCAGAGTTAAGCTATAAAATTGTGTATTACATACAGTGTTATTACTAGAATAAAAGAAGCTATTTTTCATGTCTAGATCATGTTAAGTAACTTCTCCGAACCCTCTTACACCTCTGACCTTTGGGCCGCGACAATACTTGTGGTCATGCAAACCCCGTAGAGAACTGGAATCTATTTTACATACATATTTATAGTTTTGTTGTGACTCATGGAACCCTGGAGCTTCATGGAACACAGTTTGAAGTACACTGCTCTAGAGGCTTTGGCCGCTTTGTCCATTCATCAGCTCTGGAAAGAGATAACCACTTTGTGCTGGGCTATTTGCCAGTTAATCAGACGTTTCATTTAAACTGATCCAGATGTTTGGTTACATCAACACTGAGAGGACAATCATCCCAACTAAGGAGGAAAACTTCATACGTCAACATTTCTCTTTCTCTATTGGCTCTTTGAAGTCGTCATATTGTCTAATAATAAACAGTTGCTCACCTCGCATTTGGCACAATGTCAGTTGTATCAACCATGTTTTTGCATATAAATAATAAAGGAATTTAACTAATGAATCAACACTGCCAAACATTCTCTAATTCTGTTATTTCATATATATATATATGTAATAATCCCCATTAATTATTCTTAATAACTTTTAATTACCTTTGGTCCATCCCCTCAGGACCAACGTTTTAGTAATAAGTTAACCAGCCACCTAACGAGAGGATTTTAAACTACACCCATCCACCCACTCAGATCATGTGATTTAAGCTGCCTATAAATAATGAGATTCCTGGAGACCGACTCTCTTTCGTTTCTGTATTTTGTCTGCGTCAACATGTAGCCGGCTGCAGCTTGTGTTTGTGTGTATTGTGTCGTCCTTGTAATGTTTTATGTGTTTAAGATGTGGAATAATTAGTTTTAATTAATCACAGGACTGCCTCTTCAATAATAATGGAACATCAATCCCATATTAAGAAAATTATTCCAACGGCCTCGTCTTATTACATATATATATTTCATTTTTTAAAGATCTTAATTTTCGTGGATAAAATGCAACAATATTAATTATTGCAGGCATCTGCTGTTTCAAAACTCACCCTATATTAGTTTGACTAGCATCAACAAATAAGTTTATCATTGCATTTGGTTAAAATAATTGTGATGTATGCTTGTTGATTAACACTGCTTCAAGTTTTTTGAGATTTTCTTGACATTTCTCAGTCCATTGCCTAGGAACATCTTTCTTAAGCAAGTTGCTTAAGGATTTATAAAATTATCATAATTCATAATAAACTGTAATATATGTGGATGGAACCTAGGAATCTCTGCAACTCCATTACATTTGTTGGCCTTTGTACTTGCCACATTTGGATCATCTGGAACAATATGACTATTTCTTATGTCATATCCCTAACGATTTGTTTTTAAACAAAATGCATTTAGTTTCTTTTAAAATTGAATTGAATTAAATTTTTGACAAATTTTAAATTATTTACAACTGTTTTTGCATGTTGTTTAGAAGAGGAAGAGTATATCTAGGCAGGTCAAAAGAGAATAACCACAGTAATAGAAAATTCCTATTTTGAGGACTAAGATTATAAGACCAAACATTGTTCAACAGCTCCAAACTTCCCTTTTATTTGCCTATGTTACTGGATTAAATTTTTTCAAAAAAATCATTTCTAAATATATAATTGTTAATAACTAAAATTAATGTACCATCTTATTTATTAGCATCCCAAAATAATGGTGATCACAGCATAGCTTTTAAAGTTCAAATTGTTCATACAATTTCTTTAATAAATACAATAGTATACTGTACTTGGAAAGTATAACCATGTAAAAAATTTTGATAAAGATTTTTTTGAAAGAAGAAAAATGAAATTTAAAAACCATTCTAAATTCGAAAATTAATTAAATATGCTGATGGCTCCATTTATGTTACAGCTGAGAGATGAATAGGAATTAATACATAATTGCAAGGACACTTTCATCAAACCAATAGCAGTAGGATATTTAGAAGATCCATTATACTCAAGTTGTTGCAAATGCATGCATTAAGAAAATTAATTGGATAGTCTTATTCCAAACAGTCTCGTATAGTTTTTTTAATGTTATTAATTTTGTCACTATTTTTATTACTTTAAAAAGTGTTACACTGTGAATGATTAATATTCCTAATACAAAAGTTAGGGTTTGTTACTGTTTTAAAAAGGAACTTTAATAATATTTAAAGCATCCCTTCTAGCGCAGATATTACTATTTAATCAAAATCCATAAAATGTAAAGTATTATCTTCATAATCTGTAGTAAATTGGTTATTATTAGTTTTAATAAAATTTAAGTAATTAGAATAAAAATTAGTATTAGGTATACAGGGTGTTGCCGAATTCGACCGACAAATTCAGAGGGTGATACTAAGCTGCACGAGGACAAAAAATCAACATAGAACATGAGGTCGCAAATCACTTTTAGTCTGAGTAATTCGCTAAAACAAATATGGAGGGTGGTGATGTCGAGTGGAGTGAAATGGGGCAAATAAAGGTAAGAAATACATTTATTTGACGTAAAGCATGTTTACTATACGAACAATGCATCACAGCTCGACTTCAGAAACGCAGCCGGATTTGTTTGAATGCGTCCGACAATCCTTTGTCTGTCGGCTGTTCTATCACCTAAGCGGTCTCATCTTTGAACAATGCCTGTGACAATCAGTTGTCTTTGCATTTCTGATGTTGAACTGTGATGCAATGTTCGTATTGTAAACATGTTTTACGTCTAATGAATGTATTTCTTGCCTCTTATTGCCCCTTTTCATTCCCCTCGACATCATACCCTTCATAACTGTTTTTGCAAATTTCTCTGACTAAAAATGGTTTGTGACCCCATGTTCTATGTTGATTTGTCGTTCCCATGCTGCCTACTATCACCCCTCTGTCATTTAAATTCGGCCACACCTTGTATAGATTCTATTTTCACCAAAACTTATTAAAATCTCTATAGATAAACATAATTAATATTGTTTTTAAAAAATGCAAAAATTAAATTATTGCTTATTGTTTCATCTTATGACAGGCCTTTAATTTGCTTATATATGAAAAAAAATTTCTTAAGAATTAAATATTAAAATTGTACAACTTTACTACATTATTTAGATCAGAACTTCCCAACATGCAGACTGCTTGTGACCTGCCACTTTAAACTCAGTAGCCCACCAGATAATTTTATATTTCTGTTGGAAATTTTTATTTCTCATTGTGTGTATGCATATATACAAAAATATTAAATTTGTATGCGTCTTTATTATAATATGCTAGAGAGATTACAAACTCGAGTTTAATATTTGATATCCAGAGATGCCAAATGTTGGTGAAAGAATTAGTTTTACAAGATAGCCGGGATGTTTGATTATTAGAGCTACGCTCTTTTAGTAGATATGACTAAAGACCTCAATCAGGTAAATAAAGACCTGTAAGATAAATTGTAGTTTCATCAAAGCTTTCAATAAGAAATCATTATTTGAGTGCCAATTTGGAAATGATAATGCTTATCATTAAATAAATTCTCAAAAAGCAAGATCAAAATGAATTAAAAGAAAAGTCTTCACAAGATTTGATTTTTTTTTATTAACATTGCATTGTAAAGCAACGCGAGGGCTATTGGTGACGAATCTCGGTGTTTGAACTTTTGTCAAGTGACGAGAATGACATCTGAGTTGGCACCCCTCTCTTCAAGCTTCAGTACCACACCAATGTGAGGACTTTGACTCATAATAGATTTAACGTACATCAACCCCTCAGTGGCATCAGGACTCATTGGTCGTAAGGTCGGGGCCATTTCTTTTCATGATAATTTGTTGCAGAAAATACTTACATGTATATGCAAACAAAATGAAGTCTGAAAAAGTTTGTGATGCATAACTACTAATTTAAAGTGATAAAGACCATTATAAGTTAAATGTCGTTTAACAAAAACTTTTAGAGATGATTACTGTATTTTCAGAATTTTTTATTTATACAATTATCTTTTTAAAATCAATTAAGTGTAAATCAATAACTTTTTATGTAAATAGTTGTATTTGAATTATTTAATTAGGTATTAAAAGCATATTTTTTTCTAATCTTTCCATATTCTTTCATTACTTTGTGTAGAATTTATAACAGATTATTTTATTCAAATAATCGTTTCTTTTCAATTTTTTTCCTTCATAAACATAGATTTTACATTCATTTATTTGTTTTGACATTAATCTGATTATGTAGCAACATGTATTCAATATGTGAATTTTTTTTTATTTTATGACTTTTATTATATTCATTTATGGCCTGTTTGGTTGAAATAATTGGAAAAATAATTAAAGGACTAATGCATGCAACAGGGAAATTAAATTAAATTTAAAATATATTTTTTTTATTTAATTTTATGCAGTGTTTTTATTTTTACTCGTTTTTCCCATAATTAAATTTGTTTAAAAGTTTTTCAAACTGGGTTATTTTTTCACAAGGTTATATTTAAAATTGTTACATGTGATATATTATAAATGTTTTTGTATGGACAAAAAAAAATATATTTTTTAATTTTTTCAGTGGTTATGTTAGTAACTATTTTATTATATGCTTTTATTTTTAATTTTTGTGCAATTTTGTGTGTCATTATTTAAGCTGATTATGTAATTTTAATGAATTCGCTTCTATATGAATTGTCTGCACTGTTGTCTAACAGGGAAGAATAACTGTCATTTTTTTCTGTAGTAAGCTATATGAAGGACAGAAAAGAATGAAATTTGGTACACTTAATTTGAAGGCTATTAATTAAGGGAGCATTTGAAAAATGTATTGCAATAAGCTTCTTTGTTCAATTTATCTGAATGACATAAAATTGTGAAAAGGCAAGAAGTTCATTCTGAAAACAAATTGCTAAAGTTGTGAATGTGTTACCTCTGTCGCCCATCCGGTATAGTGGTTAGCGACGCTGACTGCTGTGCCATAGGGCCTGGGTTCGAATCCCGGAGAAGACATGGATGTTTGTAAATGTGTAGTGCTTTCACGGCATGGGGGTACTCTAAATAGCCGTTGAGCGACAAGTCCTCTTGTGAGGTCGGTGGTAGGGGAAGAGAAGTGGGAGGTCCCTGTCCACTCCCAGGGTGTTCTCCTTCAAAATTGGGGTGAAACCAAGCCAAATCGTACTGTCACCTGCATGATGCTCAAAACTACAGCTAATGACAGGCGTACAATCTAGCCCAATGACATGATGAATTTTGTGGGCCTCGATCTGACTACGTCAGACAGGTGGCATTAGTAACAACAACAACAACATGTGTTACCTCTTGCAACCGTACAAGCTTTACAGCCTTGTTTATGATACAAATGAGAGTCTGGTTGCAGTAACTGATCCTGCCATGCTTGCTGTGGAATTGTTTTGAGTTCATCAGTGTCCCTTGGGGGCATCTATCTAGCTGAAACTTATCAACCTAGCATGTGTGAAACATTCATTTGGGTTTATGTCTGCACATCTTGTTGGCTATTTTGCTTAATATTTTCACTTTTGAGATAATCACCTATAATCCCCCCCATACACACACTATTGAGATAAGCCCTATGTTGCAGTGAACTAAATATTGATTGATAGAAGTTCACACCACTCCATTGATTACCTGTCCAATTCTGATGTTCTTGTCTCCATCACAATGGTCTCTTTTTTTCACATAAATCAATAGTACACACAACTACTAGATATCTAGTATACAGGTTTCTCTTCCGGAGTCTTTTGCCTGGAAATCATTATTCCTTGGTTCCAGCAAGTTCTGAAGACAGCTGCTGGATATTCGTCTATTGCTTATGTCAAACATTTACAGAGAGAAATCACTTTTTTCTTGTCTAGTAGTTATTGTCTGTTGACCTGTTGCAGTTTGTGAATTTTTGTAATGACTTTATATCATTTGAAATGTTTTGACTGTGATTATCCACATTTTCTAACATTCTAGTGATTGTGCTTTTTAAGAAATGTTCGATTCATCTTTTTGCAAACTTAATTAATACTCTTTGCATACTTGCGAATAATTTATACTTGCGACAAAGAGCGAGAATCTCAAATGCACATTTATATCACTTCATTAGCTGCATTTTCAATAGTTAATTCCATCATCCTATTACATCAACAAATTTGCATACCATCAATTATTGGTTAACTTCACTGAATCATGCATTTTCAGGCTGTTCTGTTTCTTTTAAGCTCTATTTTTGTTGTTTCCCATTTATTCTTAATTTTTGGGCACCAATTTATTTTTATTTAAAAATTAAATTCATGATATTTATTTTTTTATATTATTGCTCAATGTTATAAGCAGAATTTTTTTTTCTTAAATTTATTCACAGGAATTGAAGTGATTTTTAAAAATATCTCATTTGTAATTTTGGTATAATTATTTTATTGAAATCAGTTTTATGGTATTTATGGAAAATATTTTACATTTTAGTGAATGCACTTATAAATGTCCTATTGGTCAGTATGGAGATCTTTCAGATTATACTTGTCACATGTGTGATAAGTCATGTTCATCATGTTATGGTCCTTCCTATAACAACTGTTTATCTTGCTCAAGACATTTTCTCTCAAACAATATGTGTGTGAAAACATGTCCTAGTGGCTTTTTCCCTGGTGAGTTTTATCCTCTTTACTTTAGCTCATTCATTAATGTTTTATATAAGTTACTGTTTAATATCTTTTTGTGATATAAAATAAATTAGAGTGTAAAAGGCCGTCAAAAAAACATTCAATAATTTTTGAAGTTGTAAGAACGTCTGGATAAATTTGTTATTTTTTTTATTGATGACTCAAGCAAACTAATTTATCATGTTAATGGGTTAGTTCTTAAAATATTTATTATGAAAACTGTTTTTAATAGAAGTAAAGATTGGTCTAAATATCTTGGTTCCAAATTTCATTTAAATCCTATGAATAATTCTAGATTCAAGTAAAACTCTCAAAGATTATACTAGATTACTACTGCACAAAGGATTCATATTGTGTTTTTTCCGTTTTTCAACACATCACAAATATTGGACTGTTAATATTTTCAATTAATAAATAGACCCGAAAACTCTGCATCGGCTGATTATTTCTTTGACTTTGAATATATCCTGAATAATTAGATAAAGATTGCAAGAAATGTGAGAAATTTAAGTGCTTAAAAGTTATGTTACAACTCTTTTGTCATAAATGTGTTTAGTAACTCATACTTTTCATAAAATTCCATTTTCAACTTAAGTATTTAGCGTTTTTGTCATCAAATACTTTGAGACATGCATTTATCATTAGGAGACTATTTAGGTCACCTTTTTAGAATTTAATTAGCTATTAATCATCGTAATTTATTTACTTTTAAATCGTTAACATTGATTCTAATTTTGTCCAACTATGAGGACAATTACAAGAGTTATTATGGATGTCTCTTTTTGTGACATGGATGTCACAATGGCTGTACTTGTTAATTTGATTAATTTTTACTCAAAAAAATTAGAGCTCTGATCAAAGATATATATATATTGCTTAAATTCTGTTGCTTTGCTAAACTGTGTCTGTTTAATTTGTTATGCATCTTGCTATGAGGTTTAATTTAGCATATTGTAGCCTTTACTCTTGCAAATAACAGTCTTTGTTTCTTATAATGACATCTTACCTACATTTATTTTGAAAAGTAAAATGATTCAGTTAAAATAACCTCCTGTTGTTCTTCATTATAATGCATTAAATTACTTTATTTAGCAAAAGTTTTATCAAAAAAGTATTTTTTCAAAATTGTTTGAATATTTTTCTTTTCTTTTGTATAACATTTTGCATAGCCTTTTTTTAATATTTCTAGAAGGGAGAGAAATATCAAAACTTCACAACATCCATAACTAATTTTGTCAAATGTATTTCAACATTTTAATATGTTGATACATCTTTAAAAAAATAATGTGTGTCAAGTAATGTGCTGTTTTTTTGATTGATTCATCTTCAACTTTTAAAATAAAATTTTTAAACCAAAGGAAGAAGTTTTAAAACTAAATGTAAATTCAGATTGTTTTGAACTGCTAAAAGAATTTTTCTTCTGTGTAATTTTTCACAGAAATTTGGTGACTGAATCATTCAAATGATTTTAGGTACAGTAAACTTTTTTTGTGCATTGAATTGGGTGGAAATCTGATTATGGTATGTGACATGATTAACTGTGCAGTGTTTTAAAATAGTAGATGCTATTGTGTTTTAAATTATGTTGATGCAGTCACGACAAAAGATATCTTATGTATTTATTTGAATTACTGGCATACTCTTTTCATTCCCTAAAATAAGTTTCAGGGTAATTTTCATTTAATGTATTGTTATTTGTTTTATACATTTCTCAATACGCTCATTGGGTACTTTGTCTTCCTAAACTTCTTGGTTTTCATCATTAAATATCATTTTGTAATTTTTCTTTATGTGATAGGGTGTTTTTGCTCTTATCTGATTACAAATATTCTCTTTAATTTAACACTTTTTTTTTAAATTTCAAAAGAGAAAAGGGTTTTTGAAATTTTAATGGTAATATGCATTTAGGAAAAATTTGATTTGCACATATAAAGCAGAGAAAAATATGAGCTTTTCTAATATGCCAAAATTATGCTAGTTTCCTGTTATTTTGTCGGCAACCAGTAAGGAAAAGCTTCACCAGAATTAAATTACGTTACATTACATAAAATATTAAGAGTTAATTTAGCATAATAATATGGAAGAAATATGCATAGACAGCATATGTAATGTATACAGGGGGAAAAAATTTGAGTTAAAACAGAAATTAGTTGTTTAATAAAATGTGCCTCTTTCTTTTTTGTATGGAGTAAAGTTAACCCCTTAAAGAATGCATCAAGTTTGAATTCTTTTTCTTCAAAACATGAAAATAAAATCCTTTGATCTAGATGTGAAAGTTTTGCTAATTGAAAATAAAATTAATTATAATCAACAACTAAAAAATTAAAATTTTAGCTTAACTGAAATATAACCTGAACAATGTTTTGAAAAAAATTTATTTTAATGCTGCGTTTTTGCAATGGCATTCCTAAATGGGTTAAAATTTAATAATTTTGAAGAATTGCTATTTATATTCCTTTTCTTTAAAATGGCATGAACACCATTTAATAAAAGTTTTTTTTATGTAAATAATATGCATTTCATTCTTACTTGAGTATTTTTATTTACTAGATTCTGAGAAACATCAGTGCTTTCCTTGCCTACCTGTTTGTTCAGAATGTGAAGCTAATGAAGTATGTACTGCATGTCAATCTGGTTTATTTCTGTATGATCAGAAATGTATACCAATATGCCCTGCTGAAACTTATGTTCATAAACAAACGTAAGGCTTTTTCCCCTTTTTTTTTTTTTTTTTTTTTGAGTAACGAATTTTTGAAAATTAAAATTTTTGAAGCTAATGTAATGTGTTAAAACTCTATGTAATAGTGAATAGAGAATGACTTATCTTTAAGAAATATTTTATTTTTCATTTTATGTTATTACAAATAGTGTGAATTATGTATCATTGAAAATTAAAGATTGGTTAATTCATTATGGGTAGTAAAAATTTGTATAAGCTTTGTAAATTTGTATCATGTTAATTTTTTTTACTGATTTAATCAACTGTATTAAATGTAAACAAATATATATCTCAAACTGAATAGAAATTTCAAGAGTAGGAGCGATCAGAGAGCTGATCTCCGTTTGATGATAATGGGTGTCACAATCTCAAGGTGCCCTAGAGTGATCTTTTCTGAAATGGATTATTGTCTTTGATGGATGTCATGCCCCTTGAATACCCTAGTGATTCTTCTTTATTTTCGACTCATTTTTTTTTTTTTTTTACTATCAAATTTTTACTCTCTTCCTCTTGAGCTCATCTATTTAGGAGTTCAGAGGGCATGTACCTGAGTAAAATTTTTTTATCAGAAACAACCCCCCAAAATATTTGCTTGTTTAAAATTTGTTATAAACTGCAGCCCTCACAAAATTAAATAAGCTTGCTCACATTGGTGTTACAGTCACTTCACTTGGCAGTTTAAATTTTATCAAGCAGTCATTTCAGTTGTAGACCTATTGAAAGTGCCGATGATAAAAATACTTGAGAATATGCATAACCAGAACATTCATTTAGTCCTGCATCTCACCATAAGGCAGGAGAGGCAGGTGCTTAACACCAAACACGCATTCTGACCTCTGTGACGCATGACTTGCTAATTACTGTAAAGGCCATATATCTCAACTGTCCAGTATGACTTTACTTTCCGAATTTTCTGAGATGTCGTGTAAAAATAGTCTGCTGTTGTCAACTCAGATGCTTTCATGCTGAGGAAGTGGCCGTGGTCACAAAATCGTGGTCGGCATGTCATGAGTTCATAGTGCGGAGATTCCCGTAACCTCTTGAATGTATTATCCAACATCTCTTGGGGAGCGGATCAAACATAATTACTCAATACGTATCATTTCTTTTTACTGTTTGAGATCGATTACAATTCTGTCGAATATGTATCTAAGTACAACTCTGCTTTGAGAAAGCAATCCAATTCACCATACCATTTTGAGGATATTCTTTGGTGTATTTTTCACATCACCGGTATAAAATCTCTATGTGGACCACGAAAAAAGGCTTATTTTAATATATTGTTGACACCTTCGCTTCTTTGAAAAAAGCTTACCTGAACACTGGCATGTAATTATGTGATGCTCATCAGTCTAACATCCGTCTGCTTATGGATTGGATGGAACAGCTTGTTTCAGAGCTCAACAAATCTAACGTGAATATCCATCAAAGAAAAGCTTTGCAATTCAAACCTTGGAATACAGCACATTTCCAATATATCAACTAATACATGCGGCAAATGCACCAAGACACTCATCGTTTTGCAAAGCATCCTTGTTTTTCATCGCAGTCAATATATTGATTATTCGCCTAACTACACAGTTGAATTGAACCGGTCAGATGGTATTGACAGTGGGGGCATTATTGAGGATATTACACATGTTTACGTTGAGCATTTCTTGCAGTTTTTTTTCTGCTGAAGTTGCCGCCAATTACTACACTCTTCGACTTTAATATATTTTTACTACCCATCATAAACACTCTATCTATACAGACAGCTTGAGTATCTCAGAAGCGTTTAACAGTTACGACGATCAGTGTAATCAGTGTTCTTGTGATGTGTGGATTCTTCGACATCACTGATCTATGCAAGAATTATGATTTAAAGTTTTGTTGAATACCAAGCCATGTAGGTATAATAGGCAATGGGGAGTTTGAAGTTTAGCAACAAATTACACTTTGTGAAGCCTGTTCTTGGAGCATGGCCTGTGTGATTTCATGCAAAAAGTTGACATTGAAAATTGACTTCCCTTTGCATTGAACATGCTGGTTTTTTTCCTGAACATTTGTAATTTGATGTGGATGCACTGAAATGTCCTGCATGCGTGGTCTTGTGCACCGTTCATCACATTTTGATTGATGGTCCCGTTTTTCAATATTTTCGTTTTTGAGTTTTAAACTCTTACTTTTGCTTTTAAAAGCTGGTACGCGTTCATTTGCCTCTGTCATTTTAAGTTTTTTGAAACATAACGTAGAAAAAGAAGAAAAAAAATAAAGCTGGTTATGTGTGTGAAATTTAAAATAGATATATAATAAAAACAGCTAAGGTACAAATCTTGTTTATATCTCATAGCTTCAAAATAATTAAGGCTCCCTCTCCTACCCCCAAAAAATTCACTTATATCTTAAAATATATTTCCTGGGATGTTACAAAATGCTACTTTTGAACGAATGTCTGTTGTGAAGATTTACTTTTTTGACGTCAAATTTTCAACCATCTTGGATGTTATTTTCAAATGATATTTGAAATTATTTTGTAACTCATGATCATGTACTCTGGATTTTCGATAGTTAAGGAGCTATAATGCTTTGAATACTTATTATGAGCTGTATACTCTAAAATAAAAATGTTGCATTTCTTTATTTTGAGGTTCCAGTATCTGAGTTTCTCATTAAAAAAAATTAATCCTTTTAAATTGATCACCTATACGTTTAGATTCTCCTTGGGATAATTTTTGGTGAGTCAATAACAATCGTATTCATTGCCCCTTATGTTGTGAATATTTTTGTTGTTGGATGCACCACATTATAGTTCCTAATTATTATCGTTCAAGAGACAGAAATGATTCTTATTTATAGCCTATGTTAATATTTCTGCCTGTCTAACAGAGGTGAATGTTTTTAGGGAGGATAGAAACCTAATTGACAATAATATATGTTGTTAAATTTAGCAACATCAGTCATAACATGAAAACTGTTATCCATTCAAAGTAAATAGCTCTTAATACGTTTCTTCTTTAATCTTTTTGTTAAATACAGACTGGATAACACAGTAATATGGAAGGAAGTTGATGGATTAAGTTTGATATATACATGTATGTTTCAAAAATTTTAATTGAGGAGAAAGTAGTTTTTGTGTGTGCATGAAATTATACTATATAAAATTCATTAAAGGAGTTATTACTAAAAAACTTATGTTTACTATTTATTTGTCTTTAGATGCCAGAAATGTCACTCTTCTTGTGCTTCCTGCTATGGATCTTTATCTACTAACTGCATAACTTGCCCTACTCCACATGTTTTGTATAATGGTTCCTGTTATTCACAGTGTCCTTTACATTATTACTCCAATGATGATTATGTGTGTGTGAGGTATATACAGAGGAATTTGATCTTGTTAAGTTTGAATAATTTTTGCATTTTCTTAAAATAGCAACACAATTTTGTAGAAATTCTTGTTTTAAAAGGATCTGAAACTCTTGTCTTATACAGGACTTTTTAAAGCATAAATTGAGTGTACAATTTCATAACCTTGATATACTTTTTATACATATTCATTTTTAAGCAGGTTGAGATTATAATTGTGGTGAATTTTCAATAATATTCATGATAACCTTTTAAATTATCTTCATATATTCTTATTTGTTTGTTAAGAATTTTTAATCTTTATTTAGGTGTCATAGATCATGTGAGCATTGTATGGATAGCGATTCCTGCACTAAATGTCATTCAAATTGGGAACGTAATTCTGGTGACAATTGTATTTACAATTCTAAATGTGCTGGCGGTATGTATCATATCAAGAATTTTTTATGTGCTATATTTTTATTCTTAGATTTGAGAATTGTATTTTAATAAAATGGGTAACATGCTAAATACTGCAAAGACATTTCCATTCATTTTAAAAATACCTCTTGCTTACACTGGGTTATCACAATTTTCGTCACAACTAGACAAATTTAGCTTCAATGTAGTAATTAGTTCAATTACAAACAAATCACATGGTATTAATAAATTAATTATTAATACAACTAATTAACGTCTACAAAATAATTTGCTCATTAACAGAAGCCAAATTTATTCTGATTTATTTTGTAAAATTTTGTTGAGAATACTTTATATATAAAGAACCCATGATTCAAATTTTATTCAAATCTCAGTATATTTCAGGAAAACTGTCAAAAGGCTAATTACCAGTATACTTTAAAACAATTGATTTATGTTTTTCCTTTCTCATAACATCACATACGTGGATTAGGAGTTAACCCCCTTAATGCTAAAAATTTGGGATCTGTGACTTCTTTTGCAAGTAATTCCTGAACTATTCAAAGGAATTGTGTTAAAATTTTGGATTTGGTATACAGTTCACGTTATATTATAACCGAATTCGTGCAAATTGTTCATACTAATATTACTTTTTCATTTTTTTTATGATTTTGAATTTAAAAAATGTTTGTCATGTGGTGCAAAAAGCTCTGAAAAGAGTTAAATAAAATTTTTCTATGGTTGGATGTCTGAGACACATATTTAATATTAGAGGACCTATTTTTTAAATTTCCTCTTCTGGTCTAAATCAGACCTGAGCCATTTGTTCACCCTAAAATCAGACCAGATCCATGAGTTTGTTCACCCTTAAAAAAAATCGAAAACCAAAATAGCACTCTTCAAAAAGTCATCTTGTACCAAATCCATGCTGTCAAGTAAATTTTCGGGTGTAGCCTCTGCATCATTACACTTGGTGCAAATTGGAAAAGTCTTGACACCATGGAAGAATCTAAGCGACTTAAAATGCTCCATAGACAGTCGAGCAAAAGTAGTTTGAACTCTCCTGTCACCTTTAAAACTGACTGACCCTCCAGGCACTGACTACGATACCACGGATGCGTTGGAGGTTGTTTCCAGGAGATGTTTATGGAGTATTTTGAGTATTGTTCATGAGTGTCACAAGTTTTATATAATTCGATGGACCAAGTCTTTTGACTAATTTTTTAATAAAAACTTAACAATAACAATTAAAAAGTTATAAGTGAAGTAATTGTGGGTTTCGTAGTAAGAGCAGTTGTTACCCACGTCAGTGATTGCTGACAGTTATTCAGCTGCTCCTGAATGTTATATACGGTTGGTAGAGGGCGCTCGAAGACCTCAACATCCCGTCAGGCCTTGCCATGTTCGCATGCAAGAACTTAACAATTTGTATCTTAACATAAAGTAAGTTGATAGTTTTTAAACATGAATTAATACAAGTAAATATTAAGTGAATATGCAATTGAACATAAACATTACATTTCAGTAGAGAATTAGTTTAAGTCCACAAATACTAGAATACATGAACGCTAGAAAATTATAATAAATAATATGTAATTTGATACATTACACAAGATGTACCATAAATTCAAAGTTAATAATATCATAGATAAACCATACACATTCAATTTTCAATAGGCAGTATACTCAGTCTATTAATAGACCTTTTGTAAATACCTTTATTAGTTTTAATGTCTGCAACTATAGCTTTCTTATCCTTCCCCAGTATATTTTTACAACACGTCCCAATAACCATTTACATGGAGGAAGATTTTCTTCTTTAACTAAAACCATATCTCTCAATTTGAGATTTTCTTTATTAACAATCCATTTTGTTCTTTGTTGCAGACTGTTTAAATATGAAAGGCTCCACCTTTTGCAGATTGTTTGAACTGATTTAGTTATTCTTTGCCAAACATTTAAACGATTTGATTCACATTGCATGAGAGATGGTTCGACTATAGTTGTGATCGGTCTCCCGATTAAAAGTGCGCTGGGGTCAAAACCTCCAAATCATCTACGTCAGACGAAAGTGGAGTAAGAGGTTAAAAGTTCAAAATTGCTTCGATTTGCGTTATTAAAGTCAATAATTTTTCATAACTAAATTTGGAATTTCCTGCATAACGTTTAAAATGATATTTTAAAGATTTTATATTAACCTCCCAAAGACCTCCCCAGTTCGGACTTCTAGGAGGAATAAATGACCATTCAATGTCTTCTGCGAAAAACGCAAATAAAGACTATTCTTGATCACTTACTAATTTAGTCAAAGCTTTCATTTCTTGGTTAGCTCCTATCATGTTAGTACCATTATCCGAAAATATTTTGACATTTACCCCTTCTTGAAATAAATCTTTTCAATCAGCAATTAAAGCTTGTGAAATTAAATCAATAATTATCTCTTAGTGAATGGCCTTTGTTACAAGGCAAATAAATACACAAATATAAACTTTAATTTCAGGACATTTCCACTGATATTTATTTTTGATAAGGAAGGGTCCACACAAATCAATTCCAGTTAAATTAAAGACCTTATCAGGAGTTATTCTTTCTTTTGGCAAATCACCCATTTTTTTAGGTATAACTTTAAAACATATTACACAGTTATGCACAATTTTCATGAAAATATTTCGCCCATGAATTGGCGAAGAATTAAATATAACTGGTGAAGCAAATGTTTGGGGCCAAGATAAAAATATTTTTCATGGTAATATTTAACAATAATTTCAGTTAGCTTGCTTTTCGTGGGAAGTAACATAGGATGTTTACTCGAGTAGGAAAGTTGAGTGTTCCAGTCTTCCACCTACTCGAATGGTTTCCTTATCATCTAGAAATGGGGATAAATTTAAAATCTTTGATGTTGGCAGTGTTGTACAAGACTGTGTTAAGGGTGGAAGAATTTATTACTTCGAATTCCCCGTCCTCTTGGTTTGTTAGTGCTTGAAGTTGAGCAAGGTGGATAAGCCCCTTTCGTTTGTCTCCCATTGCAACAGTACAGAGGGAGCAGGAATGTCTATAGCCCCATAGGCGCAAATACGTAGAAGAACACCCAGACATTTTATGGTTTTTTCGCAAACACAGTTCACATAACTTATACAATCGGACAAGATGTAATCTTTTTTCGGGGTTCAATTCTAGAAATCTTTTACATCAAATTACCAGTTGTGAAGTTTTTTCTTTACAAATAGCTTTCAACAGATTGATTCATTAAAAGACTAGTTTTCGTTTTAAATGATATATTAGGTTTTCTTATTGTTTTTGTTTCTACAATACAATTTTTATCTATGGATAAAATAATGGTTTTGCGTTGTTCTAAAAATGCTATAAATTCATTAAATGTGGGTACATCTTTTGCTTTTAAACTCATTTCGAAATTTTTCCGTGATTCATTATTTAATTTCTTTAGCATAATAATTAATAAAAATACATCAAATAAATTATTTTGTTCATAGTTTGATAATTTTAAAGCTCTTAAGTTTTTCTTAATGCAGTCAATCATTTCCCAAATTTCTTTTGGTTTTTCACGTTCTATCTTCTTAAAATTTAATATCTGTTGCACATGAATATCGACAATGAATCTTTTGTTATCATAACAGGATTCAAGTGCTTTATACAATGAAGAAAAGGTATCAAATGTGGAAGCAAATTCTTTAACTTCATTGGATAACTTCGTCAATTCTTTAACTTCATCAATTTAAATAATACAATTTCTGTGACTGAGTCAGTTATTCGTTTGCTGTAATTAAATCATCAAACTGGGATTTAAAGTTATTAAAATGTTCATATTTTCCCGAAAAGGTGGGATGTATTATAGGTGGAATTTTTGTTTAAACAAAAGTTCCAGCACGCGTTTTCATGTTTGTTTTTTTCAACTGCAGTCACAGACAATGATACCTTAATCTATTTTTTAACTCTTACCTCCAAATCTTCGAGGCGTATTTCACAGTTGTCTAAATCATCTTCAAATTCCACTTCTTCAGTCGGTGTAGCTGTTTCTATTCCAAAGGAAATTTCTTTCAATTCTTCTAATTTTTAAAAAAAATTAATCAATTCTTTTCAATTAAACATCTAGTTGAGTTTTATCAACATCTGCGGACAAATAGTCAAGGAAAGTTTCAATTCTAGTGATACTTCCTTCCAAGGAAGTTTTTGCTTTGTTCAGTTTAAATATGCTATCCATAACGCTTACGTTCGTGTCTCATGGTCCGACAGGACCAAACAATGTTCTTGAGTGTCACGAGTTTTAAATATTTTGACAGACCAAGTTTTTCGACTAATTTTTTAATAAAAACTTAACAATAATAATTAAAAAGTTATAAGAAAAGTGATTATGGGTTTCGTAGTAAGAGCAGCTGTTACCCACGTCACTGATTGCCGACAGTTATTCAGCTATATTTCAAATTCACATGGAATGGTATCCACTGCAGATGAATCACAGTAGAACCATACAGGTTCCTGAGTTTATCAATAATATTTATTCCCTTGTCTCTAATTGTTTAAATATTGAATAGCACTTCAACTGTTTGAAGAAATCCAGATTTCGTCATTCAAAGGACGCTTAGAAACACAGTCTAGAGCCATGTCTATTGCAATCAATTCAGAGCAAAAAACGGAACAGTGATCGGTATTCCTGTGTTTAGGCAACATTTCTTCATTTCCAAATTTAATAAATGCTCCACTTCCAGTGTATTCCTGATTCTTGCTACCGTTTGTATAAATAAGAATAGCTCCTTCAGGAATACTGTCAATAACCTCCAGAGCAGCCTGTCTCAAATATTCAGGATGTTGAGTGGACTTAATAGTATAAGCAAATAATTCTGAATGAAAATGTATGTTAGGCAAAGAGTCCAATGTTGATGCAATGAGCTTTAAACTATTAAAATCCACAGAAGATTGAACAACCAGTTTTATAGTATGACTGAGTGAACTGTACCTTTTCAGTCTCTGGTTATTTTGTCATCCAATTACAAAGTTTGCTGTACTATGTTGACTACATTTACTCAAAAGCTTGCCGAAATATTCTGTAAGGTTAGAAATGCATCTTAGCCTCAAAGGTCGCAAATCAGACTCATAGAGGACAATATCTGCTTTGGGTGCTATTTCTCAAGCCTGTGATTAAGCGTGCTGCTCTCAGTCTTGCACTCTTTCTCAGTTGCACTCTTTCAAATTTTTTAAAGTTTGTATTTGAGGCAACATGATAAATTTGGTGTCTATATTCAAGTATAGGTCTTATTAGGGAGATATAAGTTCCTGAAAACCTCATCGTTAGAGCCCTAGTCACAATCAGAGATAAACTTTAAAACATTGTCTCTTTCTTGCTTTAATAACTATTGAATCTATGTGCTTTTTGCACAAGATTTCAAAGTCAAGAACAAAACCGAGATGTTTGGGATATCTTCTGTTTGTAAAAAATATCCACTGAGGAAAATCTTTGGACTATAACAAAACAGATGTCTATTTGTAGTGAAGAAACCAGTTATAATTTTTTTTTATGAAATTAATTCAAATTTAAAGGTGAAAATTACGTAAGGAAAATTTGATGTATTAAAAATTATGTTTTTGAAGTTAGTCAACTACATTAATTAAGCTGATTATACTCCATTAACATAATTGAGTTCCCTTTAAACCATTAAAATGAATACCATTTTTGTGCAGTGGTACTGGGTGTTGAGGAATTTTTTAAAAGGTGACTTTTTATGATTGTACGTTTCCCATTCTGCAAATATGAGGATGGCAGAAAGAAATTCATATTTATTATAATGGTAATTTTTAAATTTTTTTTAAAAAAAACCTCAATTTGTAAATTGCAAAACAAAGCATTTTATAGTGAAATTAATATTTCATATTATTAAGTATTTGTTTTGTGTTATTTTCTGTTTCTGATTATAAGCTCAATTGTTATCTATGCTTCTAACATGGGTGAGGTTATTTTTCCTAAATTTTACGGGGTTAAATCAAACTTAACAATCCATAAATGTTTTTTCTTCTTAATACTATTATGTATATGAAAACATACATTGTTGTTTCTCCTTGTGTTCTAAATTTTATGTTAAAATTAACTTATCAATGTTATATAACTTAAGTTTACCTTGATTTTAGCTCTGAAGGAAAGTGTTTTGCTTTTCAGATTGATTTCAATCAGCACAAATCTTGGTTAAATACCTTATCCATGCTTTCACAAGATCTGAACTTTTAAAAAATTTTAGCTTTAATAATCAAAATATTTTCTCTCAACAGCATAATGAGTTCAATAATTATGAGAGACATGCTTAAAAGTATTCATTTGTGTCGACTTTGTTCCACAAGCTATTTGGTCATGAGCATTAAACTTAATACATTTCCAAGCACCTGGTCTCTTAAATAATCATTGTACAGTCAAAACAATGTAAATTACTCTTCTGTAATTTGCATCAAAGCAAAATTTCACCAGAAGATCATTCTGCTCAGAAAAAATTCTTTTTTAAAAGTTTAACTTTAAAAAAATTATCACTTTATACATTACATGTAAAATCTGGTGAATCATTACCAATATTATCTGTTTTGCTCAGATTACAAAATTTTATTTGAGGTGTATTTTAGAATTGTGCAAATTTAGATAATAAGATTATTTTGACATCCACCACACAACACAAACATTATTGCTTTTAAATTACAATTTTTTAGTATTGTGAATTTCTTTGTTGTAGTCTTGTTGTGATATAATAGGGGTCCGCAACCTATAGCATGTGTGCCA
Source organism: Trichonephila clavata (assembly GCA_019973975.1). Classification (NCBI taxonomy): domain Eukaryota; kingdom Metazoa; phylum Arthropoda; class Arachnida; order Araneae; family Nephilidae; genus Trichonephila; species Trichonephila clavata. Next base: position 358,960 of record BMAO01000364.1, on the reverse strand, counting down.
CATGTGGCATGCGATGCAATTCTCAGTGGCACTCTGCTCTACTGTACAAAGTTTTCAATTTTTGAGTGGATGGAAGCAGATAAATTTGTAATGGACCTAACATCTTAAGAGTTATGTACATTTACGGAATTGCGAAACAATCTGAAAGGTAACTCTAAAGATAAATTTCAGCTGTTTTTCTTAATTATGGAGTGTCATTGTTGAAGAGATTTAATTGTTTGAAGACAGAAAATTGCTGGAACTCTCTGCTTTCCACTTTTGGTTCTACATATCTAGGCAAAAAAAAAAATCTTTCCTCATATGAAAAATATTTAGTCCTCAAAGAAATTGTTTAACAACTGAATGCTCAGAATCGTGTCTAAGTGAAAGTCACAAATTATGCCCCTGATTTTGCGATATGACAGTGTGTATGTGTGGTACAAGCACTAATTTGCATTAAAATTTTTATTTAACTATAATGAAGGGAAATACTTATATTTTATGTGGCCTATTTCTTATTTTATGAAATAAGTTTAAAAATCCATAAAAAAAGTTGAATTTTAAATTTTTTACTTTTGCTGAAGAAATAGTTATATTTTATGCTAAGAAATATCTTAAATGATCCAAAATTAATGTGGAATAAAACTGTAAATCTAAATTATTGACCTGTATTATCTAATTCTGTATGCATTATCATGGGAATCGAATAGTTTCAAGTGTCCTACTGTGTGGCAAGCTGAATCATATTGGTAGATTGGTTTCGCACGAACACAGCCAAAAGGTTGCCAACCCCTGTGATGTAATATTAAATTTCCATCCCAGTGCTCAAAATAGGTTAATTTACAAATATTTATTTTTTGAACCATTTCTATTTTCAAAAATATTGCTTAAGGAATTTATATCTCTAATAGAATTTTAAGCTTTTTAAAAATGTTCCATAAAATTTTAAAGGTTGGTATAATCCACATTTGGACGCATGTGAAGCTTGCTATCTTTATTGTGATCAGTGCTCTGGGCCTAATATTCAAGATTGTGTGTATTGTGACTCAAGGTTGGTTCTCCTGCTTTCTATTATCTATATCATTATCTTGCTGAATTATGTTTTAAATAATCTTTTTTTCTTAAATTTAGATATGTGTGGCATGACGGTCACTGTATAGAACAATGTCCTGAAGGTTATTTTAATGCTCAAGATGAATGTATTCCCTGTGAAGAACATTGTTCTAGGTGCAAAAATACTGAAAAATGCGTTTCTTGTAATGAAGGCTTTGTTTTGCATTTCGGAAAATGCTATCGTTCCTGTCCTGTGGGGTAAGGAAACCATTTTAGAGTTTTTTTAATACTATATATCTTATGTAAATACTAGAAAATCTCTTCTGCTATGTGCTTTTATTGAGAGAACATTATATTTTGTGTTTTTAGGAAACTTTAATCTTGTTATTTAGTTTTAAGAATTCAAATTGATCTACTAAAATAAAACTATCTTTATTGCTATATACTTATTATTTATGCAATCATATAGTTCAAATTTAAATACTTCCATCTGCAGTGTCAAACCAATTTTTGCTTATTTCTACTTTTAACTTTTTTTTTTATTATTTATCATTTTATTTCCATTTTTACTGTCACAAGAGGAATCATAAACCAATAAATGTTATTATTGAACATACACTCATTTAAAAAAAAAAATTGCAGTGCTCTTAAATTAGAAGAAAATTAATCTCAAAATGTTTCTAGTTAAAGAGGAGTGCTTTTAATCAATTTCATAATTACTACATTAAAGAAGTGACTAAGTTCTATACTGATACTGTTACAATATTCAGGTTCATTTAGAAATAAGATGAATTACTTGTAACAAATACCAAACTTCTGAAGACATGTGCAATTTTTAGCATGTGTTATTGAAATGGACTGTGAAATTAACTTAAATTTTATTTTTCTTACAAAATCTGTTCTACTGAAAAAGAAAAAGGTAATGTTTTTCCATGGCCAAATTGAAACTGAAACTTGAGCACCATGGAAAACTTTGGGAGTATATTATGTTGCAAAGTTTATGCTGGTGGTGATAAATTTTTATCTGCTATTGGACTGAAAGTAGCCTTGTAAAAGAATGAGACAACATTTTTAAAACTGAACTCATCCTCTTGATCATTGTAGTGAAAAACAAGAGTGTTTGAGCTATCAGGAAAAATATTAAAGTACCATTTTCATGGTAATTTTCATACTTTTTTTCAGATAAATTGGTCTTATGATATGTAACCATTGTGTTTTTTTGTTTCTAATACTTTTGTTGCTTAATTTATTGCATTACTCAAAGTTGCTGAAATGTAAATATAATGAAGATATTTTGATATAATTTCATGTATTTAAATGATGATTAGAACCTTTACTTGTTTCATTTCCAAAATTAAAATGGTCTTGTAGTTTTTTATTGGACTATAATATGCTTTAAGATTTTTCCTCCAATTAAGAAATAATGGTTCCTGAATTACTAATCTTGGTGTACTGGCAATTCAATATTTTGCAATAGCACATTTATCACATATATCAGTATTAATAGTAAAAAAAAAGTTTGTTGAAAATGCATATTAGTTAAGAAATGTTAATAAATTTTTATTCTTTATTCAATGATCAATCTCTCTTTATATAATTTTGCCATGTTTCACAATTTTTTATTTACATTCAAAATAAGGAGCTTGTAAGAATTCAAAAATATACCCTTCAGTAATCTAACTAGGACCTTTATTGTTTTTTATGCATTAATTATGTTTTCTTTTGAAATGATAGATAATTTCTCTTCAGATACTACGATAATGGAAAAAAGGAATGCAATACTTGTCATCCTGAATGCCATCATTGCATTGGCGGCTCAAACTCCAATTGTACGTCTTGTCCTGTTGGTTACCTTCTCGTGCAACATACTTGTAAACCTCAGTGTCCTGATGGCTTTTTCCTTGTTATGAATGTTGAAGAAGAAAACCATTGTTTGCCATGTTATTCTACTTGTAAAACTTGTTCAGGTGAAACTATTTTGCTTGAATTTATCCAACTGTGTATATTTAAATAGGAATTTGTTTATTACTGTTTAAGTTTTGATGTCAAGTATTGTTTATGATACCTCTGTGTTACAAGTGTGTGTTTTCTTCTTAATTTTAAATTTTGCATTTTTAACAATCCTTGCTGTGCAAAATATACAGTTTTGTATTTTGAAGCAAAACAGAATGATTATTGTGTGTTATTATTTTAATGTAAATGCTTTTACATGTTAAAATGTTACAATGACAAATGTACATGTTGAAATGTACAATCTGTTATCTGAAAGTCTTGGATATATGAAAACACGTTTCATTGTGTATGTATAAGGAAAACTTTAAAACATTTAATATGCAGGTGTAGTCATTATTGCCACTTTGCAAGTTCCGTTTTCCCTGCGCTCAAGTTATAATTGCTCTCTTTTATTGAACTATGAATAACAAGATTTTTTGTATTTATGTGAGCAACTGAAAATTATATGTAGACAAAGCTTTTACCCCTTCACCTGCTTCACATATAGTGTTTGATTAGCTCTGCTTTTATGGTTTCATTCCACTACATATGAAATTATTTTCAAATGAGTTAATATTCAATTCTGAGGTGATCTTCTCTCCAAATAGTATTATATTTATTTCCATTAAGGAAATGGTGTGTAAAAGGTAATTGTTTATTTACTGTAAAAAGGGCTACTTCCCACTTATATTATGCTTTTATATAGCTGAGAAATTCAGATCTAATTTTAAAAATTATATTCATATATATAAATTATAAACCTTATAAATCTAAAATTTATTTTTAATTATATATATTGGGACATATAAGGAAGATTTTGAAGCAAAGTTAAAAACTGAATGTTATTTCATAATGGTAGTTTAACTTTTCCTTATGTAATCTAATTTTATTACAGACTTTGGACCTACTCATTGCTCCAGCTGTTATGATAATTCGTCATTCGTAAGCTCTACATGTGTTCCATGCTTAGATGGAGAATTTTTCAATAAAGTCAATAAGGTAGTAAATTCTTTGTTATTTTTAATATTTTGGTAATTTACTCGATTTATATGATGATGCAAAAAAATACCTGAATTTCATCTTTTGATGTTTATACCTATTTTTTACATCTGAAATGCTTACGAACTATACTGTTTTGTTTGCATTGTTCAGCAAATCTATTTGTTTTTACAATAATCAGATGAAACATATATTCATCCATGAAAGCTTCATAAAACTGAAATTTGCATTAATGATATCAATATTCAAGTTAATTTTGGCTATTCCAGTGAAAGCTAATCTAGGAGGTGGATTAGGATTGTTATAATTTCAAAAAGCTGCCTTGCTTGTTTGAATTCGCCTGTACTAGTATCAGACTCGTTTACAAATATTTCATATTCTGATTCCGAATTGCTAGAAATTAGTTGCATGCGTACTAAATCAGCCATTATTTTATAAAATAAAATAGATTTTAGTATTAGGTGATTAGTAAAATACAATTAAAACGTTAAGCGCTGAAAGAGAAAAATGTGTCTAATTATAAAAAACATGGGGGGGGGGAGCGTGCCAAAGAAAACCAACGAGAGAAGAAAATACAATAGAAAGCAAACTATCGTTCAGTGGACAACTATCGCCATGCATACAACTAATTTGATGTTAAACATTGAAAAGGTATGCACAAAACAGTACGAGCAATAAAAAAACAAGATTGTCTGTCTGGCATATGGGAAAGAGTTGAATTATTGATTATGTTTCAACTATCCTCTAAAGACTAATATAAACTCAGAAAAAGGTGTGTGTGTGTGTGAAATAGTTTACGTTGATAACATGAAGAAAAAAAATTTTGTAGACTTAATGATGTTTCAAACTGACATTGTAAAATTTACATACGATTGACTTTTAATAATGTATTTTTAATATTTAGTTTTTTAAATGAACCTGTCTGTTGTCTAATTCTAAGTGGATTATTTTATGCATTGTATTTAATTACATATTTATGGAATATATTTTTTGAAACAGGAATGTGAAAGGTGTCATGATAACTGTGGTAGGTGTTTTGGTCCAAAAGAAAGTAATTGCCTATCGTGTCCAGCGCTTCTTAGACTTGATAAAGTGAAACATGTTTGCTTACCATGTTGCCGTGGAAAAGTACTTAAAAGATCAGAATGCTGCTCTTGTAGCAAAGATCTGGGTAACTTTTTAAAATTATCTTTAAATGGGTTTTATACCTTCATTTAACTATTTTCGTTATCAAATTGTTTATAAATTTTTTCTGTCTTTTAAACAACTATTATTTTTTTAGATGTGTGCGTTAATTCTGACCATCCTCGTAGCGTCGTTGTTAATTTGTCCCCTCAAGACTATGATGAAGTCGTTATTCCTTTAAGACATATTGTACCTATTGTTGTAGTCATTTGTTTCTCAGTAGTTTTATTGTATGTGTTTGTGTTTGGACTTCTGCAGATAAATTCCATGGGTATGTGTAATTTTAAATCTCGAAGACAAAAATATGAACGAGTCCCTAATAATATGGCTGCTAAATTTGATGCTGAAATGGAAAAGATTTCACTCACTCGTGATGATCTTGAAGATGAAGATGATATATATGAAAAAGTTTAGTAATGGGAAAAAAGCAAATTGTGCCTCATGATCAAACATTGTCTTTCATTAGCAATTATGTATTTGTCAAATTAGGGAAAAAGAGAAACTTCTCCAGAGCTTCACATTTATTATACTTAACTTATTTGTAAATTAAATATGGTTGCAATTTTATCTCTTTTGAATATTAATCTTGTTTTTTATAATTTCCTGTTTCCTTTATTAATATTTTATGTATAAACATGTGTGTATTTATTTTGATCTTAATTTTAAATTATTTTGTATTTTGTCCAAATTATTTTTTAATCGGTTAAAAACGCTTGAAATTGTTTTAATAGAAACCATAATTTACATACTGAACAGTCAGCATCACTTTATGAATTGAAATTATCAAAATATCCCTAAGTAATGGTAGAGGTTTCATTCGGATTTTATAAAGCTGCAAAAAATTCATTTGTATAAGCATTTTAAGACAAATACTTGAAAATGTTATACTAAAAATTGTAGTATGTTTCGACTGTTTTAATGTATTGGGATTCAGAATGCTGTAATTTTAATTGATACTGTCAGAGAAAAGGGGATCGAAAAATATATCATGACATTAAATGTCTGAACAATAGAATTTTCGACAAGTATGTGAAACATTTATATGGGCCAATCAGATTTTAATCATTTGCAAGTATTGAAGCTTCATGTTTTCTTTATTTATACTGAATTATATGATTCATATTAATATTTATAACACTTATTTCTGGAGGAAAGTGTTGGTAATTCTTAATATGCTGTGTTCAACTGGCTCAGTATTAATTGTAGATTTTAAATTAAAAGATGGATTTGTGGGTATGTGGAATTGGTTGGAATAAACATAGAGAATGTTCATATTTTGAGATTTTATTACCATTGTACTAAAGGTATAAAACAGAACATTTGTGATGGACTCATGATATTTGAACTTTGGTCATAAGTATGTCATCAGAGCTTTACGTCATTAAAAAAATTATTTCCATACTATGGAATTCTCACGGTGCAGTTAAATCTAGCTTGCAGTAGCTCTTCACTGGTAGAATCAAGACTTGAACCTGCAAATCTACTTTGAAAATTGTGGGTGCCCTTACTGCAACCCTTTTAAATCTTTTTCAAGCTAAAATCATGGATTTATGGATGTGGCTAAATGCATGCCAATATTCTATTGTTTTCATTGCGGCTACAATTTTATTTGCTTTTTATTTTTATTCTCCCCCCTCTGTATTAGAAACATATTGTTTTATGAATAGATTTTTTTCTGCCTCAAATTTTTAAAGCAAAAATGTTTTTTAAGGGGACCCTATGTGTAATGAATGTTGTTGCTAATGCAGAAAAAAACTATGTATTAAGTAATACTGACAGTACTTTATTCACTGCTCATAACTTATATAAATACACTTGCCAAAAGGGATATTACTTGAATGTGTGGTATTTGTTTGAATTGATTTTTATATTTCTTGCAATCTATAGTTTTTCTAGTATTTCTAATTTTTTTAAAAGTATGAAATTGGATGTTTGCGAGTAGGCTCTTCGTAACCACAGACTAAATTTTTAATATGGTTGAAAAATCGTGGGAAACCTCAGAAATTAATAAGATTTATTTAAGCGATTGTAAATTAAACTTTGGTGTGATGTTTGTAATTTGTAATGATACAATATTCAGGTGCTACTGATATTTTTATAATAAACGTTTTCAATTTGTAGCAATTTAAAACAATATTATGATTTCCCTACCATCTGCCTGCCTCCAATGAGTACACATAAACTTCTTTGAAATAATTTTTTTTCTTTGAGTAATATTTGTTGTTTTACACTCTGTAAAGCGAAAAGAAATCGGAATTTTAAAAAAATAGTGAACGTTATGAGATAAATCTACTGTTGTAAAAGATAAGAAAACACTAAAATTGAGATGCAAAGTTAATCATAGGACAAATTATTTTGCAGTCATGAAAAACTACTTTTCAATTTTTTGTTGTGATTGATTTGGTTACTTAAAGTAATTACTAATATACTGTTAATTTTTCCCAAACTAATACTACTCATTTTGATTTTTTTTTATGTCGGTTGGGAAAAGTTCACTTCTATCCATATTTTTCAGTTTGCAAACAAACTTGAATTTTCTGTGGGTATGTAGGGCTTACTGTATATTTATTTCATTTAAATAAAATATACCTTCTCAGCTTAAAAGTTATAACAGAAAGTAAACCTTAGCTTAAGATAAAACAGAATAGTTAATATCTTAACAGAGAACTGGGAAGAAAATGCAAATTTCAATTCAGAAGCTCAAGCGGCTTTAAAATTATCTAGATTAAGTTTATCATATTTGTATGTTAAAACTTTTCAGCTACTATAAGTTTGATTATTTTCAACCCAGACAGTGAATTTTGCAACATCAATCTCTGCTTTCAACTGTGTTTAAAAACATTGTTTTATCATAAACTAGAAAAGGTAGTTGAGCTCCTTGCATATTTGCTTAAACAACTTTGGATAATAAATGTAGGGTCGGATGAAGACATTAACTCAATTGAGCAGAATTTACTCACAAAATATAAATCTAAAAGTAAGTGAATCTCACAAGTGTTTTCTGTTCTTTTAAAATTAAATACATTGACAAGTACATGTTTATTTTCAAATTTTTTTAATGTTAATGTAACTTAAAACACATACCATGAAGTTGTAACCAAGCACTCATCCTTTATGTATTGCATGCATTGTTGTAGATTTTCATTGCAGATTATATCTTTGTGAATGAAGTGTGTGTTAATGTCTCAAACAAATATCATTTTTTTTATAAAAAAAAAATTAAACTAGTAAAAAAAACAACCAGATTCGGAATGAACAGAGTTCTAATGAATATCTTGTTGACTCAAAGCTTTGTTTTAAGTTATGCTCACTATACTGTATACTTAATATTTTCAACATGTATTTCTGCACAGATTGCATAGTTAGATTCTGTTTGAGTGTATATTTATTTAAATGGACTGAAACTTTTTTCTATGCCAGTCTTTTGTAGTTTTGCTGTCATGTGATACTTGTAAGAAATGTATAATGTTAGATTTATGTATATTCCTGTTTTTTTTAACAAGCTTGCCATATCTGCTTAAAATTGAAATCTGAAAGGAAATTTTCAGATTTTAATTATTTTTAGTCAAGATACATGCGCACATTCTGATTTCTATGTATAATTACTGTTAAGTTACCGTCAAATTCTAACCTTTGAGAAAGTCCCTGTCTTAATTTTTGAAGTACTTTGAATTTTTCTTACATTTCTCCAAATACTCTGTCCCTTTCAAATTCTTTATATACTTATTTCATGTATGTATATCTAAATAAACGTTATATTGTATTTTTAGTGGATAATTATTAATATTAATGACAACCCTTCCTTAAATTATTTAATTTTATCCAGTTTTAAATAGGGAAGGATATTTTCTTCAAGAATTTCAATGATAATAACCTTCAAAAGTAAATTTGCCTGTAACTTCGATTATAAGTCCACTCAAAACAATTTTCGGTTTTACTGTGTTTCCTTTTTCAAGATTTTACTGTATTGCAGTCATTGTTTTTGTGCTGTATGTAAAGTAGTTGCTGAGACCTTCATTATTTCCATTGCAGAAGCTATTTTTTTGTGATTAGATGCATATTATTCACTATGCCAATAAGTTTAAATGTCTTAATTTTTCCTTTTTAATTATTAGAAATGAAACTAAGTTGAAAAACAGTCCTCATAGATGTGTATTATTTTGAATTTTCTACATTAAAATTAAATCCTAAATGTACTTAATATAAATTACTTATAACTATTATTATTGTGTAGAATTTGTTGCTTTCTGTTTTAGTGATATTTTGATTTATGATTTTAAGCATGTAATCCTAAGTCCTTTTTTAGAATTCTTCATGTGATACTTGTAAAAAAATGTACAGTTTGATTTATGTGTGTTCAAACCTTGTGTTTTTTTTAAAAAAACAAGCTTGCTGTACTTTTTATAAAAATAAACTTATCATTAAAATTGTTTTCAATTTTTGAATTACTATTTTGACTTGAATACATTGCATACTCCTTTTATTTGCATCTTATAAGCCTAATGTTACAAAGCTTTCTTAAATTTTAATTAGTATATAGTGTTCATATTATACCTAGATGCATATCAAAGTTATTCAGCTATTATTTTGAGTTTAATAAGGAAATATATTTACTGTTGAAGTATTGTAGTGTTCACTCTTTAGTTCAGTTATATTAAGTTCCCTTCAAGATCATAATATTTTTATTAAAATATATTACTATGCCTTGAATTACTTTTACTGTTTAACTTTATAAAAATACTATAATAAATTAATGATAATCACTTTTGTATATGATACTAATCTCACAATTTTCTCTTTTTCGAAAATTTCCTTCAGATTGATGCAACATTTTTAAGCATGATTTAACATATAATAAAAATTGTCATTGATAAAAACTGACTCAAACTACTTCGCAAAATTTCGTGAACACAAATTGTCTGAATTGAGATCTATTCTTCAAAAACAATAAAGTGTACTTATTAAATTTGTTGAAGGCTAAAAGTTATATATTATCACATTTAATCACACAAGCAGATCAAAATCATTTACTGAAACGAAAATTGTTAGTGAATGTTTAGTTTAAACAGCAGGAATATTATGTGCTCTTCAATTTAAGCTAATTAAAAGTTTAAGTCAAAATATTGTAGCTAGCCAGTTTTGTAGCTAGGTATACAAAAGCCCTGGTGCAAAATAAATGAGGGTTCTATCGCAGGTGGGTTGTATTAAATAAAAAAGTAAAAATACATATAAATATTTTAAATATACTAAGATATTTTAACATCAGCTATATTTAGCATGCTCTGCTGAACATAGGAAAGCAAAGCTACATACTATATGTGTTTTCTTGTGTGAGCTGTAGTGATCGCCCAGATTCGATTTGACACCACGTCAGGCCTCTTCCAGAACAGCTGTGAAGAGTTTAGGAACTGCTGGAAGACGAGAAGTAACGTAATAGATAATAAAAAATTAAATTATTACGATTACAAATAACAAAGGAAATAAAACGATCTAGATAAAGAGTAAAAGGTTTATTATATGAAGGTTGAGCTTACCTATTAACAACAAATTAACTATTTGGTTTACAATCTTTGCCTAGCTTTAGTTTTTGCAAGTTTCAATAACTTCAGTTAAATCCTATGTGGTAAATAATAAGAACTTCAAGGTAAAAGTTTGGGCCTATTCAATCAGAATACTTATTTTGGAATTCGTCACACTTTTGTAACAAAGTTGTTTCCTCTACATTTAGTAAAAATGTTGGTCTTAGAAATTGAATATTTGACAAACTGCACTCATACCAGTAAAACGTGTATTTAATTGAGCCAATAATGTGCCTCATACCTTATTGAAAAAGTAATTTTAAATATTTCTTTCCCCTTTCAAAATTGATGTTCAGAAGCTAATTCATCAAAATGTTTTTAACTTTAGTTGTTTTTTTTTAATGTGTTAACTAGCTGCAAGTACCCTGCCTTGCCCAGTTTTAAAATAAGGTTTTCTGTAGAAGCGTACAAAACTGTTTATTTGCATGCAATAAAAGGGTACATTTATCTTAAAGCAATGTGATAGACAACATTTTTGGTGGTTCCATTTGGAGTGTGTACAAAATGATTTTCCTTTTTGCCCACTCTGAAGCAGGCCACATACAACTGCCCATGAGAAAAGCATGGTATCTGCAAGTCTATACCAGCAATCCCAAGAGACTGGCCCTGTGACTTGTGGATTGTCATGGCAAAGCACAGTTTCAAAGGGAACTGTTTCTCTTGAATTGTATGGTTTTGTCTGAGGGAATGATAGGTATTCTTGAAATGAACACATCCTCACCCTTAGCACACCCTGTGAGTACTGTGGCTTGAATGACATGTTGCATCAGCTTTTTCACAATTAATCTTGTGCCTTTGCACAACCTGGGTGCATCAATATTTCGGATCAGCATTATTGGAGCACCAACTTTCAGAATCAAGTTGTGGGCTTGCAAATCAGGAGTCTGGATGGAATTCAAGAACTCAATAGGATATTGTACTGCTTCATCATCTTTAAGGATGCAGTCTATGGACTTGTAGGCATATTCTTGCCCTGGAAGCTGCTTCTGAATGGTGACATTAAGCTTCTCAACCACATCATTTCTGCTTGCCAGAAATGCTCTGTGAGAAAGTCATCTGAGGAGTGTATTGAATTCGTTGACTCTTTGCATCATGCGATATCCATAGTAGTCATTGCTGATGGCCTTGTTTACATCTTTGATGTTCAAATCATAGCCATCTTCTCCTCTAACAAATAGCAGAGGGTACTGAAGTGGATCATATGACCTGTGAGTGTCTTGAATCCTTTGAAGTGGCATTTCTGAGCAACTTCTTGAATGCAGTACAATGTCCCTACGATCACCTAGCTCTCCAGCAATCATGATGGCCACTTTACTAACAGATGGTGCATTGAATCTGCCTTTGTGTTCCTTTAATGGGGCTTTGCCAGAAATTTTGATTACATAGTCCACTTGAGTGTTCTCATCCATTATCTCAGCAGTCATTTTAAATGACCTCACATAGCTGTTATGCTGATGCAGCATTCTTTGCAGTTTGAGGACAATTTTTCTGTCAACAGGACTGTCAAGCAAATCCAGTCATGTTTGCTCTTGCTGATATTCTCCTAAGAAGTAAATCTGGAGATATTTGCTGTCTTCAGCATTGGCTGGATGAAGAGGTTCAGCATGGTGGTACACTTGACCTTGAATGTTGGTGTCCACCCATTACTCAGGACAACATTAGACTTGAAGGAAGCCATGGCAAACATATTATTGAATAGTCTAATATGTTTCACAAAGTCCTTTGATTGTGCAGTTTCACCCTTCAGCAGACTGCACAATGGTTCTGGTGGCTTTAGAATTGGTGGCAGTTTGACTTTACCACTGGAGCAGCACATGCCTGGAGTTTCTCCTTTCCACTTAAGTGCACTACACTTTAGACAAACATTTGACACTCTGCCAATATCAAGTAGATTGTTGCTTTCATAGTCATATCTTGGGTTGTTCATGAAACCATCCTGCATTTGGGCTTTCCATTTCAAAGTGATGGCAACATTTCTCTGTTTTCTTAAGCCAATAAGACGTGCCACATGCTGAATAGGTGTTTCAGCTGCTCTGACAACTCTATGGCGGGCCTGATCTTCCTGGAAACGTGATTGCCTTTGCTCAGGTGTTTCAGCTTCTCTGGATGCATTCTGGCGAACTTTTTGTGACTGGAGTCGCACTTGATACTGTTCTGGAGTTTCAGCTGCTCTCGCAAGACTGTGGTGGACTTGATCTGCCTGGAGTCTCGCTCTTTTTTCATCAGGAGCTTCTGCTGCACGTGTATGTTCTACTGCTTTTGACTTGACTGTTTTCCTGTTCAGACTCCCCCTTTTTCTCATAGGCATGACTGTAGCAAAAGATGACAATGCATTCCTATGAATGAAGAAATTGAATGTAATAATGTAGTAAGTAATGTGATATTTGTTGTAGTATTTGCTTGCAGTAAAGTAAATATAACAAAGAAGTATTGCGTTTACTTACCGCTTTTGTTTAGTAAAGTTTTCTCTAATATGTACCCACGGCTCAGAACAGGCACATGGAGCACTACTTTTGGCTGGAGGAGGCCAGAGTGAAGTTGGGATGGAGCGAAACATGTTTAAGAACCTTCCCCATGTAATTTTGTGTACGTGTACCAAATTTCACGTTATTTGGTTGTCTGGATCTTGAGTTATAAGGGAACAGACAGACAACAAATGCGTCTTATATGTACTTTTTTTTGTTTGTTTTTTTAAAATGATGATTAAATTATATTTTTGTGCAGTTTCATTGGCTTTGCACTTGATTGATTCAAAGTCGTTTCTATGAATTTGCATCGTCAACGGTGGTATCTTTAATTGTAATAACTGTCGAATTTCCTTCAGTGGGCTTCTCAAGAAACACTGTATAGTGACCGCATTATCTATACAAATCCCTTTTAACAGAAATACTTCGGCCAGTACTCGTAGAAAAATGACTAAGAAATTTATCAATCTTGGGTAATTTTTGTTTACTATTTTCCCATTTTTGGCGTTGCTTGCGCTTACTCGCACCACTGGATTTCTTTTCTTTTTTTTATTAATAATTTCATGTTTCTAATTTTTGCAAAACAGTACGTATATGCTAGAGTACTTACTGAAGTTAAAAGGAAGGAGAAACGTAATGCTATGCCACAAAACGTTGTTGGGGAATCCCTGGCTATTTATTTATTCGCGATAATTAAACTCGCCCACCAGAAGTTTGAGAGCTGCAAAATTGTTCACAGAGATATACAGGAAATGATACAAAAAATATGAATGAACAAGAAATTCAATACAATATTATTATAATTGTTTTTAAAAAAACACCTCTGCAAAAGACCAGAGGGGAGACAAAATTACGTCAATTTATTGTAGATTGCGAAATATTGAAACAGGAAACTAGTTTATTATGAATCATATTAAGAATTGAATGTAACCAGGAAGAGGAATTGCTTCCTGCGTAGGTTTTTTAAGATATAAGATTTTTCTTGGAATGGCATTTATTTTCAAGTAACAGTTTATAGAACAATGAAAAAAAAATTGAAAATAATATAAACTTTTTTAATAAGTAAAGATCGCAGAACTATACGAACAACGGCCCTATAAGTTCAAAATTACTTTCAACTGAGTTGCACTGATTTTAGTTGTGTTGCAACGTTTTATTTTAAATGTGGGAGAAATTATCGTAACTTCGGCTTGCTTAGTGGTCAGCGTCCAAGGGCCCCGGTGCACGGCACCACCTGGACCATTGGTAGCTACGCCACTGTAGCTAGCAGAGTTGATGAAATAGCTGAGAATTTGCGAAATTAGACAATTCAATAATTCCAATATTTCAAGCCTGCTTTATTGCAATATTTATGAAAGTGCAGATATTCGAAATTTCACTCAGGTAGTCGTTTTTGTTGATGTTAATTTAAAAATAAGTTCCCATTCGAAAAGTTGGTTTATCTTGCATGATGGTGCATCTTCCATGACCGGCATTACTAAAGGAATTGTTGAAAAAACATGGTAATAATAATTTTTAACATTTTCATTTTATTATTCACCTATAGGTACTGTGCTCCAAAGTTTTAAGTATAGGACATATTTTAAAAATAGTCACCAAAATTCTAAATTATATTCGAGAACATAGACTTAATTATCGTCAGTTTTCTTCATTTGTAAAATATTCAGCGATCTACCATATTGTACAGAAATCCAGTGGCTTTCGAATCACAAAGTGTTAAAACGATTCTTCAAATTGCTCAACGAAATAATTTTCTTGGAAACAAAACTTATGAATGTACTGAATTAAAAGACGGACAATGAATAAAGGACCTGTTTTTTTTAGATGATATTACTAATTATCTTAATACTAAGCTTCATGGCGAAAATCATGTTATTGCAACTCTATTTGATAATATTAAAAATTATTACTTTGGAATAATATAAAAGAAAAAAATAGAATATAAATAGAAAAATAAAGAAAACTGTTAGTATCTACAGATTAAATCCCAAAAATTAAAATTTACTGAATAGGCTCACTAAAGTAAATTTTTAGAAATGGAATTAGATCGAAGATTTCCTGATTTTAAAAGCAATTATTTACAATTTTGCTTTTTTACTTGAACTCTATCTATCGATAATGAAATTGCCGATAAAAGCTTCCAAAAGAAATCATTTGAAATCCAATGTGATTCTTTGTTGAAGCAAAAATCTATGGATGTTGGAATTATAGATTTTTATACATATTTTTCAGTAGACTGGTTTTTTAAAATCTATCGTTTGTTATGCGAATAATGGTTGTGTTCGGAAGCACTTATTTATATTGCAATTATTTTCTTTAATGAAAAATAGGGAAAATTCAGGAAAAAATATCAAGATTAACCTCAATCAACATTTATCGTTAATTTTAAAAATTGCATCAGCCAATATTTTCAATCAAATTTTGATCACTTGCTTTGTGAAAAAAAACGGTCCAAATATCTTCTAAAAAGTAATGTTAAATTTAATTTCTTATAATAATTTATATCTTTGTTTGTTTATAAAAACATAAAATATTTATAGTTTAAAAAATAACATGAAATATAAAATGACTAATATACATTACATTGAGTCTAATAAATGCATAATACAGTATAAAAATCGTATTTTATTGATTTTTTGAAGATTAAAAACATGCGGCCCCAAACTTAGAATAAAATAGACCACGTGGCCCGTAATATCATATGAGTTTGACAGGTCTGGTCTACAGCATGTCTTCCACTACCTGCAGTAGCGCACACAAAAAATTTTCAGGGGGGGGGGGACGGTTCATGGTCAAAAGTCCAACTCGTATCATACCTCAAGACAACACCAATTGATTCTTCTGATTTTGTCGATTTTGTTAACAAAAAACAGTGAAAAATAAATTATTGAATTAATAATTAGCATTAATTAATGAAATAAATTGTTGATAATATATATAGAATTATCATCAATCGAAGAAACTCAAGGGGTGTCCGGATACTCTAGGACACCCCCCCCCCTTGTGTGCGCCACTGACTACCTGGTATAATACCCAGATATATGATTTGTTCTTTCAAACTTTTTTTTATCATGATACATTGAGCTTATGTATGCCATTGGTTCACGCTGTATCTTCAGCTTAAGAAATGCTCTTAACGCAGCACGGGCGCTCTCTCCATTCTAGTAAAAGAATTTTTACTATAATAGAGCTTTCTCTTTAGTGTAAGTATGATGCTGAGACAAACTGAATACAGTCGTCTGAGCATTTCTTGTCTTGCATTTTTATCAGGTTTGTAGTTTGCATGCGTTAAGAAGATGATTTGTTTATAGAAATCATATTTAATCTGTCAAAGCGCTACCTATTGGAGAAGTTGTATTATAATTTTTTTTATTCTTTAAATCAAGAGCTCATAACGGGTTTTTTTAATGTTCTTTGGTTGTAGACGCTGAGGCAGTGCCGTTTTTAATCTCCCGAGTGTTCTAGGCACTTCAAACTGTTACCCCCCCCCCTCCACACACATAAACTATTTCCAAAGTACCGCTCTTCTTCAGTTTTTACCATGCCAGATTTGGTTCGGGAGAAACGTCCCCTTAACTCTCTTACTCTTTTCCCTTTCTTTGTTTTTGCTGTTTGGAGCCTTTCCATTATCCACCACCTAAAGACCCGCCGTGTCCTGGAATGCTAACCGTATGAAAAGAATAGTGTTATAGTTTGGCCTTCCTTGTTCATTTTGTACCTTACGACATCTCAGACCACCTACCCACCCTTTGTAAATTAGAACAGTAAATTAATGAAATCGTTTATGCAATTACAGTATAGAGTATACAGGGTGTCCAGCCTTAATGTGACCCAATAACTAATTCCCGAACCGTTCGGTTTAGATATGCACTTCCAATTTGAAAAATGTTTTAAAACAGGTAAAGAATGTTTTTACGTGCTTTTCGAAACAAAAAACCCATTTAGAAAAAAATTACAAAAATTATTTTTTTTATACGGGCTCCAGGTCCTATCACTTATATTTAGGAAAAGATGAAATGAACAAAAACAAAGTAAACACAAAAAGTTTCATTTTATTACGATAAAAACTGGCCGAGTTATGGAACTTTGAAAATCGTATATTTTATCCATTTTCTGGACCATTCTCAAGAAGCTAGTAAGGGCCGTCTCCAAAGTGAAATTAGGTGGAACTCTACCAGGAAACTTTCGCTCTTGCACGATACTTTTATGTAAGTCTTTTTAAATTCAAAAGCATACGTTAATAATACAATAATTGAGTACTTAAGAAGTAAAATTTATTCTGCGTACGTGTAAAACAAAGAAAAAATAAAATATTTTGGACGAAGAAAACATTTTAAAAGTAGTTCCAAAAAAATAGACTTATATGCTGCGGCTTCAGTCTGATTTGCTGCGTTTTTGCTGATCATGACGAATGTTAAAAATCTTTTGTGTAGTCGCTTGCAATTGCATACAGTCGTATTCTAATACGACTGTATGTAATTGCGAAATGGTAGTGTTTTATGGGCAGAGTAATCGAAATAAGAGAGAGGCGACAAGACTTTATGCTATTGAATTTCCCACTCGACGACATCCATCTTATTGTACAAATGCCCGTGCTGTTCAACGCTTGTATAAAACTGGGAGTTGTCATAGACGTATTCTCTTGTCTCGTGCCACCCGAGCTCAACGTCCTCCCGTTGGTGTGGTGTGGTAGTTAGGAGAGGGGGGTGCCAGCTCAGGTGTCGTCCGCGTCACTTGACCATGGTTCAAATTACGCGACCGTCCCAAAAGCCTCGTGTAGCTGAACAGTGGGACGTTAATATTCACTCATTCATTCACTCGTGCCACACCTCGTGCCTTCACCATTATTTAAGTTAATTTGGTCATTCTTATATAATAAAGCCCCTGATTTATGATTGGCGCATTATTCCACATTATGCTATAATTTGAACGGCAAATCCTGTATTTTTTTGCTGCTATTTGTTAAAACAAGCTGTTTTAATATTTTCGGTACAAGTTGTATTTCTTTAATTTAATTTTTATTATTTGCCATACAGCAATACAAATTGTCAATCTATGATGTTTGCTACGATGTTTTAATATTACTATGTTGTTCTTCTTTTGCTCTTTCTGTAGATCGTGAATTACTGTTATCTTTCACCCTTTTTTGAGCAACTCAGATGCTTCAAATTTATGCAAGCATAACTCGGTCAGTTTTTATCGTAAAAAAAGGAAACTTTTTGTGTTTACTTTGTTTTTGTGTACTGCATCTTTTCCTAAATACAAGTGATAGGACCGGGGACCGTATAAAAATTTAATTATTGTAATTTTTTTGTAAATGGGTTTTTTGGTTCGAAAAGCACGTAAAAACATGCGATACCTTTTTTAAAACATTTTTCAAATTGGAAGTGCATATCTAAACCTAACGGTTCGGGAATTAGCTATTGGGTCACATTAAGGCTGGACACCCCGTATATTATTGTATGAACTGTTTTTTTTTAAATTTGTTAATTATCATCTTTTTTATCTCTTGTCGCTTTTACTTTTCGACTTCCTTATTCTTTCCTGTATCACTGTCATTGTACTGGTATAACAAAAGTTTTCTTTGAGCTTTGGCCATTGCAAAATAATTAGTTTTGTCATTGTAATCATTTTTATAGTAATATCATTTTGCATGCATAACAACATTAAATTCCATTATTTCCATAGTAGATCTCATTTCAATCTTTACTTTCTTAAAGGCGGAAATGCTTCACTCATGACTCGCTAGGTGTTGGTACCTTCTTTGTAATTTTAATTTTTTTTTCTCTTCTTGCGCCCTAGGCACGTGCTTAGTGTGCCTAAGCGGAAAGGCGGCCCTGACTCTGTGTCATTGCTGCATGAATCTGCGAACTTCTTGGTCGAAGTCTCTAATACCTTAATCTCTCGGTCACCCCGGCATCGAAGCTGCCAAAATTCCATGTCTTTGCGACCCAATAACATCCTGCAGTTCCACCTGTTGATAATTTTTGTTGCGCTGATTTTTTGTTTAATAAATCTCAAACGCATGATCTTAAGTGTCTGTTCAAATTTAATTTCATTCTGGACCAAGAAAGCTCTGTGCAGTCTTCTAAACATGGGAAGTTTTATTATATAGCTGCCCTGTAGAACTGCAATTGATATTATTTTAATGCGTATGCTTCACATTTTCTTGTTATATTACTACATATTGAATTTATCTTATCCTTCGCCTTTTTATCCAACAACTTTAAAAATATTTGGAAAGAGCATTGAATTCTCATTAGTTAGGAATTTCAACTGTAATTATACATTTACAGCAAAAAATGATCACTAATTGATATGCTTTCGTCCCTTTTCTTGCTTCAAGCAAGAAAAGGGATATATATATATATATAACTGGATTTTTTCACCATCAGAAAGTTAGCATTTCAAAAATCTAAAGGAAAAAAAGGCCAAGAAAGTTTTTGAATTGAGATTCTCTTTAATTTTAGCTATCTGTTGGAAATACCCAATCTTAAAATATCCATTCAGATAATTATTCACACACACAAATGCATGTAATGTGCAGTCACTAGCACTTAAAATCAGGATTTCGGAATATGTAAAAATTTACATTATAAATTGCTATACCTAAACTTTCAATTTCTGTAAAATTAAAATTCTAAATTTAAAAGGAAAATCAAAATTTGTGTGTGAATTCTTTAAAAAATGCTGAAAGAAATACAAAACACTGATTGCCAAAAACTTTTCATTTAATTATAAACTAAGTGTTTATCAAAGAATGCTTTCCTTAAAAATATAGCTGAAATTTGTGAAACTATAATTCCTACAATAACGACTAGATGAATTACAATGAGAAATAATGTGGAACTATCAAAATTTATGTTTTAGAAAAAGAAAAAGAAATAAATACCCTATATATATATATATATATATACTCTCTCTCTCTTTAATCTGAAACTAAATACACTGATCTTTTACAAGGTGAATAAAAGATGTCATGGTGCCAACTTATGAAAGGAAATGAATTGAAGTTTTCCAACATACAGTAGAACCTGGTTTTGTGCGGTCCTTTTTTTGCGATTTTATGTTTGTGCGATTTTTTCTGTATGATTTTTGTTTATGCGGTACATGAATTTCAATGGCTTTGGCGTCACTGTAATGTTTTCTATCAATGTACCTGTGGCGCGGAGAATGTGAGTGCCTCCCTGAAAAGAGTCAGGTTTTGACTTTAATACTTTCTAAATTCGGTAAATACGAACTTGGTGTTAGTCAGGCCTTGAGCCCCCTAGAGTCCTGTAACCCCCTTCCGCGAGGGTGTACGCTACGCCACTGCAATATACATATATACACTTCAAGACGCTCTGTTCATTTGTTATAAACAGTCTCCCGACAACACACAATGCACGTTCTCTCAACTTGTTTTCTCTCCACGCAGCAACAGCCCACACTTGATTGAAAATGAAATTTTCAATGACAGTGACATTATCAATAATTTGATAGATTATGAAGACCGACAAGAAGAACCGGATTTTTTTTGAGGGTGGATAATATATATGCAGGGATACAGCTTTCCAAAAAATTGGAATAGCATTTTCTTAAAATAGATATCAATTCCGAAAGGATTATGAAATTTCACAAAAAGAGCTTTGGTCAAGCATGTCTGGTTTTCGTGACATGTACAAGCAACTGACAAAGCGACCTCCGTCACAAAAACTTATCTCTTACTTTATGGTGCCAAAAAAATAAATCAATTGAAATTGTATCTTCAAGTGACGAAAGCGATTTTAAACGTATTCATTACAGGATGATGAGCACTTTGATTACGATGAGTAGCAATGAATTATTCATTTTGAAAACTTCTCCATGTATATAATGAGAAACTAAATGTTTTTAAAATGTTTTCATGTGTAATTTAATTATTTATTTTGTTATGGAAGTACTCTCTCATAAATTTCGTAAGTAATTGGCGAATTTTCTAAGTGTGAATTTTTTTCTGCGGCCCCTTTCCACCGCATAAAAAAAAATGTCTGTAATATTTTGACGAAGTTGTTTGTTATTTGTAAGAATTTATGAATATTTCGAATATTTTTTTGTTGATTTTTTATGCGGTCCCTATTGACCGCACAAAAACAGGTTTAACTGTATTTGCCACGTATATACACACACATACATAAGTATATAAAATTTCTTTCTTCTTTAAAAAAGCTGGAAAAACATTGCTTCTATCAAAAATTTGATAATGTATCCACTGGAAAATCAATATATAGATAATTTTTAGATCCTTAAATTTTTTCCTCTCAAATATCCCGATGACAAATTTTAGGATTTTTGGAACAGAATTCCTTTTTACCCAATGCTGTCAGTTGGTCATTGATCGAGAACGCCGTATAAAGGAGCTGATGCACGTTAAATCTGTCGAGGAACAAAGCTCTCAAGTTGGCATAGTGTGGAAGTTTGGAGAGTGAGATGTGGAGCTCAAATGTATTGTCACTTAAACCGAGGATCAGAATTACGCGATCCATCGCGTTGCTTCAAAATGAGACGGTAATAAACACTTAAACACGCAATTAAAAAAAATTCATCGTGAGTGAATACATCGCACTGTTCGGCTACACGAGGGCTTTTGGCGTCGGACCTCATAATTTTGAACCATGGTCAAGTGACTAGACGACACCTGAGTTGGCACCCTTCTCTCTTAACTTTCACACCATGCCAACGGGAGGACGCCTGAGCTCTCGACAGATGAAACGTGCATCGCTCCCCTACACGGCGGGTCTTCAGTGGTACGGGGCTCGAACTCATGACACGCCAGCCACGAGTCCGTTACTTTGGCCACTAGGCTACCGCGGTCACACAAATTCATGGTATAAGCCAGTGGCTTCAAATTTTTGTAACTCACTGAACCCCTAGAATTGAAAAGTGTTTTCGTGGAATTCCATTCCATATATACTTAGATGAGTATATCTCAAAAAACATGTCTATGTCTATTGAAGTTATCTGCAGTAGCATTTCATATTTCATATTCACTCGTTTGATTTGTTTCTATACTTTGTTTTCGTTGTCACTCCGTTTGAAATATATTTCACTTAAACACAATGTTCTGAAAGGCATTAAATTGTTTATATTGTGTGAGAAATAATGTGTATTTTTCATGAATTTGCAAAATAAAATTTAGGAGCTGTTCTTGCTTAAATTTAGATTTTAACATCGAATATGTTAATAAGTTGTTTCCCCTCCTTCATTATAAGTGTTTTTTCTTCAATTGTGATTCATGTTCCATTAGAAAATTATTTAGTTATGCAAGACACTGCGTTAATTAA
This sequence comes from Trichonephila clavata, assembly GCA_019973975.1. NCBI lineage: Eukaryota > Metazoa > Arthropoda > Arachnida > Araneae > Nephilidae > Trichonephila > Trichonephila clavata. The sequence goes on along the minus strand of BMAO01000364.1, from coordinate 336,406 downwards.
CGAGAATAAAATTATCTCATGGTACCCATGATAGTAAACAATAGAATATTCACAATCTTGTACGAAGCATATAGAAATAAAAAGCATTTGAATGTTCCTTTATTATCTTATAAAAAGAGTTTAAAAATTGTTGAAAAATAAAGTTTATTATATATAAATGAAATCTTCAGTTTTAATTAATGGGATGAGTTTTATATACTTGTAATTATACAAACCTCATAGAAATAATATAATTTTGCATACATTAAAATTTATTTTCGGTTTTTATACTGTGACTCGTGGAATCCCCGGGAGTGCTCCGTGGAACACAGTTTGAAGACCACTGGTATACAGTGGTGCACAAAAGGGGGGGGGTCCTGGGGGTCTGGACACCCCCAAAGCTCTTGAGCTTTTTTCGATTGATGATAATCCTATGTATATATATAATGTAAAATTTAATTAAGTACTTGTAATTAACAATTTATTTTACTAATTAATGTTAATTATTAATTCAATAATTTATTTTTTACTGTTTTTTGTTAACAAATTCGGAAGAATAAATTGGTGTCGTCTTGGTGGACTTTCAACCATGGACTTCTCCCCCCCCCCCTGAAAAATTTTTGTGTGCGCTACTGCTGGTATATAAGCTAATATAAAATATCAAACTCTATTCGAAAGTTATGAAATATTAAGAGCGGAAAATAATAAATTGTCTTTTTGAAATTATCTTGCTATTTGAGGTGACTTTCAATAGTTTTGTTACGTGAATTTTTGAGAATCTATTAGTTTCTTTCTCGTGCTCTATAACTGCTTTTTCACTTCTGAACATTTTAGGTTCTTTCTAATCATCCCAGTTAAAAATTATTTCGCATTATGGTATAAATGTGTGCTACAACCTGTCAACACATTTCTCTATTGAGAGATCTCATGGATATTAACTTTCTCTGAGGGCTGAAAATATAAACAATATTCAAATACACTGCTGGCCACCGTAAATGCAACACCAAGAAAGACAAGAGGTAGCACAACAAAATTTATTTTATTTTGTAGGTAACATGTTGACCAAGTATCAAATGATTAAATTTATAGACATCTGTGAAGTGTAGTTCGTGCCAGAATCAGTAGCCAGAGTAGCCGCCATTGTTAGAGATCACCGCTGCCACACGCCTCGGCATTGATTCAAAGAGAATTTGGATGTGTTCTTGGGGTACAGCAGACAAAGCAGCTTCAACACGTTAACAAAGTTGATCTGGTGTGGCAGCTGGGGATGTAATCTGGGTCAATCGTTGAGCAACCATGGACCACATGTTTTCTATCCGCGAAAGATCCGGAGAGCGAGCCGGCCAGGGAAGCAATTCAATCTGGTGATTGACGAAGAACCTTTGGACAATGCGTGCCACGTGTGGTCGCGCATTATCCTGTTGAAATATGGCTGTGGCCAAGCCCTGAAGATAAGGAAGGACAACTGGCTCCAACACCTCGGAGATGTAGCGCCGGCTGTTTAAAGTACCGGCAATGCGTACTATATGAGTGCGAGAGTGATATCCAATACCGCCCTATACCATAATACCCGGTGCAGGACCAGTGTGACGGCGCATAACGCAGCTGTTCAGCATCCTCTCTCCACGGTGTCTCCAGACTCGAATCCGACCATCGTGGTGTTGCAGACAGAGGCGTGACTCGTCTGTAAAGACAACCTCATTCCATTCTGCCGCCCACATCCTTCTTTCACCGCATCATTGGCGACGGAGACGTCTGTGGTTCTGCGTCAAGGGTAGATCAAGCAATGCGGACAGACCACTCTGCTGTAAATGGCGTCGAATGGTACGCGCAGACACGGAATGATGCGTTACAGACTCAATGTGCTGTGCTATGGTTCGTGATGTGACTAAGCGATCCGTCGCTGCCATGCGCACAATTTGCCTGTCCTCACGTGAAGTGATACACTGAGGTGGATGCGATCGACCACGTCGGTCTATCGTACCCTCCTACATCCAACGGTCACATATCCGCATTACGGTTGTTTGGTTTCGTCCAACACGACTACCGATTTCCCTGAAGGATAATCCACAATCTCGGTAGGCCACTCTCTCTATCCTTCCTCTGTCGAACTCGGATACTTGATCAAAAGCTGATCGCTGTTTTCTACGAGACATAACTGGTCGTTTTTTGAAAAAACCACAAGAAAAACACAATTGTCGAACTTGAAATCGTCGTTATCTCGAAGCCTTAAATAGCGCTTTGAGGTTGCGCCACAGGCGTGAGTGATGTGTGTCTGCTCTGAAATTCTAATCATTTGCATATCTCACCTCCGCTAATGCATGTTGTAAATTTCATGTTATTTGCGTGCTTCCTTCAGGGTGTTGCATTTACGGTGGCCAGCAGTGTATATATAACTCTTTGAAATTAAAATTAAATAATTCGAATCTTTTATGCATTATTTATAAAGGACCGGGCCTAAGAAAAGTGTAAAATGTTTAAAATATAATCATAATTTTAAAAATTATAAGCATATGAAAATAAGAAATATTTCTATAAGAAATATTAAGTTTTACGTCACGCATGCTATTTTCTAAAGTAGCTTAATTACTAACAATAAGAGTTGATTTATAAAGTTAAGTGTATTCTTATTACACCGTAGTATTTTTAAATAAATAGCATAATAAATTCTATTTTTTTTAAATAAAAAAAAATTACATTTTCAAATTTGTTTTTAAAAGTTTCAATATTTTTCAAATATTTTGTATCACAAAAGATATATTATTCTTAAACTAGTAGGGCTTAAAGAGTATGATATATTTTGTAATTTTATAAAATTTTATACATCAAAAGCTATTGTTTTAGAAAATAGCGTGCGCAACGCAAAAATTACTTAATATTTATTACAAAATTATTTCTTATGTGCATATGCTTATCATGCTTATAATTTTTAAAATTGTGGTTATATTTCAAACATTTTGTACTTTTTTGAAACCATAATCCTTTGTAAATAATGTGTAAAAGATTCCAATTATTTAATTTAAATTTAAAAGAAGTATACCTGTTTGAAAATTGTTTATATTTTCACCCCCGAGAGAAAATTAACATCCCTGAGACCCTTAATAAAAGGAATAGTGGAAGATAGTTGATCGTTTTACGTTCTATTTCATCAAACGTGTACAATATCAGCGAACTTGTATTGTTACATTTTCAACATCATATTTTCCCCTGCTTTTTTGAAGGAAGTTTTCACCTGCATTGGTTGCAGGTGGTCTTCGCACGTAAGCGTGACTTGAGAGATGACCCTGCTCATCGACCTAGACTTTTATGAAATGCTTCTAAGATATTTGTGCAAAAGCAATATACCTCTTTTTGCCTAGGAAATCCGTGGGAAAGTAACAAGTACATTTCGAGCACCTGAAATTGCTCATTCGTATAAAAAGAAAGAGAAATTATTTACTGCATGAAATTATGTATTTTAAGAATGAATTTACATCTGAGAGTCTTTACAGGTGAGTGGCTTATGAATGTGTTAATGAATTCATTTTGAATTTCTAATGGCTCTGAAAAGTACTTTTGGAAGGGAAATATTTTTCTTCATTATTCAAGACAGAAGCCAATACTTTTGTTATAAATATTTTTTTTTAAATAAAAAATAGTTATGTTTTTTTCAGAATTGCGACATCTAGATAGAATTACTAACTAATCATTTTCTAATACCTTAAATTTCTTCCCAGAAAACTAAACTCTGAGAGAAAAAGGTGAAAGTTCTTTTTAATTTGTTGCAGTGAAAATTTTGTTTTAAAAGTTATCCCGCTTGTATTAGTAATATTACAGTATTTAAATAGTGATTAAACTTTTTGTTCAAGTCACACAACTGCTGCAAGTTTCTGTATATTGAGAAACAGTTGGAAAAAAATTATCGTCATAATATTGTTGAAATAATTAAAGTTGTGCGAAAATCCTTAATGATACAGAGCCAGTTGTATTTTAAATCAAAATTTGATTTAAATTTTTAATAATGTATTGTTATGATTCGTCAAAAAATTTTCAGTTTTGTATAATACGAACAATTTCCAACAATCAACAACTATAATATAAAAAAAAAATACAAAACACACTTTTTGCAAAGATACTCAAACCATTTGAAAAATTATTCAACACTCACAAAATCAAGAAAACAGCATAAAAGTTTTTCACTAAAGCTTCTTAAAGTTGAACTGGTGTTTCAAATCTGAAACATCAGCTCAAATTCAAAACTTTAAGGAAAATAAAATTCAGAATTTCCTTTTTGAAGAAATTTATGGAAATGTTTATGAAACAAGTTTGTTTTCGCCTTTGGGAAATGTCGGAATTTATATCAATCAGTTCATGTTTTTAAATGTGCATCTTATTTTCTTATTTAAATTTTGGATTAAAAGGTTGAGTGTGAGTAATATGTTGATGTCTGTAATCGAAAATATTTCAATGAAATTATCCACTTCTAAAATTAAATAAAATGGATAATTAATTAATTAAAATATATGTAAAAATCTTAATCTAGTTCATTAAATTTAAAAAGAAGTTATTATGCGATGGAAAGAGAGAATTTTAAATTCTCATTTGTCATTGTGTGTTTAAAACATTACCTACTATATTTACTATATAAAATATGTTGCTTAAATGTTCGATGTTAAAAGATTTCCGTATCATTTTTCTTTTTGAAACAGTTTTTGTGTTGAAAACAAAAAAACTGTTATCTAAAGCTGATCTTTATTTATTTATTATTATTTTTTTATTGAGAATTTAGATAGTTTGAGAATTTAGTTGTACTATTGAGAATTTAGTTGTATGTTACTTAAAGAATATTAAGGTTAGTTAATGGTATTCTTAACGCAATAAAAAGAATTTTCATGAACAATTGCATATACTAGTAGAAATTTTTTGTGTTCCTTTATATAATCTAAAATTTCAAAGCATTCGAATTTACTTAAGGTATCCGACTGGTTGCAACAACTTTCTTTTAAAAAAAAAAGAGAGATGGGGATTTTTTTGTTATTTTTAAATTTGTTTAGTGCATTTTAAGAAAAATGTGCTAAAATTAAGAAGAGAAAAAGAAATTATTATTATTAAAATGGGGAAAAAAAGGGTAAAAATATATACGCGGTACATTCTATACTAAAAGTTTATAAACAAATTTTCAATTTTTCAACTCTGATGTACTGCTATGTTATTCAATTTTTAAATGACCTTCAAGATAAGAGATGTTTTAATTTTTACGAAAACTAGAGCACCTTATCTTAGTCATTATATGAAATTGCTTAAAATAACAGTGATTATATTAACACAAGGAACTGTAAATTTTGTAATAAAACAGTGATTGATAAATCTCTCTCTCTCTCTCTCTGAAAGTTAAAACACTTCTAATATTATACAGACATACACAAAAAATTTCAGTTTATTATTTTCAAAACTTTTTTCGTAATCGCTGGCCCCGTTTGAGCATTTTTTAAAAAACACACATTTCGAGTAAAACGCGTTTTAAAGTATGACATCTTGCTTAAAGTAATGGCATCTGCTTTTACTAAAACACTTGTAGTTTTTGTTCTAGTAAACGGAAAATGATAAACTGAGTATTTTTATAAAGCTAATAAGATGGCCCATTAAATAAAATCATTAAAAAAATTGTTGATTTTTGGCAAAATTCACAGTTTTAGTGTAGTCGGATACCTTAATATGTTTCAAGTGCTGAAAGGATTTTATCATCAATTTTTGTGATATTGATTTTCATGTTTATAGATACCTGAATAAATATGAATCATGAGTAAAACAGTTGCATATTTCCATTTATCATGGAGTCTCTTCCGCCTGATACTAACGCCAGAACACCAATGATTCCGGATTCAACAGTAATAAGAATTCCCAATGATTCTAACAAGTGTAAAAATGCGGTATTTGTTCTGATTTATATTTCTTTACTTAAGTTTTGTGAAAATTAGCTTCTAAATATTATTCTGGGAATAGTTTAATTTGCTACCTTGCGTATTCATGCAGTAATTATATTAATGTGAAAATATATTAATTTCTGCAATACTATAAATTTTTCAAAGAAATTTTGTTTTCAAAGGTCTCCAAATGGATGAAAAAGAACTTGCTGTTGGTCTTGACGGTTCTTGCTGTCCTGGTAGGAATCGCATTAGGGTTCTTCGCTCGGATGTTTTCGTACACAACTGATACGGTCACGGTAGTAGCTTTCCCTGGAGAGTTGCTCATGAGAATGTTGAAAATGCTCATTCTTCCTCTCATTATATCGTCCATGATATCAGGTAAGAAAATATATTTTGTTGTTTCAAAAATGATTAGAATAACAGTTTTAACAACAAAAACAGGGAAATTAAATTATAAATCGATTACACTTTTCACACCATAAGACGCCCCTCAAATTTATGGGACGAGTTTTAGAAAAGAATTATTAAATATATTGCATTACCAACAAACCATAAAATATGCTCCAATTTTAAATGTATTTTTTCTTGCAAAACGCTTCATCTTATGGCTTAAAAAAATAAGGTAAATGTTTTCTATCGCAAATCTTTCTTTTGGTTCAAGAAAATAAATCATATGCATGAATTTTTTTATAAAGAAGAAGATGTCTGTTTTCTTATTTTAAATTAAAGAAATTAAAAGGAATATCTCTGGAAGAGAAATTTCTTTTTGACAAATCGATACTTAATCACAGCGAGCGTCTCAAAAAGTTTTTTGCTGATACACTGTTTAGAATCTGTTAAAAATTTATTCCAATCACTTTTTTCGGTGTCCACAAAAACACAAAGTTATATATGCAATATAAAACAGCCCAGATTTAGCAGTTAAAAAAAACACTAAATATTGAAAACAAATGAAATAAAAATTTAGCAAAGTTTAAAATTTTTATAGGCTTTGTTGATAAATGTACACTACTGTTTGTAAAAAATGCAACACCATGAAGGAATCATCAGAATTAAATTTTGCAGCAAATATCATTTATAGGATGTTACGTAAAATAGTAAGGTTTCAGAGTCACCGCGCATGCGTGGCGTGTGCAGTGCCCTCTTAACTGATGCTGAAAGCGTATAAATAGGAGGTTGTAGCGAGACGTTGAAAATAGTTAATGATTATTTGTTAGTGGGAACGTTTAGTGAGACCTAAGTATGCCTCCACGACGAAATAAGGAGAAATTCCAACAACTTACGGAGTTTGAACTGTGAAGGATTATCGGCCTTCGAGAAGGAGGATTTTCCTATCGCGCAATAGGAGCTAATGTGCAGCGGAACAGTTCTACAGTGATGCGAGTTTGGAAGCAGTGAACCGACGGGCACCGAACAACTCGAAAAACTGGCAGTGGATGACGGAAGGTGACGTCAGCACGCGACGATCGACATCTACTCCTCATGGCGGTGAATGACCGTACAGCTTCCTCCAGGCAGTTGACAGCACGTTGGTCTACTGCTACAGGTGTACTAATGTCGGCTTCGTCAATTCGTCGACTTCTGCTGCACCATGGATTGCGTGCAAGGGTGCCTTTATACAGCATCCCCCTCACGGCAAACCATCGACGGCTGCGTCTGCAATGGGCTCATGAGCACAGAGCCTGGCAAGCTGATTGGCACCAAGTTGTCTTTTCAGATGAATCACGCTTCAATTTGTGGGACCATGATGGCCGCAGTCGTGTTAAACGTTATGCCAGTGAACGCTGCCTTCCAGAGTGCATTATCGAACGACATAGTGGCCTAACACCTTGAGTTAAGGTTTGGGGTGCAATTTCGTATCATGGACGATCCAATTTGCTACGAATTGAGGGTAATTTCAATAGCAACAGGTACGTTTGTGAAGTGCTACAGCCCGAAGTCATTTCCTGCTCGCAGCCTGATAGCTCGTTCAGCTCCAAGTCTGGTTACTTAACCACTTCCTGACGAATTCTCCGTCAAATTTTTATCTTAAGATATGCGACCACTAGTCGCTGCTTACTAACACTTAGATTTCAGCTCAATGATCAACCCTTAACCATTATATCGCATACTCAGCGACTGGCACTTAAACAGTATTTACATTTGCATGAAATCAAGTCGGAAAGCGGTTTTTAAACTAAAATCAAAGTTAAAGAATATTTTCCCCAAGAGGATTAGAAGAAGACCTGAATAGAATCCGTTACAGATTATAATTTCTCTCATGGTATTTTTTAGATTATTGTTCCTTTTATTGTTATATTTCATTTTATTACAATTGAATTGCATTTTTCCTCTTAAAGGCTTGGCGCAATTAGATGCTAAAGCTTGTGGGAAAATGGGCTCCTGGGCTCTTTTGTATTACATATCTACAACGATATTCGCTGCAGTTCTGGGCATCCTCTTAGTTCTTGCCATACAGCCAGGTGATCCAACTATTAAAGAACAGAGTGATTACAGAGGAGACTCTCGACATGTTTCCACTCTTGATGCTTTTTTGGATTTGATAAGGTTAGTTAAAAATTTTATTTAATGCCTAAATCTGCAATAAATCTTGTAAATATCTGATGATAATATCCCGAACTTTCGCAGCCCTTGGTTCTGATTAGATATAATCAATTGTACGAGTATTTGCCTAAGGATTTGCTCTTTAATATGAATTCCTGAAAAGACATAATATTTATTTATGACTATTTCCAAAAAACCAATGACATATTCAATGTGATAAAAATGTAATAATTATATAGACTTTAGAAAACATTCAAAATTACTACGAAATTGAATCCCTGAAAAACATTTATATTTTGAATTAATATGAATGTTTAGTATCACTTGTTAAGGGATGGAATAATTTTTTCAATTTTTAGACAAGGGGAGGGGGGGGGGTCCACGAACCCCCCCCCCCCCAAATGGAAAAGAAATGTATATGCAAAATGGATTCACGTTCTCTGTGAAGTTTGTATAACCACAAGAACCTAAAACTCATTCCGGTCTCTCATTAAAAAAATCTTATTTTTTAATTTATACATAACTTTATTTTGTAATACTTTCTTAGTTTATCATAATATAATCAAAAAATATTCAAACGGGTTTTTTCCCCCTCCTTTATATGTACTGCCTATTAGATCGCTTACCATCCCAGGCTCTACGAAATAATTTTATAATCGTTAGCACAACATTTTGCGAAATAAAATACTTTTCTGAAGGAAAACGCCCCACGTTTTTCATTAGTTCATTTGTGAAAAAAAAATACCTATAATGAAGGAGAGGGAACAACTTATCAACATATCAACCAATTCGCGACATTAAAATCTAAATTTAATCAAGAACAGCTAAATTTTTTGCTTTAAATTTGCAAAACACGCAGTATAAATATTTTAATGCCATTCTGAACAATTCATTTAAGTTAAAAATATTTCTCAACGTATATGTGACAACAAAAACAAAATATAGAAGACTGAAGATATATTCAATAGATCTAGACTTCGGCAGTTTGAGTAAAAAAATGCCAGCATAAATCTCAGTTATTAAATATAATGCATGGGAGGTGGCATTGAATCACAAATTAATATTATAAAAATGTGAGTAAACTATATTAAAAAATTACATCAAAATTTTTTAATAACTAATACAATACTTTTTTTTTTTAAATTGTTGGTACAGAAAGTATCTTTAACACAAATTGATCTATACTTTAAATAATTTTAAGATATATTCTTCAAAATATATATATATGTGTGGTGGAAGGAGTTACCCGAAAACATTATAGCTCTAAGGGTTCCGTACATAGACAAAATTTGAAGACCTCTGCTTAAGCCATGATTATACAGGGCGCGAAAGCTTACATACCTTATGAAAAGGGGGCGTAGCTACCATTGTTCGTATCATTGTTACGGGGACCCTAAGCAACAGAGGCCCCAACATATGTAATCAAAAAATTGTCAAATGTAATTAATTGTCTCAATATAACAGAGTTCTCTTTTTCAAAAAGGGCCAGCAAGGAATTTTGATACAGGGCACACTGGTATTCGACTACCCTAAAATTGTGAATTTTGCCAAAAATTGACAAATTTTTTTTTATGATTTTCTTTTATAGACCATCTTATTAGCCTAATAAAAATACCAAGTCTATCATTTCCCGTTTTCTAGAACAAGAACTACAAGTGTTTTAGTAAAAGCAGATGCCATTACTTTAAGCAAGATGTCATACTTTAAAACGCGTTTTACTCGAAATGTGTGGGGTTTTTTTTAAATACTAAAACGGGGACAGTGATTGCTGAAAAGGTTTTGAAAATAGTTAACTGAAATTTTTTGTGTAAATTCTGTATAATAGTAGAAATGTTTTAACCTTCATATTTATCAATCACTGTTTTATTACAAAATTTACAGTCTCTTATGTTAATACAATCGCTGTTTTTTTAAGCAATTTCATATAACAACTGAGATAAAGTGCTCTAGTTTTTGTAAAAATTAAAATATCTCTTATTCTGAAGGTCACTTCAAAAATGAATAACATAGCAACACATCAGAATTGAAAATTGAAAGTTTGTTTATGAACCTTTGGTACAGAATGGATCACGTTTATGCTATTTTTTGTCAATTTTTTCCTATTTTAGTAATAATAATTTCTTTTTCTCTTCTTAATTTTAGCATATTTTTCTTAAAATGTACTAAGCAAATCTAAAAACAACAAAAAAATCCCCATATCTCCCTTTTTTTTTAAAAAAAAAAAAGTTGTCGCAACCAGTCGGATACCTTAAGACTAACTACACTACTGCTTATGAAGCAATTGTCAGCAAAGAAAGCAAAACAGAAAGAAAGAAGGAAAATACTAATACATTTAAACTTCCTTAGTTTCTTGAAAAAAGGGGAATTTCCGGATTCTTTCTGCTAATTCAGCATAGAGGTGAAAGGAGAAGTAATACAGATATGTGAGAAGATTAGTTGAAGTCAGTAGCACACACAGGAATTTTTCCAAGGGAGTCCAGGGTTGAAAGTTCACTGTTCTTGTATCATGCTTCTTTTTGCCACCCAATATATTTTTTTGATTTTCTTAATTTTTGGGAGCAAAAAACAGTAAAAAATTAATTATTGAATGAATAATTAGAATTAATTAATAAAATTAATTATTAATAACAAATACTTAATTAAATTTTACGTACTATATACTACATAAGATTATAATCAATCTAGAAAAATATCAACTGCTTTGGGGGGGAGGTGTCGGACCCAAGGACCCCTCCCATCTTGCGTGCTTCACTGGTTGAAGTGAATTTGACTGGACATTAAAAAGTAAATTATAAGGTGATAAGGATTCACACACAAACACATATATATGTTTTTGAAACCATTTTACAGTGAGACAAATGACCCTTTTTTTGACCCAAAGTTATTGCTTCGGATATTGATAAATTTTTTTTATCGTGTACTGTTGCTTTCCGGAAGTTCTGGGTTTCGAAAATAAGAGAGGATTATCATGAGTTTGAAAAAAATAAAATAATTTGCGTCAAGACCTCTTTTTAAATTTGCTTTGCGGTTTTCCTTCTTATATTCCTTAAAACGAAAAAAAAATGGTAGGTTCCTTCTTGTTTCCTATACTAACCCTTCTGAAATTGTTTCATAAAAATTATATTTTATCTTGCATTTTTAAACAATTTTAGAAATATGTTTCCCGAGAATTTGCTGACTGCATGTTTTCAACAAGTTGAAACAGTTTTTAGACAAATTTCGAGGAACGTTACAGTAGCTCCAATGGAATACGTTGATGGAGAAGTAACCATAGCTAATGATTCGCTGACAATTACGTATTTCGACCGAAAACAAGTGTATAAAGATGGTACCAATGTTTTAGGTAAATATAAATAATAATAGTCATTTATATGAATACTGTAGTTTTTGCTTTCTCTTTCTCTTTTTGCTCAAAAACAAGTTTCTTTTTTTAAGTCAATTCTTACTTCGTTAGAAAAACGTACTGGTGCCATCAGTTGCAACCAGTTGTAATTTCGACAGAAATAACGTAGAATACATTTAAAATTAAAAAATAAAATTTAATTAATGAGTTAATGTTTGAAAAAAACTGTGTTAGCATCAAGTGTCATCACTACAAGTTTTAAAAAAATATATTTAAACTTGAATGTGTGTGGTTGGATAAAAATATTTTATTAAAGATTGAAAATTTGAGCATATATATATATAGGAAGAGAGTGAACTAACAGTAGAAATTTTAAGAAAAACGATTTTGTTACACTATGAAAAATAATAAATTCCATAAAGAAAATTTCTGATCTTTTTTCTGATTATAATCAGTCTTTGAGTATTTTTGTATCTCATTTTTTATTCTTTTGTTTTTATCTTGATAATATGATAAAACGTTGTCTCATTACAGCAAAGTTATAAATTAATGAGCGCTGATGTGTCTAATTAAGTGTGTTTGATAAATATGAGCTTATATTTCTGTCAGTAATTAAGGCGTTTATAACTTTTTGTAACCAATAAAATAATGTAAACTTTATATGATATAAAAACACTACATGGACTTTATACTTTAGTCTCGAAAAGTTATACTGCAATAAGAAAGTAGCTCAAATGATAGTTGATTTCAATTGTCACTTAATGCACTGTATTAAGTGTACGTCGTTAATGTATTTTTTTCTTCTTTTAAGTGTTATTGAGATATTTTTATGTACATTAACACTCCAGATTCATCTTCACAAGAATCTTACAACAAGAACATTTTTTTAAAAAAATACAGAATGTTTCATATGTTTTAAATTATATGTTTTATCAATTGCATTCTGGAGAGTTTTGTAAAATCTTTAGCTTTCGTTAGCTTAAACATTCTTAAAATCTCTAAGTATGTCATTCTGTTGATACAAAGCTGCTTTGTATTACAGGTCTTATCGTGTTCTGCATTGCCTTTGGAATAATTGGCGGTCAATTAGGAGAATTTGGGGCTCCCATGGTTCGCTTCTTCGTCATTTTAAACGAAATTATAATGAGAATCGTCATTATAATTATGTGGTAATGCTTTTAAGTTTTCTATTATATAAAATTTTTCTAAGATGTCAGTTTATTTGAAAATATTCAAAAAGTTACTTAGACACATAAAAAAATGCCTTTATTTATTAATATCTATCAGAAATTATCACCATCTAATAAGAATAGCTATTTAAAAATAATTCTAATTTATAGTTTTGAGCTATTTTGTATAAAGCATCAATCATAATTAACGTAAAATAAAATATAAGGATTTCGATTAAAATATATATTTTATCTGATTATGATATTTTTCAGCCCAATTACAATTATCTCATTTCTATAAGACACCTCCCCTTTTTTGTAAATTCATCCCTAGATTTTAATATTTCAATTTAACTTCCTTTATCGTTTCACTAAAATTCCTAGAAAATTATCAATGCATTAAAGTAGTGGAAATGGTGTGATTATATTTTCATTCATTTTATCATTGAAAAATAAATAACTGTTCGTTGTTTTTACATGTTCTAGGTACTCTCCATTTGGTATTATGTCCTTAATTGTTGGCAAAATCATGGCTATAAATGATTTAGCTAAAACGGCAGAACAGCTTGGTCTATACATGCTGACTGTTGTAGCAGGACTCGCGATTCATGCTTGTGTAACTCTTCCATTTTTGTACTTCGTAGTGACTCACAAAAATCCACTCACTTTCTTCAAAGGAATGCTACAAGCTTGGGCTACTGCATTGGGAACAGCTTCAAGGCAAGATTATTATTTTCAACATAAATTTAATTTAGCCTGTTTTTGTTCTTTTTAGCATTTACGTTTTAATACATTTGCTTTAATTTATAGTGCAGCAACATTACCTGTCACCTTTCGATGCTTAGAAGAAAATAACGGTGTAGATAAAAGAGTAACTCGTTTTGTATTACCAGTTGGAGCTACAGTAAATATGGATGGCACAGCATTGTATGAAGCCGTAGCTGCAATTTTCATAGCTCAGATGAATGGAATTTACTTGACGGCAGGACAAGTGATATCTGTTAGGTAATAAATAAGTTAGCATTACAATTAAGTACCATTAACTGATAGTATAGTTTGGTAAATAATCTTTTTTTCCACCAAACCATTTGATAGCAAGAAAAAGAAAAAAAATTTATACTATTAATTTGTTAATTATGTTGTTATACCTCATTAAACTATTACCGAGATATACGTTTCTAAATATGACAGGATATATGTATTTATTTTAATTATTCAACTTGAACTTCCTACTTCCACATTCGAGAAAAGATATTTCTTTTCAGATCTAATTTACACAGTATATGCAAATAAACTTATATAAAAACTCTTCCTCGAATCTTTATTTTTTTAGAATTTTTAATTTAATTGTGAGAGAGTCATAGACGTTCTTTCAAAGAATGGTTTTTTCCCTTTCATATATTACAATAGTCAGTGTTGATTTGCACTTTCCTCATGCTAGAGCTACGACACTATCCCTAAATGATGGTGAAGTATTAAATTTCTAAAGAAAACTTGAAAAATATCAAAAAGACTTCACTTCATTTGATGTGCTAATTTATATCCAAAAACTAATTACGTGTCAATCTAAGACGTTCTTGTCTTTGAAATCGATTTCTAACATGTATCGGGTATGGAAGTAATTTTTTAATCGTGTATATTCTGTCGATGAGGGTGCGATTTGGATTGTACACTCATGGACAAAAAAATTAGCGCAATAAAGAAATAATTGCTGGATAGTAACGAAACTTGGCGTGAAGGTATATGTCGATATGCAAATAGGGGATAAGGGAGATATCAAATGATTAGAAATGCAGCGTGATTGCACATTACGTATAGCCGGTAGAGGGCGTTTAACGTCGTTCTCCGTGGAGTATAAAACAGGTACCCAAAGCTTGTTTGAGTGTGCTGCATCGTTTACAAAGGAAAAGCTGAGGTAGACATGCCATTACACCGTTTTTGAAGACAATATGAGCAGATGTCGCAGTTTGAGAGGGGAAAATTTTCGGCATGATGGAAGCTGGGTGGTCAGTTTGGTGAGTAACTCGTCAATTAGGCCGCTCTGATTGTGTTGTGTGGAGGTGTTGGGACCAGTGGATCCGAGAGATGTCATTTATACGAAGACCAGGCTTAGGACGCCCTCGACAGACCAGCAATCGAGAAGACCGCCACATCATAAGAAATGCACGCGTACAGCCAACTGCTTCATTGACCGCCCTCCAAGCACAGGTAGTACCTTCACTAGGGGTCCTGTGTCTTCTCGAACCATTACGAAGGCGCCTGGCTGAAGGACATTTGGGATCGCGGCGCCCATTATGTGTGCTGCCCTTGACGCCCACCCATAGACGCCTCCGTTTGGAATGGTGCCGCGCACGAGGAAACTAAACTGCAGCGGAATGGAACCAGGTCATCTTTAGCGACGAATCCAAATTCAATCTCAGCAGTGATGACAATCGTGTTCGTGTGAGGAGACCCCGTGGTGAACGCCTCAATCCTGTCTTTGCTTTAGAGCGACACTCTGCTCCCACAGCTGGTGCAATGGTATGGGGTACCATTGCCTACAATACACGGTCACCCCTAGTATTGATCCAAGGCACCATGACAGCCCAGTGGTACGTTCATGGCATCCTGCAACCACATGTGTTCCCACTCATGCAACGGCTCCCAGGAGCCATTTTTCAAAAAGACAATGCTCGGCCTCACACGGTAAGAGTATCACAAGACTGTCTTCGCACTACTACTACCCTTCCTTGATTGAAAATATTTCAATTATCAGATTTTTTAAAGAATTTCGAAAGATGGAAATTTAAAATTTTGTGAATAATGTTCTGAACTATGAAAAGCGAAATTATAAAGTTAAAAAACTATTTCAAAGCTGCAAAAATTTAAACTGTTGCCATAAAAATTAACAAGATCCTGTTTATATTTACTTAAATTTTTGGATTTATAACTACAGCATACTCTAATTTAATTTTCAGTCTTACTGCTACAGCTGCTAGTATAGGTGCAGCCAGTGTGCCAAGTGCTGGTCTGGTAACGATGTTATTGGTACTTACATCTGTTGGTTTGCCAACTGAAGATATCTCGATGATTGTAGCTGTCGACTGGTTACTGTAAATATATTACTTATTTTTATATTACTATATTTTCAAATAATTGATAAATCATTTTGTACAATGCTCAGTAATCAAAGTAATACATTATAATTATCCTTATTTTTTATCTGCAATATTATGCATTTTATAAAATGTGCATTTATTATATGAATAGATTTTACACACAAAAAAAATACTAATTTTTTTTTAAGAAAAAGGGTGGTATATTATGATTATCAAGCAAATGGGAAAAAATGTAATAATCACACAGCTCAGCAAAAAGAGAAAAAAATCCTGTTATTATTTTTGTCGATTCTTATGTAAAATAATCTCTTGAATATAAATATGACCCCAACTGTACCCCATCACCCACCGTCAATCACTACAGGAAAAACTGTTTAAGTTTTTATTATTTACGGAATACGAGAATTATCACCGACTTAAATTTACAACCTGCACAGAAGGCGGCTAGAGCTAGAAGGAAGTTACATAAGAAAAACTATAACTACAAATGAGATACAGGCGCCATCTATTGGCATAACAACAAAACCATGTTAAAATTCACTATAAAGTCATTATCTTTAACACTTTCCCTTGTTAACTGGATTTTGTAGGAACAGTCCCATTTGATTACGCAATGTCAATAGTCTTGACTTCATCAAGGGTTTTGTCAAAATGTCAGAGACTTGTTTCTCAGTTGACACTTGCTTCACATTTAATTTTCCCTCTAAAACTTTCTCACGCACAAAGAAGTGTTTTATTTCTATGTGCTTTGTCCTTCGATGACATTCAGGGTTGTGTAACAACTTTACTGCTGCCCTGTTGTCCACTTGAAGTGTGGGAATTTCCCTCAAGTTCACTATGCCCTGAATCAGTCTGCAGAGCCAAATTACTTCTTTGGCTACCTCTGATGCTGCTATAACCTCAGCTTCAGTAGTTCAAGTGGCAACAATTGCTTGCCTTTGGCTGCGCCATGAGATAGCTCCTCCAGCATATATCATAACATATCCAGAAGTTGATCGATTTGTTTTGGTACATCCACCAAAATCTGAATCACTATAACAATGAAGCACACCTTTTGTCTCTGTAGCATGGTATGTTATTCCATATCCAACTGTGCCAGCTATATAGCGGAATACTCTCTTTACCCTGACTATATCTTCTGCAGATGGGTTTTCAAGTGATCTCGAAAGAAATCCTACACTATATGCTAGATCTGGCCTGGTACCCACCATCAGATACATAAGGGCACCAACAGCTTGCCTATATGGAAAATCAGAGTTTTTGGTTTCAGACTTTTGCAATCTGCAATTTTTAACATGGGTGTAGCCACAGATTTGCATCCCTCAAAACCAAAACACTTAAGTATCTTTCTGGCATATCCTTTTTGACTGATCGTTATTGAGTTGTCTTTATGATGCTCAATTTCAAGACCTAGAAAACAAGAAACTTCTCCTACTAAGATCTTGAATTTTGTTTTCAGCTCCTTGATGAACATTTCAGAGTCCTGTTGGTCAGTTGCAGCAATTAATCCATCATCAACATACAACACTATTAACAATTTTCTACCTTTTCTTTCCCGAATATAAAGGCATGGATCTGCTTCACTTGCTTTAAAACCAAAATCTGTTAAAAATTGACCAAAACACTTGTTCCAACAGCGTGGTGATTGATTTAAACCATACAGGCTGCGCTTGAGTTTACATACTCTTCCTGGACCATCTTTGAAACCTTTCTGGTTGTTGCATATATATGGTTTCCTACAGATCTCTATAAAGGAATGCTGTCGATACATCAAACTGAGTCAAGTGCATCCTTTCTTCAGCTGCAATGCTTAAAACTGTTCGTATTGTTCCTAATTTGGCTACTGGACTATATGTTTCACTGTAATCAATGCCCTGGCATTGACTGAAACCTCTCGCAACAAGTCTGGCTTTATACTTGTTGATGCTTCCATCTGGATTTGTTTTGAGTCTATAATCCCACTTACAGGGTATTGCTTTAGCCCCAACTGATAGGTCTGTTAGTTCCCAAGTATGATTTTCACTTAATGAATTCATTTCACTTTCCATGGCTTTCTTCCAGTTTGTGCTATCCTTGGAGTTAACTGCTTCTTCATATGTTTCAGGATTATAGTTATCTAAATATGACTCTGCTTCCATAATATGATCCTCAAACCGTTTTAGTTTATGCAGAAGTGAGCGATTCCTCAGCTGTCTATCTGATGTAGGTGCAGCATCTTCTTCACTATCACTCTCAGAATCACTTAAGTCTTCTTAGCTTTGTGTACTTTCTACAGGATTGTCTTCAATTTTTATGAGATGCTCTTCATACTTTCCCTGATTTGTATCTTCTCTTATCCCGTCTTCTAATTTCAATTCTGTATGGTCATCACACTTGCCTGCTTTTTCTTGAAATATTACATCTCTAGATAAAAGTACTCTGTGTTCTTTCTTTAGCCAAATTCTGTATCGTTCATCTCCATCATACCCCACAAGGTACCCTTGGATGGCCTTCTTGTCCATTTTCCTTCGCTTCTGAGCTGGAACATGAACATAGCATGGAGATCCTATTATGCGCAAGTGTTTTAACCGGGGTTTCTTTTTGAGCCAAAGCTCATATGGACTTACATTTTCTATTGATAACTTTCCTGTTCTGTTTAGTATATATATGGCAGAGTTAACTAACTTAGCCCAGATGGCTGCAGGGAAACTGACATCAGGATTTGAGTATTTGAATGTTCTGGCCATTTCAATAGTGGTTCGCATTTCTCGTTCACTGGCTCCATTTTGTTCTGGGGTGTAAGGTGCTGTCAGCCTTTGAGTGATTCCATTTGAATGTAAAATTTCCAGAACAGCTTTGTTATCAAATTCTCCACCATTATCACAGAGGAATTCTTTCACAGAATATCCCAATGTCCTTGTATGTACAAGCATGTGCTCTAACACATTCTTTACTTCTGACTTCTCTTTTACTAGGTAACCATAGCGAAACTTTGTAAAGCTGTCTTTGAATACAACCAGATACTTTTTCTTCTGGAATAACTCATCAAATGGTCCACAAACATCTGCTGAAATCAGTTCACCAGGCTCAGATGCTTTCTTCCTGGTGCCAAATGATGATCTGTGTGCTTTGCCATAAATACAGGGCTCACATAATTCTTTATCTAGCTTGATGTGGATGCCTAGTTCCTTTTCAAGCATGTTTCGGATGTGACGTTTATCTTGGTGGCCCCATCTTTCATGATACAACTGTAGCAAGGAGCTATCTGCTACAACAGTATGAACTTCTGTCATTCCTTTGGGCAATATTGGTTCAAAATGTGCTTTGAATAAGGAACCATTCACACTGCGAGAACCATACAGCACCACATCACCGTTGACTTTTAACCAGCACTCTGTAGGAGTCGACACAAATTCACTGTTTTGATTTCTGTCTTGAGCGGCAAGTACAGAAAATAAATTTCTATTAATCTTTGGAACATACCAAACATCTTTCAGAAAAACTTCCTGGCATTTTCCATTAATAGTGGATTTTACTTTTATTGTGCCTTTCCCAAGAGCAACTAATGTTTCATTTCCAGCAGCTTTAATGCCACAAGGACTATTAAATTTTATGAAGTCAACAAAATATGTGTAGCAGTTTGTGACATGCCTAGTAGCTCCATTGTCAATCCAATATGATGTAGGGCTAGTCTCTGATGTACAGACTTCCTCAGATATAGACATTAATGCTATGTTAGCTGACACTGTATTTAATTGTGTATCACTAAATTTATTCTTTGGTGGTCTTCCATCTGAAATTCATTTTCTACAGTCTTTTACCCAATGCCCTTTTCGCTTACAGTAATTGCAGCTATCTTCTTTTCTTGACTTGAACTTATATTTGCTCTCTTGTCTGGGTCTTTCTGATTTTGTAGCTATTAGGGCTTCCTGGGCTTTTTTGCTACTGTCTTCTACTTTGGTAAAATTTCTTTCGAACATACACAGCTGCACTGTTAATTCTTCAAATGACTTCTTGTCATCTCCAGCTAACAACATCCAACTGGATTTAAAAGTTTCAAACTGATACGGCAAAATATGTAATACTTTACATACTAACATCAAATCTGGCAACTTGCTGTCCTCTCTAGCCTCAAGTCCATTATTCAGTTCATTCCAAAGACTTCTTAGCTTTGCAATATGTGTTGAGACATCCTCTCCTGGAACCCAGCTGAATGCAAAAAACTGTACAAATTTTAAACAACTGATCTTTTGAAGTTGCTTCAAACTGCTGCTTTAATGATTCCCATGCATCAAAGGCTGTGTCCTTGTCCATTATCTTCTGATACACAGCATCAGTGAGAGTACTTGCGATCATAGATTTTGCATAACTATTTGCTTTTCTGTACAAATCGCAGCGTTCTTTATACTGTTTTCTTACAGATTCTTGAGCATCAGCATCTATGGATTCTGGTCTTTTCAGCTTGCCATCTATAATCTTGATCGTTCCTTCGTGGTAATCGAGTAGGTCTCGTATCTTCCGTTTCCACATCGGCCAATCTGTTTCTCCAGTCAAAGGCTTAATATGACGACTGAAATCCATACTTATTTCCTTTCTAGAAATTTAGATTTGCAGGTTTCTTAAATAATTTGAATTAATATTTCTAGGCTAAACAACAACGGTCATCTTATGTTTCTTCCACGATCTCTTCAAAAATGGCAGCGCGATCACGCTATCTTCCCGCCAAATTGCCGATCGGCGAAACTTTGCCGCGACTTGCTGCTTCCAAGAAATAAAGTTCTTTCAGCCTTTTCTATCGTAAAAGACTCATAATCTTTGATACTTCAAGCACAGTTAAAGCTTGTGCTGGTACCCATAACCTGTTTAAGTTTTTATTATTTACGGAATACGAGAATTATCACCGACTTAAATTTACAACCTGCACACAAGGTGGCTAGAGCTAGAAGGAAGTTACATAAGAAAAACTTTAACTACAAATGAGATACAGGCGCCATCTATTGGCATAACAACAAAACCATGTTAACATTCACTATAAAGTCATTATCTTTAACAAAAACTACTTCTACAATTTATAAATGTCTTTTTGTCAAAATAATTTAAATAAAAATATCTGGACATAACAAATATTTCTTTTAATGCAATAATTTCCTATTCATTTCACTACCCAGAGATATTCAAACTAGCCAACATATTTACATCACGCGTATCCAATAATAGTAATTTAACAAATGAAAAAAATCTGCTGTAGAAATTTAAAAAATCGCACCTTTTTTCCCTCTAAGTAGAAATATTTCTTAAGTAGCAATCATTGGCGTCTGTAAATTTTTAGACAGAAAAGTTATTTATATTTTACAAATGCCAAACACTGCAATAGCACCTATGCCATTAATGCACGTGCTCTCCAATATTTTTAGACTATAGAACTAAAACTTATTAGTGCAGGGCACACATCCTAATGTTCATCGGTCATAGGCTGACCAGTCACACAGAGTGCAGTCTGGTGAGTCGGCGATACCAATTCTGTAGAGATGAGATTTCAAACAGTCCTGCCCAGGCAAAAGTCTGAAATGAGCTACAGAACCTTTTCTAAGAGCCTCAGGATCCCAGGACAGGTTCTCGTTCAAGATTGCCCATTTCTTATCCTTCGACATCTCCGCAGCTTCCATTTTAAAATTATACTTAAAGGCCATATTAGTAAAATGCCTTAAATCATTAAAGGTTGAAATTCTCGTGGGGCTTTGGAACACAAGGACTCCTTTCTTAGCAAGAAAGTCAGCATGCTCATTCCCAGCAATGTCACAATGAGCCGATATCCACTGAAAATCTTTTAAGAACGGTCTGCATCTTAAAATTCTTTGAGAATTACAGTTATTTTGAGATTTAAGTTATAAGGAAATATCAATTTATTAAGGAAGACTCGCATCATCGCTTAATGCCCTCTCAAATACATCCCACATTTTCAATGGGAAATAGATCAAGACATTGCTAAGGCCAAACCATGTGCGTTAATGAATCTGTATGCTCTACGAACCAATATAAAAAATGTGAGGTCGATGAACCCTAGAGTATTATCTTCTTGAAAATTACCATCGCCATCAGGAAAGAAGTAATCTTTTGAAGAAATAAGTTAGTTTACTCAAAAAGTTTACAAATTCCATACTAACATAAACATTCCCAGTTCATAAAACTTCCTAAGACCCTTTGAAGGGCGTTGGTTGAAAATTTAACCACCTTTTAAAAAAATTTTAAATAAAATAGTAAAATTTTTAACAATATTTTTTTGCAGAAGATCGATTTTTAGTTCTCTCTAGCATCAATAGATGACAGCACCAAGCGAAATGACCAGATTTATAATGGTTGTATTTGAAAAAAATTTTAAAAGGGTAATTTTTTTTTTTTTTTTGAAAAATCACTTTCTTTTTAAAGAGTTTTAAAGGCTTGTACAGTTGGCTCAGTGAACAACGAGAGCAATGCTTCATGTCCTTCGTTTTTAACCCTGGTGCGACCATCATGCTGGAAGAGAGTAAATCTAAGCTCATCTGACCACATGATTTGTTGTCATGGCTCAATGACCCAATCTCTAAGTTCCTTTACAAATTGCGGATTCTTTTTTAGGTTAGTCGGAGTAACTGGAGGTTTTCCTTTCTACACGACAACTGTTTAATCCCGTAACCTGTGAGTTATTGTCTCTTTGTACAAATGGAAAAGGGTTTTTTCTCTTAGCGAGAATGTTTGTTAGTTCTAGGATCTGCTTTCGCCTCGATTAGATTTCACTTATCGTTTCTAAGGCCACTGGTCACGATTGCTTATGATCGTTTTTTTTTTAATCACATACTTTCCGCGAACAATTTGGTTCATTCATAACTCTCCAAGTTTTAATAATACGTTCTAGAGTATGCAAATCAGTGCTGGTTATTACAGCTATCTCCTAGCATGATTCCTTCCCTTCATCCGCGCCAATAAATTGGCTCTTTCATTCAAAAGTAATGAGCAGTGACTAATGCAAATTATTTCATGCCACGCATTCCTAGCTGCTTTAGAATTTGGATGTTTGAATTCACATAGAGATATTTCTTTATGCCAATCATAGTATTTTTTATATTAATAATACACATAATTTTGACTTATTTTTATTGATTACTTTTGATTACACGTGGTACTTATTTTACTGCTTTATCAAAAAAGTGATAATTTTTAATATCAATGCATGATCCCTCACGATAGAGTTATACATCATATTTTTATATTAAATGTTTCTTATAGTAAAAATTCTTCAAAATGTACTTTTAATAATATTCATTTCATAGTTTGTTCTTATTAGTCGTACGATACCAGCAAAACTGAGGTAAAAAGGTCTTATAAAATAATTTTAAGAATTTTATGGAATTTTACTAGAAAGTAGAAAGAAGAGAGGGGGAGAGGATTTTATCTTTGTAATTCATTAGAATTAAATACAAAAGTTCTAAAATTGTTTAAAGTTTTAATAAATTATCATTATTTGATTATAAAATAACGTGAATAAATAAAAAGTCTTTAGTATCGTTGTGTTGTAAAAAAGCAATACATGGCAATTTTGTCTGTTTATTTGTTTAGGGACAGAGTGAGAACTTCAATCAATGTTTTGGGAGACGCCTTTGGAGCTGGAATCATCCATCACTTATGTAGAGGAGAATTGGAGCAAACTAACATTAACAGAATCAATATAGAAATTCGTGAATGTTACGCGGATTCACGACGAAGAAGCTCGGTATCTTCAGCTCAATACTCATTCCGCAATATGGCAAAACATAAAAAGACGTCAAATTACAACAGAACGACAACCGTCGCTGTAGATGAAGACAGCAATAATGAAACTCAAATGTAAAAATCTTATCACTGTGAAGTACTATATTCATTGATTTAATTAATAAAATGTTTTTAAAATTCTCTATTTTGTAGTTTAATTAACTCTCAGATTGAATACCAGATTCGGATTATCCGTTTTGAAATACACCACGGACAAAGTTTTCATGATCCAAGGCTTTTAAGGCAAGTCCCTGCTTGTCTAAAATACGGTCGACTGGCATTATCCGGCAAAGCTATCGAAACTCCTAAAATTCGATTTCAGATTATCATTTCACACTCCGAAATGCATACGGAACGACATTTGATGCTCCAGCGTAAGCAAGTTCAGTCGCTAGAGAGAATGAAAATCTGGACGCGTGACTCGAATGATATGCCTTTTCTCCTAATTCAGACAATATCCGTCAAGTTTAGTGGAGTTTCTGAAATATGATTTCAAATTATCGTTTCCCGCCCCTAAATACAACTGGAGATTACTATTGTGCCCCGGAACCAGCAAGTTCAGTCCCTGGAAGGGGCATTAGGGTCGTTCGGCATTATTTAGCAAAGTTACAGGAATTTCTAAAATTCGATTTCAAACTCTCGTTCACCATCCCGAATTACAGCCGAAACGCACTTTTTCCGCCCCAAGACATTAAGGGCAAGCTCCTGCCACGGTTTGCGTAATAAATGGTCGTCCTGAATTTTCCAGCAAAGTTTCTCAGATTCGGATTATTCATTTTGAAGTACGTCAGGGTTTAAGTTTTCACGATTCAAGGCTTTTAATGTAAGCCCCTGTTATGGTGCGTCTAAAATACGGTCAGCCGGCTTTATCCGGCAAAGTTATGGTTATTTTTGGAAACTGACTCGAAAATCGGATTCCACACCCCAAAATACGCCAGGCACTTAATTTTCGTACATTTTGGTTTGCAGTATCTGCTTCCACAGACACATCAGTATTGCAAAATTTTGCGATTGTTCCCTTACGGGAATATTCGCAAAATCTGGCAATGTGTTTTCCGGATTCTTCACATTTCCGGCAATAAAAAAAATATGGCGTTATTAATTGAAATAAAAACTATCCTATGTTTTAAGTTGGACGAAATGACACACAGTGTGCAAAATTATATTATGATCAGTTGAGTAGTTTTGGAGTCCATCGCGGACAAACACTGTGACACGTATATTTTATATATAAAGATAAATTAAAAAGGCTTGCTTATGCAGCCATCTAGTGAGGGAAATCTCAACTAAAACTGTCCTTACAGATTCCTCTACTTCAAGTGGCTCTCTCAGGGGCATATCTCACGATGCATTTCCATCAAGAACTTTAGAGAAAATTCATAAGAAATAATAATGCTCTAGTTTTGGAAAAAGTCCTTTCTAAAACTCTTCATTTGCCTTTATGCGCAGAGGTAATGTATCTTTTTTATACTATAAATAAAAGTCACACCATTTCCGTTGGATAATGAATAACTGAGTTGTATTTGATACTAAAATCTATGATTTAAAAGCAAATAGATTTCCCTTTCATCCAAAACTTTGAAACTTAGACTTTTTTTCTGATTAAAAATTTGAGTAGATTTGTTTCAAATCTTGCAGAATAAGTTATCTTACTTTTTAAAGGTATTTTTAAAAATGTAAAAAATAAGTTGAATTGAAATGTCATGTAAGAAATAAACGTTTCTACTCAAAGTTCAAAAGGTGACTCAGACGAGCAATATTCAACGTATTTTACTTCAATCAGAGTGATTGTCCTACGCCAAGGGGGACCAACCGGCGGCTTACCTTGAATAATTTTGAGGCCCACGAGATTCATTACAACTTTACAAAATACAGCAGAACGTCGTTTATCCGAATCAGTTGGGACCGGACACCGTTCGGATTCGCAATTGTTCGGATAACCGAATGCGATCCATGCAGTATATGATACTGAACACTATACAAATGTTGAAAATCATCATATGCGGGAAACATGCTTGAAGAGAGAGCAAAATAGGGGGGAAATGTCGCAATTTTACCTTGATTGTGGAAAATAATCACTCATTTTTCGCTTTACCATTGTACACCTTCGTTTTTTCAATGCAAGGTCTCTGATTCTCTTCAGCAGCAGTAGTTGAGTAGGATAGCACTCTTATTGTTGTTCATACCACTCCATAACTGTCTGTAACGTTTCGTTGTTATTGTCCTCGTCTTCATCCGTTTCATTGTCGACAGGGTCGGATTCTTCTTGCGCCGAAGTCATCATTTAACATTTGAAATCTACAGTCTTCTGCATCGCCTGCCATTCAGGTTTCTACATCAACAAAACTCAACAAAAGAGCATGTATACACTCCCTCACTTGAAAACAAACTGACCTAATATTCCACGCAGATGAAATTCCCTAAATATCGCCCACCTTCCGTCACTTTTAGCCTCACAGGAAACAAATGTTTAGCATTACATTGTTCGAAAACGGATCCGGACTTTGGTTCGGATATTTGACGCTTCAGATAATAAACGTTCGGATAAACGACGTCCTAATGTACGATTATTTTATGCAATATTTTTATTTTTAATGTAGTGTTTTGTAACTAATAAATCCTATGACTGTGTTTCTATTTTATCTCACGTTGCTTTGTACCAAAATTGAGAAATGATGAATGTTTATTGAATTTGTTTTTTTAGTAGGTACCAAAAACTTAATCATTTAAAGACATAATTACAAGGAAAAGATAATTTAATAGATGAATTTAATCACATCAAAGCATTTCAGAAAAATTATTGTTATTTGAATCTCCATTGAAAAATTATAGCTTTCAGAACTTTCTATTGATTATAGAATTTAAAAAAATCAAAATGTATTAGTTACATCAAATATGCAAAAAAGAAGGGAAAAAATAGTGAACATGCAGCTATTTCTGGGAGGCATTTAATTAATTTAGACAAACACAAAAAATTATTTGAAATATATTAATCTCTCTTTCATGTCGACGTCGAGTCAGCCTTAGAATATCTCTAAATGGAGCTGATTGACTTACAATGCAATAATTAATTAAAACACGTTTTTGAAACATCAGAATCAAAAATAAATTTTTATAACACTTATATTACCAAAGAAAAAATTTTCAATTTGAGAGATCTGACACAAAAAGTTGAGAGCTCTTTTAAATCAACTTAAACCCACGAATCAGTTTTTTTTTCTTCTGTTCCCTTTGAAAATGAAATTTATCAAACAGAAAATTGCGCTCAAACTTATAACGGATGAAAACCTGCATTATCAATTCGATGTACAAATGCATGCATTGAGATCGATTTGCAAAAACACAGTAAAAGAGTTGAGAAACAAATAACTCACTAACCAAATAAATTTAAAATATTATTTGATCATTGCATTATTATTATTATATTATCTATGTTTTTATACATAAAAAAACAATGAAAATAATCCGTTCTGTTTTAAATTTTTACTCCAACAAATGCTTGTAGAGAAAACAAATTTAGCATAGAGATATATTTTATATGTGGCCGGAATCGTAATGTTTTTCCGAAGTGGCCCACTAGGTTATTTGGGTTGGCCACCCCTGTCCTACTCAAAATCTCATCAGAAGACTTCTCAAGAATCACCAAAAGTAGAGACTCCCCCCCCCCTCACACTCTTGCAATTTCTCTTCCTCTCTTTTTTGTTTTATTACCAGAGCAATAAACGTTTCGTATCCTCCCCCCTTTTTGTACCATTCTCTTCTTTCCTAGAGACATTAGGCCAAAGTTTGCCTTTAAAAAATGAAAACATCATTTACATATTTAGAATATTAAACGTCCTCCAGAGTGTTCTCCCTCAAAAATTGGGGTTGAACCGAGCTAAATCGTACTGTCACCTATATGGTGCTCAAGACTACGGCCAACGACAGGCTTATATCTAGACCCTTGTCATGATGAATTTCGTGGGCCTGGATCTGACGCAGTCGAGATCAGGTGGCATAAGAAACAATAACAACAGAAAATTAATTTTTTATAAAAGCAAGTTTTTTTAAAAGTTCGTTCAGTGGATTATCACATTTTGTGAATGATTTATTTTCTAATTTAAAAATAAACTAGACCGAATCAATATTTTAAATGTAGTACGAAAAGAAAAACTACTATGAGCAACATATATCTGCTCATTGTTATGCTAATGCCATACTTATTTCTGTTTCAAAAAAAAATTTTAATACTTAAAAGTTTTATTACATACTTAACTAAAATGGATATATTTTGAATTAACTTTAATTATGAATTTGATATGTGTTAAATGTATTGCGCAAAGAAACGACAGCATCTATTATATTAAAAGTTTAGTCAAGGACTTGACCAGGGAATTGAAATTATTCAATGATAGAAAATGCCAGACAGTCAGTGCCGGTTTATCCATTGGGTGCTTAGGGCAGGCGTCCAGAGGCCCGGATAAGCTGGACTTAACCAGATTTTCTAGCTATAATTTTCGATCCGCCAGTGTCAAGGGGGCCTGTAGATTTTTGCGCCAAAGGCCCGAAATGAGCCTAAACCGGCACTAGGTGTTGGGAAAATCAGAGCCGCCGATTTAAAAAAATTCCCAGTTTTTCTTGCATGAAGATCAATAAGAGTAAATGTACACTGGTGTCCAAAAGTTAAGCATAAATCGTAAAATGTGAAAAACATGGAGTAAATATTTGTAAAATTATTCCAAATTTCTTGCGGATATTAATTGGGTGAAGAAGAAACATTGGGTTTATGCAAAACTTTTCAGTCGAGTACGTCCTGCGCGAAACACCGGCGCATGTCGGAACGCGGAGAAACCGATTCACGCAGCATAGGCAGTTCAGACAAGTTTCGAGCAACTGCTGTGCGAAGGAATGTTGTTAACCATCAAACAAGGTGAATGATGGCACAAAGACGCCGATTGGACATGTTTACGAAAGGAAGAATCGTTGGAATGCTGGAATCCTCACGATCACAAACCGAAGTGTCTCGAATTCTGAATGTGGACCAGTCTGCGATCTCAAGACTGTGGCAGAGGTTTCAAAGAACGGGAGATGTTACCCAACAACCAGTATCATGTCAACGAAGAGTCATAACCCCTCGCCAAGACCGATATCTGGTAATAAGTGCGCGACGTTCAGAGGGGCAGTACTGCCAGAGCACTGGGTTCGACGCTCACAGTCGCCACAGTACAAATTTCGGGACAAACTGTTTACAGGAGACTCAATCATGCTGGTCTGTATGCCAGAAGACCAGCAGTTTACATTCCCCTCACGTCTGCGCATAAATGCGCTCGTTTGAACTGGAGTTTGAAATATCAACATTGGAGTGTGGGAGAGTGGGTCAATGTGATGTTCAGTGACGAGTCCCGGTTTAGTCTGAGTAGTGATTCTCGGCGGGTAACGATATGGAGAGAACGTGGAACACGTTTTGAACCAAGAAACATAACGGACAGACATCATTTTCCATCAAGGGGAGTAATGGTATGGGCAAGCCTCATGATGGACGGCCGCACAGACCTCCATTTCTTTGACACAGGGTCTGTGACTGCTCAAAGATACAGAGACGAGCCTTATGTTTGCTTGTTTCAAGGTGAGGTCGGTCCTGTCTTCATATTCATGGATGATAATGCGCCATGTCACCAAGCGGTGGTGATTGATGACTTCCTTGAAACGGAAAACATCCAGCGCCTGTCGTGGCCTGCGAACTCTCCTGATTTAAATCCTATCGAGCATGTATGGGATATGCTCGGGAGACAAATTGCAGCCCTTTCGCAACCACCAAGCTCCGTTACAGAACTGAAGAGAGCTCTCCAAGAAGTTTGGAACCGTTTGAGCCCACTACTCATTCATCATCTCATAGCAAGTATGGTAAATTGCTGTGTAGCGTGCCTGACTGTCAGAGGTGACCACACGCCTTATTAAACTGCAGCATCAGTATTTTATTTAATGTTTTCTTTCATTTTTTCTTTAAAGTGTGAATCCTTGCTATGCTCAGTTATCTTTCAAACTGCTACATTGGATAATAAAATTAATTATTATTATTCTTTTGATTTGCTTCCTTATTTTATAATCATTTTACACTCACATATCACGTTTTCCGCCATTCTGATTTGCAGTTCCTTCTTTATTCACATAATTATCAATTATGCTTAACTTTTGGACACCAGTGTAGATGCAAGTTTGTCGTGACATATAACCTCCCCTAAGATTATCATCTCCCCGTCTACCGTAACTTGTTTCTAGAAGTGTAGGCGGATTAACGAATTCAAGAGACATCATTACAAATCACTATATTTATTGATACCTCTCAATTAAGGAAAGTTACACACACACGATTCAAATTTAAGAACAATAAAACACAGTGGAGTATGAGAAGGGGTTACTATTAGCGGAACTACGGAATCGGAACTGAATCCACGAAAGATCAGCACGTACAATTACAGCTAACACACATACACATATTCACAAGTTTTAAATCACTAACCTTAATCTTGTACTTCGCAGGTCCGTCGTGGTAAATAACTTAATGCAGGCTGGATCGGATAAAGGCTAGGATCCACACTCGATTTTCCAATTTCAATCTTCAGCTTAGCTTGTCGCGTCACTACTCACTAAATCTGTCAACAACTGCATGTTGATTTACCGATGCTTCAATTCATTTTACTTCAAAAATCTAACTCTTCACTTTACTACTCTCTCTCTCTCTTTCACTTTACTACTTTAACTCGCGAAACCCGAACTTATATAAAATATCTCATTTGCATAAATCACGCTTTGGCTCCCGGTGGAGATTGGTTGAAATAAATAAAACTTTTAAGAAAAATAGAGACTGTTAGTTTAAGACCGTATAGATCCGTCACAAGTTTGCTGGCATTAACTTGCAGACTGTGATGAGAATCTCAGCAAGCAATCTCACTCTTGATTTTTTTTAAAAAATGCAGAAAAACATGGTAGGGGGTACATTTGTCTCATTAAAATGATTCTAATATTAAATGCACTTGCAGCTATAGACAATATGATAAAAAATAAATTGAATAAAACTGGCAGTGTTTTATTTAACTTATATTTATTATTTTTAATAATGAATGCAATCATTTTTAGGAAAAGGTGCAACCCTCCGGTAACCTCCGCTTCTACAATGTGGCCCACAAGCCAAAACAAGTTGCCCATCGCAGCTCTACATGATAAGCTTCTTTGTAATTCTATTAATTAAGCGTATTTAAACTTTTGTGGTCTAAGACAACCGTATTTAAAAAAAAAAATTGGCAGTTATAGAGACTGCCGATAGAAGTGAAAACTTAGAACTTTAAGTATTAAAATTTAAAAATTCATAATGTTTTAATTAAAATTATCCACATCAATCTGGTTTTTCCACCTATTGACACTCCGGGCAACAACTAAATGCATATGTTTATATGTTTTTTTTTATTATTCAAATATATTACGGGCTGTACAAGATCATGACAAAATATAAATACAATTCAATTGAAATAACAATATACAATCATATTACTTATGGATAGTATTTGTATTTACTTAAATTTCAATGTACTTGATTTTTAACATTATTTTAATTGTTTGCATTAATGTCATCATTAATTTCAACAATACTTAGACTTTTTGTACTTTCAAATATTTCATTTTGTTCTAAAAAAGATACAATAGGCTTATGGTAACTAAAGTAAGAAAGGAAAATGTTTGATTCAAATTTACCTTAAGTATCGCGTAAAATCCGCATCGATCGTTGTTTTATATTTTGTAGTACTGAGTTTTCGATCATTGGGCATATTTAAATTAAGTGTTTCATTTAAAAATTCAATTATAGTGGTAGATTTTTATCATCTGCAAAGTTAATATTGAAATCTCCACTTAAAATCATCGGTACATTATCATAATTTCCACCAAATCTTTTTACGAGTATTTCAGAACTTTCTTTTGAAAAATCATCAAATTTTCGAATAAAAATTGTTGTATCTGTTTCATAGATTTTCCAGGCGAAATATAAACGACAACCATTAATATGTATTGCCCATTCTCAGAATCGCAACGAGCAATGCACAGTATATATACATTGAACTTTTCACTAAATCCATTCAATTTCACTTATAAGATATACACAGCACTATACGTCAGCCGTATAGCTACAGATATACTGCTATAAGCATCTCGGTGACGCGAACGCGTGAGATTTCACCCATCCAAAAAGTGTCTAAAGCGAACAGCACACAACGCATGCGCCAGTCAGAGCATGTCAGTGACGCGAACCCATAAGATTTTTCCCTACCAAAATGTGTCCAACGCCGCTAAAGAAGTTTTCACTTCAAAAATGCAAAAGTAAGGCACACCAGTGTTCCTTTTAGGAAGAAAAGGCTTACACAACTATTTTCCTAATCAATACTTTGAACAACTAGATGTCTGTTTTACCACGGTAGTAAGAAAACGTCTAAGCCACTGTGAAATACCAATCCGCATTGCAGAGGTTAAATATTAGAGAATAAATAATACAAAATTTTCAAACGCCAGAATAAATACGAAGATTTAAAATAAATTTAAATAATATACAATTTTCAAACGCCAGAATAAATACGAAGATTTAAAATAAATTTAAATAATATACAATTTTCAAACGCCATAATAAATGCGAGTATTTAAAATAAAATTTTCTGTTATTTATTTTTTATCTTAAAAATATTAGTAGATTTATTTAGTACTCACACTATTGTACCGCACAATGATTCTTCAATTAAACGATTCAAATAATAATCAAACAAAAACACTATTTTAAAAATGCACTTTGAACTTTTCCCTAAATCCATTCAATTTCACTTATAAGATATACATGGCACTATACAGGGCCGCTGCGTGGGTATTAGGCGCCCTTGTTCAAGTTGAAATAAGGCGCCCCTCTATGGGGTTCTGTTGCACTCTTATAAAGTGCTACAAATAAAATAAGAAATACTCATTTATATAGTATTCGAAATTTGACTTTCGAACTGAAAAGCTTTATAAAATTATAATATTAATACACGTTTGTCTTATTGTTTTTTTTTTTTTTATTATTTCATAAATTTAAAAAAAAAACAAAAGCAAAAATGATATAAATTTTTTTAAGTAAAATATAAAAATTAGAAAATATATTCAAATATTTATTCTCCTAGATTTAGCAGCTGCAAATGCTCGTATCAATTCCTTTATATTTAATTTATCCAAAATTTCGCTCTCTATAGATATAATTGACAAGTCCGATAATCTCTCCTGCCCCATAGTAGATCGCATGTAGTTTTTTTTATAATTTTAAGTTTTGAAAAATTTTGTTCTCCAGTAGCCACCAAAACTGGCAGGGTTAAAGAAATCCGTAAGGCTAGTGCAATATTTGGAAATGTATCGATAAGATTGTTTTCATAAATATAATTTAAAACATCAATAGGTGACATATCCTCTTTGGTAAAACATCGGAAATATTTTATTTCTTCAAACAAATTTAATCCATCTATGTCCTTTTCATTAATACTTTTAGTATACTTTAATTTTCGTTCTAATTCTTCACAATGTTTTAAAATTTCATTGCCACTCCAGTTTTTTAAATTAGGTATATAGTATACTACCTTGAAGTAATTGTAATGTTCTTTTAATTGATGAAACTTTATGAAATTGAAGAAATAGCAGTGTCTAATGTTATATTGTAAAATTCAACCTTAAACTTTTGTCTTGGATTGTTGATTGGTTCGTCGGTTTGTTCATCTTGAAACAGTTTCTTTTTAAACCTGTTTCGATTTCGTGGAAAATCAGTATCCACCCCAAATCATCAGAAACGATACTTTCATTGGCAATTGCATGTTCATACGCTTCATCTGATCTACGATTATCTGAAGTAAATTTCAAATGCTTTACGTGATATGAGTAGGGTATTCCAGAGTAATATATTTCTCAAAAAGTAAGAATAATTTTAACACAAATGGGCGTATTTCCGTAACCAAATGTTCGGTGAATAATCTGGTTACGATAAATTTGAATTTTTGAATCTTTGTATGATAAAGACATAAACAATATTATATTCAGAATATGATGAATTGTGCAAATATAGATCCCATCACAAATGTTGTACAAAAAGGTAAATGAAATTTTCAACAAAGAATAATTCTACAAAAATAAGTCAAAAAATTTCATATTGACCAGCCTTTCTATCATTTACAGATGTTTTAAACATTAATTTACAATTACTTTTGTCTCCTTGTTTATTATGAAAGCAAATCTTTCTGTTTCTGAAAGCTAGTTTTTCTGTAGTATCATTTGAATCAAGAATATTTTACCGCATTTATTTTTATTATTTTTTAGAAAGAAAAATTCAGAGAATTTACAAAGTAAAATGAATTCTAGACTGGGGATCGGTATACTTTCAAGAAAGAATCAGTTGTTAATGAAAAAAGATATCGAAAGTATCAGACACCTACTTGATATGAGCTTCCAGGAAAAAGGTCCCC
Source organism: Trichonephila clavata (assembly GCA_019973975.1). NCBI lineage: Eukaryota > Metazoa > Arthropoda > Arachnida > Araneae > Nephilidae > Trichonephila > Trichonephila clavata. The sequence continues at coordinate 302,107 of BMAO01000364.1, read as the reverse complement.
CATCCCAGCAACAGTCGCATTAAGACTGTCATGTTCCAATTAATATTTTTATATTATTTAAATCAAATTTTACACACAGGCATTAACATTTTCCATTCCTTCAAAAATGAAGAAATATTATAGATATTTTTTATTTATTTTTATTTCTATAGCTCAATGTAAGTGCGATCAGTGTCAAAATATCAATGCTAGGAATTAAACTTTGAACGTGAAAAAAACTTCAATACCAGTACTACCTTAAGTACTACTATTTGGAATTTCATGTTTACACTAATAATTAAACTTTATAAAACTGTTCTTGCATAGAAAAGTATATTTTTGGAAGATGTTTTCAAACAAAGAAAACAAATATTGATGCATATTAATCAACATAAAAGTACTATAAAAGTCCATTGAAATATATGTATAAATATAGACGAAAATTCTTAAAATTAGCTGATGTAACACGGAAAATTTACAAAATAAAAAATTTTTTTAATTATATTTCATTAAGCTGGACATTACTTTTATTGCCTCCTTTGTAAAGGAAAGCAAATAATAAATGTATGTTTTGAATAATATAATAAAATTATTATTTTAATATGATAAAAATGTTTGTACATTTTTTTACTCAAGGGAAAATACAAAACAAATCAAAAGTTAATTCATAATTATCGTTTGCAGTTATAAAGGAATGAAGTAAAATTGAAGAAATTACTTATTTAAAATTGCGTCAACTCTCTCTCTTTTTAAAAAAGTGATTTCCTGAAGGCAGTGGCGTAGCAAGGTATTTAAAGGCCCTGGTGCAGAAAAAAAAATGAGGGCTCTATCTTGGTTGAATTCTTTCTAGTAAAAAAGTAAAAATATGGGAATATTTTAAATATACACAAAGCTACAACTTTTACTTACTATCTTCTCTCTCTTGGCGTTGTTTGCGCTTAAACGCACCCCACTTGGTTTCTTTCTTTTTTTTTAATCTATAATTTTAGTTTTATAATTTATCTAATACGATTTGTATGTGCTCGAGTATTTACTGACGTTAAAAGGAAGCAGAAACGAAATGCTACGCTATAAAACGTCGTTGGAGAATCCCTAGCTATTAATTTATTCGGGAGGATCGAACTCACATCCAACAGAGGAGGGCTTAGAGCTACAAAATAGCCCACCGAGATAAACAGGAAATGATACAAAAAATATGCATGAACAAGAAAATTTAATATGATATTGCTATAATTATTTTTTAAAAAAAAAACATATCTGCAAAAGAGCAGAGGAGGGGGAGAGGACAAAATTACATCAGTAAAATTACATCATACGAGAAGATTGCGAAATATTGAAACAGGAAACTAGCTTATTATGAATCATATTGTTATTAAAAATAGAATGTAACTAGGAAAGAATTGCTATTTGTGTAGGTTTTTTAAGATGTAATAATATGTATGGTAAGAGTTTTCATGCAACTTGAAGTTTATTTTCAAATAACAGTCTATGAAAATATAGAAAATAACAAGAACTTTTCAATAAGTAAAGTTCGCAACACTGAACAAACAACGAAAAGAATATAGGTGAAATCCCTACAAATTCGAAATTACTTTCAACTGAATTGCGACGATTGCAGTTATGTGTTGCAACCTTTTATATTCATATCTTAAATTTGGAAGAAATCGTAAATTCGGCTGCCTTTGTGTATAGATATCCTGCTTAGAATCTAAAGAAATTCATGATACCAAAAAAAGAGTGTTGTAGATCATGATAAAGCAGTGCTTCTCAAACTTTCAATATTTGTGACCCAGTTTTCAGTCATAATTTTCATCGCGCCGCACTTCTTACAATAACAATGTACTGAATGCAATTATAATGTGCTTTGATGGTAAAACTACGATCCAATACGACTTTAATTATAAACGCACTAATTAGATAAATATTAAGTTTTGTAAATAAATTTTGTATATGACAAGACCAAGAGGGTCACTAGTAATTACTGAACTTGTTTTTAATTGAATATTGATAAATTAATTATCAAATACTTTGTGCAGACCTGATACATTTATAAGTCATGCGTATTATATCAGTTTGAATGTGTATTTCATTTTTTATTATATAATAACATATTTTGCTTTGTAATTATTTTAAATTGCAAATTATTTTATTAAATTGATAATTATTTTAAATATTTTATTTTCGATTTTTAGTAATATGCTCACGCTTCCCCCCCTTCAAGTAGGGTTATCACGCCCTCCTTAGGGGGCACGCCCCACAGTTCGAGAAACGCTGCGATAAAGATTCTATTTCGAGATTTGAGAACAATTTAATAAAAGGTATACATGACACAAAATATGATTTGGGGAAGAAAAGCCAAGCGGTTTACATAATAATTTGGCCAATAGTGAAACAAAGATTTGATAATTTAGATATAAAAATGAAAGAGAATAATTGGCTTTTTAATAAACACTGGCGGCTGCGCGTTCTCTGTAATTTAATTTTTTTCTCTTTTTTTCACCCTTCAATTTTTTGCGCCCCCAAATCTTTTCGTCCTAGGCATGTGCCTAGCGTGCCTAAGCGGAAAAGTAAGCTTGGTAGTGGGGTACGTTACGCCACTGGACAACGGTCATCACATCACTTTTGCCAATTGACATGAAGTTTGAAATTAACTGTTTTTCGAAGGGAATGTACGGGAATAATATTTTACGACATTAAAATTATCCGGATCATGATCTTATTAAGACGGAGTCGAGAACGCAAGGCGAGGTCCTGGACCCGGGCCTAGTTGGCCCATGCCTTGAAACGTCTCTAACTACAATACAATACGACTTTAATTATAAACCGCATAGTTTATCAAGATAAATATTTTGTATATGACAAGATCAGGGGAGTCACTAGAAAAAACTTGTTTTTAATTGAATATTGATAACTTAATTATCAAATACTTTGTGCAGTACTGATACATTTATAAGTGTTGAGTATTATATCAGTGGGAATTTGTATTTTATTTTTAATTATATAAGAATGTATTTTACTTTGTAATTATTTTAAATTGTAAATTATTTTATCAAATTGATAATTATTTTAAATCTTTTGTTTTCGATTTTTCGCGATACGTTCGCTCCACCAAGTAGGGTTATCACGCCCTCCTGGAGGGTGCACTCCACAGTTTGAGAAACGCTGCGATAAAAATTTTATTTCCAGTTTCGAGAACAGTTTAATAACAGTATACATGAAGCAAAATATGATTTGGAGAAGAAAAATCAAGCGATTTACATAATTTTTAAAATGTACATATTTTATCATTGCAAACAAAAAGCAAACAAAACAAATAGGTTGAAACACAACATCTTCTCAGCATATAATGAATAAAAATTTATACTGATACAAATCATTCCCAATTCCTGTTGTTACATGTTACAAATTCTTAGATTTTGAACACATTCCGAAAAAAAGCGCGAACTCCACACGGAACGTTTTTTTATTGTTGGTATCGGAAATCAAATTTTGTTTTACACAAACGAAAACAAAATTAAATTAAAATATAAAATTAAAAAAAAATCTTATTTTATTGCTAAGAAAATATAAAACATTCAAAATTGCAAGTTTTTTATTAACAACTTTTATGTAAGTAACATTAAATTAAAAAACTATAAGTACTATAAATTTTGGCGCCCCCTGCCCCCGGCGCCCTTGTGCGGTGAACAATTTTGCCACCCCCACGCGGCGGCCCTGGCACTATACGTCAGTTGTATAGCTACAGAAAAACTGCAATAACCATGTCGGTGACGCAAACGCACGAGATTTCACCCATCCAAAAAGTGTCTAAAGCGAACAGCACACAACGTATGCGCCAGTCAGAGCATGTCGGTGACGCGAACCCATAAGATTTTCCCCTACCAAAAAGTGCCCAACGCCGCTAAAGGAGTTTTCACTTCAAAAATTGTAATAAAAAATTTTAGTAATCATTTTTCAAATATTGAATTTTTTCAATAAGTTTTCGCGTGCCACTTTTACAACTATGCCGTGCCACACTGTGGCAAGCATGCCGTTGCTTGGCCACCCCTGCTCTATGGCGTAGGTTGTACTCACTTTGCGCACTTCTCTGCAATGCGTGAAGCATTGATTCTGAGTGGTTTTCATGCATTCTCTGTGTGTTCCTTTTCAGTATCAGCACCCGCTTCTAACTCTTGTCAATAGTTACTTTCAAGTTTCGTGATTATAACTTTTGATTAACTTGTGGGTATCCAATCAACTTTATTCTGGGATTAGCAAAAATGCATACAGTATCTAGATGTATAGGATAAACTAAATTTAACTGTAACCGTACCCTCTAAATAGCGTCTGTTCCGAGTTTCTAAAATCAAGTTTTGGTAAGCGTTATTTGTTTTTAGATTTTCTTTTAATAATTACGACACTATAGCTGTTAATACTTTCCCCCCATAATCGTTTTAATTTTTTAAATAATAACTGGAATATAGAAAAACATGGACACACCGAATGATTCAGAAAATGACTTAGCGACTAACCCTAAGAAAAGAAAAATTGGAGAAGCCTCCGATGTTGAAAAAATGGATTCTGCATCAGTGGAAAAAGAGTCTGGAAAAAAAGACAAACTTTTAGAAATGGCGGTTAAAGCATTTTTCTATGGAAGAAATAAAGTAGAACCTGGGTTTTATTTAAACACTCATGGAGAAAATGCAGTGGTTGATGTAGATGATTATAAATCTGGTCGAGCTTGCGAAACATGCGAACCTGTGTGTATGGATGACATTTATCAATTATTGCTCAAGACAGTAATAGGTTATAAGTACAAACTCCGCTGGGCAACTCTGAATGGGACACGAAATATACGTAAAACTCTGCTGTTGGTTATTGAAGGATTTACTAAATCTGATATATTGGAAAATACTTCAGAATTAAACATTATTGACATGTTTCAACAAGTAGTCGAAACTGCATCCTCAAATATTCATTTTGCTACCGAGCTTTGTTCGCTACATCAGATTACAGATTTTCATGTTCGATCTCGAGATACTTTTTCTACAATGTTTACAAGAGAACAAGGAGTTAGAATTGAAACACCATCTAATTATACATTTCCTTCAAAATTGAATCTTCTGTTAAGTCCTGTACAGATGCTTATGGAGAATTACCCATTTCCTGGAAGTAATTATACAAAATCGAGATGCAATAATTACATCTTTACTAAAGAATCCTATGTTCCTGCTACTGTGGATTCCCCAATGTTTGCTATAAATTGCGAAATGTGTGTAACAGATAATCGCCCTCGTGTACTTACTAGAATCACTGTTGTTGATGAAAACTTAAAAACTGTTTTTAACTCTATGGTCAAACCAGATAGCAAAATTACTGAATATTCAACCCAGTTTGGTGGTATTTCTGAAAATATGTTGAAAGGTGCAACAGTCAAGTTAAGTGAAGTGCAACAACAGGTACAAAGATTACTTCCTGCAAATGCTATACTAATTGGACAGTCCCTTAATCATGGTCTACATTCTTTGAGAATGATTCATCCCTATGTTATTGATACAAGTATTATTTTCAACAATACTGGAATTAGAAAGAAGAAACTTTCCTTAAAGCGTCTTGCTTCGGTATACTTAAATAAGGCCATCCAAGTTGATAGTAAAGGACATGACCCTGTAGAAGATGCTGTAACTATGATGGAGCTTGTCCAATTTAGATTGCAACAAATTGCTCAGTTTCCTAAAGATTTTTTTTATAATCAAGAACTATCTTCTGTGCTTCAAAATACAGAAGATACTGAATTGCCTGTCTCCAAAATTGATCCAAATTCTATGAAGGCTGAGCCTTGTTTTTTTGCTGTTACATCAAAATTTTCTAAGAAATGCAGTTTGATCGGTAATGAAGTTTCTCTCAAACATTACCATGGTAAAATTTTAAATGAAAATACACAGAAAATAGTTAAATCTAACCGGAGGGATATAATAAATACTACTTTAGAGCAAATAGCACAGAAGGATCTGGTTATTACTCATGTATGTTATAATCCAATTGCTCAGCTAAATGCTTATGAAGAACTTAATGACATACTGAAAAGACTATATAATGCTTATGATGATAGATATATGTTAATGGTTCTTGTATCGGGTGTAGATGAAGGTAATTATTCTGATGTCAAGAATGGTCTCTTTATGTCAGCTTTTAAAGTACCAAAAAAGAAATGAAGTTTTATTTTATATTAATCTTAATGTTGCTGATATTTTATTATTCTTTTTATGTGTTTTATACATTTTGTTACATGGTCAAGCTTTTTCTTTTATAGGTTTTATGTATTTATATAATTTCTACTTTATTTCATAATATTATTTGCTTATGTATTTATTAAACCTCATTGAATATATTTTAGAAACATTTTCATATTATTCATTTATAGTTATTTGCATTATCATATATTTGGATAAGTATTGATCTGACCTGTTGAGAAATGTTGACTAAAAATTCCTTTAAAGGTATATTTAGTTTATTAAATGACTTAATTTTTTTATTATTCATGACAAATTTGATTGCATGAATTGTGAAAGTAAATTTATTTGGTGTAATTTTATTCTGTTTTTAATATAGTTGTGTTTATCTATTATGGAAACCTAATTTTTTGATTCATAAATATAACTCTTGATTAAATTTGGTTGAAATATATGAAGAATTGTTGTTTTCATAACAAGACAAAAATAAAGCAGAATTGGTCAGAGAATAATTTTTGATCTTTTGTAAAGAAAAAAATTACTTTTATATGGAAATGGGAGCTTCTTTATTGTAAAGTTTCTCCAATAAGTCTATTGACAGTTTTCTTCATTGCCAAGTAAAACTGGGCTGCAAAAAAATTTCTCTTTATGCAAGAAGAGAAATCTTCTTGAGAAATCTCCCAATCATTCATGAGTGGGTGTGAGAAATCAAATTTGAAAATTTTCCCCTAAACTTTGATAAAGCAGAAAAACAGAATAAAATAGCATGATAGGCTTAATTTTCATGTATTATAAAGATTTTTAACATGTAAAAAATATTTTGAAAAAGAGACTAAATATGTTTTTAAGAATTAATAGTTAGATAGTTTTATAAATTACAAAACTGACTTAATTTAAGCAAAAGCAATGTATTTTAAATGGTTCAGAACCATAATGAATGCCAATTAAAACTTATAATAAATTAAATATATAAGTATTATAAGTTAAATATAAGTATAATAAAAAAAAGTAACTGAATTGTACTAAAAAAAATTAACGTACTCATCAACAATGGATGCACAAAAAAATTGTCATACCATGATAAAAAGAGTACTCAACAGCAAACAATATGATTTAAATCAATGTTAATAAAGCTTTCTAAGAATTCTCATCTTGGAAATATTACATTGAAATTATTTCAAGTAATGTCTTAACAGCTGAAAATCTAAGAGTGAAAGAAGAATCTAAGTTCCAAAGATTATTTTCTAGAAGTTCTGGAAATATGCAACAAACTCAGCACTATTATTTAATAGAGTAATCTGATTGGAGAGCTTGTCATTTCCTTCTATGGAGGAAGGGTAGCCAAAGAAGGGGGGAGGGGAATCATCTTCAAAACTTTAAAAAGAAAAGTCTTAGTGCTGGAAGATTCCCTAGAAAGGTTTCAATCACCGTAAATTTTCTTTGTGCAAAGTGTTAGTTTAAAATGAACATATTGTGAAAGGATGTTTAAGCTTTCTAGATAAAACTCTTGGTATGCAACTATACTCCTTCCTTCTAATCAGAGTCCATGAAAAGTTTTCCTGTCCTGGTACTCAATTCAAGTGTGAAAAAGTATGGTATCAGGAATCAGTGGCATACATAAGGGGAGTTTGAGGATTAAAACTCCACCCATACAGTGTAAAGATTACTCCTGGGTGCTTTTGTGAACATGTTTTTTAAATGTAAACCCTTCCCACATAAAAGTAGTTTGTGTATGCTGCTGTCATGAATATAGATAAAAGCATGTTTTTATAAATTTGTGTGAATAGTCACACTATTCATTTCTCTGTCATGCTTCTGCATATTTTTCATACATGTGTGGAAATGTGTAATATCTAACCTGAATTTGTCTGAAGTTTTTAAGTTTGTTAAATATTATTTAATCAGGATTTGGTTGAAGTGTAGAATAAGTAAAGCCAATTTTTTGGCAACCAGGATCAGTCCCCAAACTATCTATATGTAACGATAGGTGTTTCAAGAGTAATAAAGTGAATCCGAAGTAATGAAGAGCTGAATTCATTCTGGCATCTAGATAAACATTGCCAAATCCGAGGGATCACCTATTGTACACTTTAGCCCAGGATTTTATCATAATTTTTCTTCTGGTTTTATAACTTTTATTCTGGTAATATTTTGAGGGCATTATATTGTTTTAATATTCATTGAAAAATATTATATTAACTTATTTCATATTTATGTTTTATTGCATTATATACATTGGTACTCAAATGAACTAACTGTATAATTTTTTTGTACTTGGATGTTTAAGCATATTTTTAAAAAATGTGTTATTGTCTGTGATGTTTAGATAAAAATTTTAATAAACTTCTGCAAGATACAAGGTTTTTGCATTTTAATTTATTAGAAATAGGTCTTAAATGTACGTCTAAATAATAGTGTTTTGTGGACTTTTCACACACATTTTCTGTCTCATCAATATATAATCGTGATTTTTTTTTTAAATTTTTTTTTTTTACTCTTCTGCTTCTGAATATTTTATTCTGTATATGTATGTGCCAAATATAAGTATGACTGTTATTGTGTGTATGTGAAAAAATGTACATTTTCCTCCATCATGATACTTAATTTTTTTTTCTGTGCAGCTAATTGCATACATATATATTATAGTTGTACCCAATTTTTTAAAAACATTATTTCCTCTGATGTGGTTGATGTTAAAATCAATAAACTTTTAGAAAATGTTATTGAACTTTTTCATATTATAGAATAAGAGAAAATACATGTATGCATTTCTGTGAGCATAGTTATTTTGGAAGTATTTACTTTAAATCTTATATATATGAGCTATCTTATGATACATTTATAAAAATTTCTTTTATTTCTGCTTTATTGTATTGTGTCTGTATTCAACTGAAAGTATGTGATAATGTTTAAAATTCTTATGAGGGAGCATATCAATCATTCTTCCATCATCATATCTATATGTTATTTATTATGTCTGTATATAAAATGTGTATAATCTTTGAAAAAAATGTGGTTCCCATGTTACAATATCAATCAGATTCTTAGGAAGATAACTTCTGTTAATTTTATGAATGTTAGAAGGATTTTATGGTTATATATGTGCTTAAATGAGGGAATGCTTTATAAGCATTTTACTTGTGATTATTTTTTTCTAGTCACTTTTTTTCATAACTTATTTTATTTTATTTTTTCTTTATACATACCATGCATCTCAAATTCATTCTAGATATGAGGATACTCAGAGGGCAGAAGCTGTAAGAATGCACTTTTTGTTCTGCGGAATAAAGTTTTTTTTTATGCTTATGAGATCACAAAAGAAAAGAGGAAAAAATAAGATGAATGTTTTAGCAATTCTGTAACAGTGATCTCTACAAAAAAGCAAAATAGATACTAGTTTTTGACCCAAAGTACAGCATGTTGGCCTGCTCTATAAAATCTGGCTAGAATAAATACTGTGCATGACTAAATGAAAATATAGGCATATTTTAAATATTCTTATAAGTACTATTCATGTTCATTCTTATGTCACTGTATCTATTTACTCTTTGCAAAATGTTATGTGTTTCATGTGTTAAAACTGTAGTAAACCAGACTTTTTTATTTCGGTTACTTCTTTTAATTTTCTAAATATCAGAATGATTGTTTGGATATATGAATACTTAAATAAAATTGCTTTTGTAGCATTTAAGTATTTTTTTCTTCCTGTATATTTTGTGTGATTATTTTTCTCTAGTCATTTTTGCAGCTTTATTTTGTGTATTTACATTTATTGTTCATTTTGCATCTAAGAAAGATCAGGATGCAGAAAAAGCACATATGTAGTAGAAAGGAAACTTGGAGGGAAAGAAATACAGAGAAAGACATTTCTTCATAAAATTCCCTCCCCTCCAAAAAAATTGTGATACACTATTAATGATAAAAAGAAAGATATTGGCTGATTGGTTTTAATCTGAAGTGCTGGCAGAGTCACCCAACTTTATGAATCCTTCTTAGAATGAATACTCTGCGTATGTGCAAAGGAAAATGTTAGGTAATTTTTTTTATTACATTCTTGTGAGTATTTGTAGCATTTATTTTTCTATGTGATGTTTAGCTTCAATGCATATTTTTCTTTACTATATAATATGCATACATCTCTGAGGAAATTTGTAAAATTATTTGTAATGTTCATGTAAAGGTATGAAAAGTCAAGATCTCTGTTTAACTCAAATGGTTGGTAAGACTTAGTCACTATTTTCATTTAGATATTGCTTAATGAGTATTATATAAGGAAAGCATATAAGATTTAAATATGAATGAAACTGAAATTTTATTAATTTGCTGTTTTAGTTTTTGAGACTTTCTGTGTGTGTTTTAAAAAAGGATGTTGAAATTATAAAATACTCTTAAATGATATATATTGTAATGAGGTATATCCTTAGAGCAATAGATAACCGATTTGTATTTAAATAGAACTGAGAAGTAAAAAATTGCAGTAAGTGATTGATTTCAAAACAAAAGGAAAATATGTAAAGGGGAAATTTTTTTCAGTTACTATAATTTACTTTGTGAAGTTTGTCTTGATCCATGTTATAAAGATACAGTATAAGATTATCTTTACATGGTCACATTCAAATAAACGAGAATTATCGAATGACCTTGAGATTTATATTTTGAAGTGTTCTTGAGAAACACATTTAATTTTTCAGTATATTAGCTGTTTTTATACAAATTTACAGCATTGCCTATATGTTGTATATTGTAGAACATGATGACGAAGATGTGATATTTTCTCTTCCCTGTTATTAAAGATTTACCTTAACAAGTATGGATTAAATGTTTTCTATGAAATCATGCCAGTTTGAAATAATGTCCTTTTTCCGAACTAAAATCGCTATTTATTTTGTAATGTACAATATATGACCACATATTATGTTTTATATTAATGTATTGCACATGGGAAAACCACTTTTACGTTTTTTGTTGTCTGTCACCAGATTGCAGGTTACATAAAAGCATGTATTGATTTGTCCCGGATTGAAAATCTGACGCGGGATTGCAAACCCTAGTTAATCAGTATTCATAACTTCTGAAAATTACAGTCTAAAATAACTATAGCTACAATTTTTTTCCTCCAATTATAATATATATGTTGAATTATTTTTTTTTCTTTCAAAAACATATATGTGTTAAAAAGAAGAAGAAAATATTACTTAAAATTACAGCTAATATTTTTTTATTATTTGCATTCTATGTGTTAAGTTACACGTGTCCAAAAGTTAAGTATGATTGATAATTATGTGAATAAAGAAGGAACTGTAAATCAGAATGGCGGGAAACGTGATATGCGCGTGTAAAATGGTTATAAAATAAGGAAGCAAATCAAAAGAATGATAATAATTAATTTTATTATCCAAAGTAGCAGTTTGAAAGAAAGCTGAGCATAGCAAGGATTCACACTTTAAAGAAAAAATGAAATAAAACATTAAATAAAATACTGATGCTGCAGTTTAATAAGGCGTGTGGTCACCTCTGACAACCAGGCACGCTGCACAGCGATTTACCATACTTGCTATGAGATGATGAATGAGTTGTGGGCTCAAACGGTTCCAAGCTTCTTGGAGAGCTCTCTTCAGTTCTGTAACGGAGCTTGGTGGTTGCGAAAGGGCTGCAATTTGTCTCCCGAGCATATCCCATACATGCTCGATAGGATTTAAATCAGGGGAGTTCGCAGGCCACGACAGGCGCTGGATGTTTTCCGTTTCAAGGAAGTCATCAATCACCACCGCTCGGTGACATGGCGCATTATCATCCATGAATATGAAGACAGGACCGACCTCACCTTGAAACAAGCAAACATAAGGCTCGTCTCTGTATCTTTGAGCATTCACAGACCCTGTGTCAAAGAAATGGAGGTCTGTGCGGCCGTCCATCATGAGGCTTGCCCATACCATTACTCCCCTTGATGGAAAATGATGTCGGTCCATTATGTTTCTTGGTTCAAAACGTATTCCACGCTCTCTCCATATCGTTACCCACTGAAGATCACTACTCAGACTAAACCGGGACTCGTCACTGAACATCACATTGGCCCACTCTCTCACACTCCAATGTTGATGTTTCAAACGAGCGCATTTATGCGCACGTGAGGGGAATGCAAACTGCTGGTCTTCTGGCATACTGACCTGCATGATTGAGTCTCCTGTAAACAGTTTGTCTCGAAATTCTTATTCCTGTGGCGACTGTGAGCGCCGTACCCAGTGCTCTGGCAGTACTGCCCCTCTGACGTCGCGCACTTATTACCAGATATCGGTCTTGGCGAGGGTTGTGACTCTTGGTCGACCTGATACTGGTTGTCGGGTAACATCTCCCGTTCTTTGAAACTTCTGCCACAGTCTTGAGATCACAGACTGGTCCACATTCAGAATTCGAGACACTTTGTTTTGTGATCGTGAGGATTCCAGCATTCCAACGATTCTTCCTTTCGTAAACATGTCCAATCGGCGTCTTTGTGCCATCATTCACCTTGTTTGATTGTTAACAACATTCCTTCGCACAGCAGTTGCTCGAAACTTGTCTGAACTGCCTTTGCTGCCTGAATCGGTTTCTCCACGTTCCGACATGCGCCGGTGTTTCGCTCAGGATGTTGTCGACTGAAAAGTTTTGCATAAACCCAATGTTTCTTCTTCCCCCAATTAATATCCGCAAGAAATTTGGAATAATTTTACGAATATTTATTCCATGTTTTTCGCATTTTACGATTTATGCTTAACTTTTGGACACCAGTGTATATAGCAATTTTCTGTCATATAAATAAAATATAGCCAACTTTTGTTATTTATGCGCAGCTAATTGGAATTTCTCAAACTAATAATGTTTAACCATTTTTTTAAGTGTGGGGAAAGTTTTTATTTTGTTTGAAGAATATGTGTTCAAAAAAAATCACAGAATTTAGTTAAAATATTCTTTTATTGGCTGTATACTAGTCGTTTATCTGAAGTAATATTTTATAGTCATGCTATGGAGAGTAGAGCAAAAAAAGAATTTTTTATACCTGAATTGCATAAACATTTTGGTACTAAATGTAATTTTAAATTGTAATACATTTTATGACTGTTTCTCACTTTTCCTGGTAATATTGTCATCCTTTGATGTGATTCATATGAATTTTCAAAATTTTACATGTGAATGTTTTGTATCTATATATATAAATATATGTGTGTGTCTGTGTGTAAATTAATAAATGTAAATTTTTCTGTGATGCAAGCTGTTTATAATTTTTCCTCTTAATATATTCTATGTTTACTTACATAAATAACATTACCGAACACCAATCTGGAGTTTTCTAGAATATATAGTGTTTATATTCCATTCTCGGAATGCAAATTTACATGTTTTTTCTTATCACAAACAAAATTTTTACTATTGCTGAAGTATACTTTTTCTTTGGTAACATTGATACAAGATACAGTAATACTTATAATTATATTAAAATATAATGTTAAAATTAACAACAGACAGAAAATCTAAGTTAATTTTGGGAAAATTATATTTTTATGGGAACTCACAGTTAACCATCATACTGTTATTATATATATATAATTGTGAAATGGCATTTTATTTGTGTGTGTGTGAAAAATCCATTTTCAGCTGTGCTTTTAAATCATAAAATGAGTTTAACTCAATTTTTGTGTGTATAGATCACAAAGTATTATGAAGTGAAATTTTATATGTGGGGGAAAAAACCAATTTTATGTGATTGCTAAAACATATGCATATTTTAATATAAAGCTCAAAAATCAGACTCTGAGAAAGTTGCCATATTTGTTCTAAACATAAATAAGAAACGGAAATATTTCTCTTTCTTTTTAAATAATTTGGATACAAATACAATATAAAACTACTTCAAAAAATTTATATATGTGGGGGAAGTTTTCTTTTTAACTAAGTGAAAGATCATGACACAATTTCAAAACAATAATCTCACAGATCCAATAAAACAGTTTAATTATAACATTTTTTTAAAAAAAAGTTACTTAGCGCCGTCTCGCACTGGTAGGCCCGTTGGAGATTGACAGAGTACATATATCCTTGTCGGGCTTTAACCTCCAATATTTGAATTTAAGAGTGACTGTGATGTTGTTAACACTTACTCAACATGTCGTGTCTCAGTCCTATTTTGGACTGAGCTCACACTGCCCGACGCGTCTCTAAGTGTAGGAGGAAACATATCATCACCAACAAAAGCCGTAGCAAGAAATATTTATTCAGGACAGACAAACAAAATCACAAGTTCAATTATAAGTGGAAACCTAGGAGTGATTCCCTAATACCTCGATTAATCCTAATACTCAAATCTAATATTCCCGTCTAAGTCATCTCAGCAATTAGAATGGACAAGGAGACGAACTCTTGCTAACCTCAGGTCGGTACTGAATCTATTTCTTTCAATGATTAAACTAATACTTTACTTTAATAATTGATCTCTATCAAATGCGCGCTAAGTTCGTTGAAGTAATTCGCCGACGATACTTACATGCAGCTTGGCAACTCCTGCTCCCTTTACATTTACAAAATCTAGACTTTATATAGTTGAACTAATTAGCATATAACTATCTCGTGTTTTTCCCGAAGAGGCTGTGAAATAGTAAAAATGCTGGCCCCAAAGTTTCCCAAGAGGATTAGTGATGAATTATCGCGGATAGCCCCGTTTCAAACACTCGCATTGATAGTTAAAAAATACATTTACGTAAAAATATAAGATTTAAATTTTAGGAATTGCTTTGAGTTAAATAAAAAATTACTCTTAAGATATCAAAAGAATAAGTTAAAATCGGTGAAACACTGAAGAAAAAGCTAACATTTTCTGATCAGGAAAACGGGCAGGGTGTTAATCTGGCCAATCGAAATAACCACCTTCTCGTGGTTCGAACTTGCATTCCTCCTCTTAGAGTCGTTCTCTTTCGTTGGTCAGGAAAGGATGCTAATGAATTCTGTGTGAGAATGTACTTTCTTGCTTCTCCGATATCTTCTCGTTATTGCAATAAATCATTCATTTTATCTTGAAGAATTTTGACTATCTTCGTGTCCTCTCGGATTTCTCGTTTTTACACAAATTGGGAGAAGTTTAAAAGGAATGTTCTTTATGCTGTTTAGTATCCGATGTTCAACTGCAACTTACATGTACCATTGGGTAGGATCTTCTATTTGCAATTTGGAAGGAACTGAAAGTCATATAAAATATTTCCTCTTGGAATCCCAGTGGTTGTAGCTACGTTTCCAGTATTCTCTTTCGTATAGTAATTTTTACTCTTTAGGAAAAAGCTAGACTGAATCTGCTACCAGTCTCGAAGAATTTTCAAAGATTGTTTGTTGTAGCCCCAGAGAGCTTTTGCGATGCATCTTAGGCTGATGTAAGCTGTTCTCTGGGTAAAGCCTGACGAATTTTGTAAACGTATCAATAATGGTCAAAATGTGATAATAACTCTTGTTCGTAGACAGTGATGGGCCAGTAAAAGCAGCATTAATAGTGCTCAAAGAGATGCTTTCTTTAGGTTTAGGTCTCAGCAAACCCCTTTATATTTCCTTCGTTTTCTGTCACATATCAAAGTAGTCATGTCGCACTCTGTACAATTTGCGATGACTGGTTCGATTCGCTTTGTAGTGGTATCTTCATAAGCCAGTAACAGCCTCCAGACTGAGGTAATCACTTTTGTCTAGTGGTTATGTTACTCGGCTACGGATCCTCGCGTCGCGGGTTCTGTCCTTCGGATTGATGCCACTACATTGATGACCTTGGATGAATCAAGAACAACTCGACCTTTTTTCTGGTCTGCTGTGGCGCCATCTACCCGCAAAAAGAGCAATCACAGTCGTCAGACTTACTTGACGCAACACCACCAATTCACAGCAACAACTCACACGCTCGCTATAACAAAAAAATCGTTCGCCTATCCACCGACTCATTGGTGGGGGAGTACTGTAGCGGTATCTTCATAAGCCAGAGAAACAGCCTCCGAACAGAAGTGATTATTTTTGTCAAGAAGTTATGTTACTAAGCTGCGGGTTCTGTCCTCCGGATATGTGCCACTACAGCTTTCTAAGAGGTTAGTTAGATAAGTTCATCGTCAGAATGTCTTCGGTGTTAGACACTGCGAACTATCCCTTGCAATGATCTCTTGAGTTAAATGTTTTCGATACTATAAATAGCTAACGTCCACTGTCGTACTTGTATTTTGTGCCATTTTTAATAACATCTTCCTTGCTCGACTAAGTATTTCAGTAATTGGAAATGGTAATCACTAATTTGCGTAGCAGCAGTTTTTGTGGGTGGTAACTTTTCCTTGAGAAGGAGTAACCATCATAGCGGCATTCCTACTCAACGTTTCGACATGTTTCATCTGTTGTTCAAATATATGAACAAATTCAAACTCTTCTAGTAGCAAAGTACATCCCGCCACTTTTGGAGTTTGTCTTTTGAAAGGCTTGTGAAAATTGGTAACTATTTTTATCTTAGACCCAAATAGGTAATTTCTGAATTTCTTTAGAGCTACTCTGGCCAGAATTTCAAACTCATAACTTGATAATTTTTCTTGTTGATGATTCCTCTCTTTGCTCATAAAATGGATTAGATTAAGCTGTTCTTCTTTGGTTTTTTACAGCTAAACGGCACCCAAACCCTATTTCCTTGCGTCCGTGTATAACTACTGGAGCTCCCTGTTTAAAAATATGAAGAACTTGACTGGCAATCAATAGTTCTTTCAATTTTCTAAATACTTTTTGCTTGTATCCAAAAGGAAATTTTGAGTTGCGAAGAAGACCACTCAGTGTGTTGTCAATTTTTGAATAATTGACAAACTTTTTTAAGCATCCTGACAAACTTAGGAAACTCTGGATTTGTGCTTGATGTTTTTAGACATCGGGGAATTCTGAGCCATTCTAGTCTTAAAAGGAGAAATACGAATCATACTGTCTTTAATGCCATTCCCAAGCAATTCGATTTTTCTTTTAAACAATTGATATTTTTAAAAATTAATCTGCAAACCGTATTCTTTCGCTGCATCTATTCTTTCTCAGTGCATCAAGGTGCGAGTAATAAAACTATCCGTATAAATTATGACAGTGTAATCCAGCTTTAAATCCCTAAATATATTGTAAATTAATCTTTGAAATATACTCGGAGAATTTGCCAAATCAAAAGGAGCACTTAAAAATTCATAAATGATAAGATGAGATATAAAAGGAAAATATTTAGTTTGTTTTCTTGCATTGGAATATGAAAAGAGCCATTTTTTAAAATCTAATTCTGTAAAAACTTTTGATTCATCTAAATGATCTTAAGCCTCTACATCAGCCGTAGGAAATTAATCCTTACTTTTTTTAAATTTAATTTTCAGAAATTCACACATATATACAAAGTTCCATTCTTTCTTTTACTCAAAACAATTGATAAAAAATAATCCGAATATGAAAGTTTAACAGTCCAATAACGAATTTTCAGTTTTAATCAACACGAGCTCTGCAATATTTACCATATGCATGAAATACAGATAAGTGCACTACACCCACAATTTGACGGAATGAAGAAAAGATTTAACGGGACTATTTTGAATAACCTGTCTATGCATGTCTCTAGAAATCAGATTGAGATTTGCTCCAGGGATGTCTTAAGGCATTGGACAACTGGAGCCAGGATCTAGTGGGGAAGGGGGCTCATCTCGGTCTCAATAAAATCTGAACCCGAATAATTTTAAATGTCAAATGTTATACCTGGATATATTCTCCAAAAAACTGAGAATTTCGAACTGAATGCCAACTGGCAACAGTTGCAAGATTGCATTATCATGTAATGATGGCAGTCTGTGTCTAGACCTAGGCCTAACATCATTCACCATCATTACTCATTTAGTCGAAAAATAGCAGTCTTTTTGTATCTAGGTTTGTCAGATTGTGAGTCACGCACATTTTTTTTTGTTACGAACTACCGTTTCTGGGAGTATTTGATAACGTATGTTATATACTGTCTACTTAAAAGGGTCACAGACGGATCCTACTTTTGCATGGGGGCCATGAACCTCAAGAAATTTTAATACGTTATTTATTCTTCAGGCGTACCGAAATACTATATATGAAGTGACTGGTTACTTTCCGAGATGATGTTGGATTAAAATATACGTGTACCATGCGATTTTCACTTGGGGAGACAAAGTTATAAACCTAAATTGTCTAATAAATACATTTACGCTTTGCAAGTTCGTTTGGAGAGTACCCATAATATCAACTTAGAAAAAAGGAGCAATGGGAGTGACAAATGAGTACCCAATAAGATACAAGTGCTTCGAAACCTCAATTTGAAAAGTTTCAAAAATCATAAAGCTTGTATAGCATCATGAAGATCATGGATGATACTGTTGATTGGAATCAAAAGACGTAAATATCTAAGCCATACACATACTTTGAAGAATATATAATATTTAAAGTAGATCAACATGTTAGAGGCACTTTATGTTCTGACAAGTATTGTTTATTATTAAAAATTATAATCTAACTTTTTAATATAATTTACTCATTAATAATGTTAATTTGTGATCCAAGTCTCATCTATACATGCATTATATTTAGTAACTGGGATGTGTGCTTGTTTTTTTCGCACAAACTGTCGAAGTCTGGGTCTATTGACATTAAATACAATCGCATTACTTGTTCTGAGTAGAGATTGCAATACCGAGCCATTTGTACAATTTTGTAATACCGGTATTCACAAGTTTAAATACCGAGGTTTCGGTATTTACTAGAAAGTTTTAAAATTGTTTTCACTATATATTCAGGGATCGCCAACATAGCAAAATAGTATACGTTTTTGTTTTTATGTTACAGTGTTAATTATTGCACCATGATTAAAATATATTATAAATGAAATAATTTTACATCCATATTAGAAGGTGGAGATATTAAGCGTCTTTATATTCAACTCATTCCGTTGTTCTTTTTTTATTTTTTATTTTCTCTAGATGGTTCTACAGTTCTAAGGCAACTCACAAAAACATCATCTGATTTTTTCATTGCCAAATACAACAGGTTTAAAGACTATTAATCTGAACTTAAATATATATATATATATAATTATTTCTCTGACAAATAGAACTAAACACACTACTCCCAACTAAGTTCTCGTTGAAAGAGGAATAACATACCCAAGTTCATCTGCCTTCCTTCATCCATCAACACCTGTTACTACATTGTCTCCCTAAAGGGCGAAACTAATTAGACTGAGAATACAAAGTTGCATCGTAAAATCAAGAAAAATTATAAAATATTCGAGAATCATCCAAGGCCAAAACTGTCCTATTACAGCTCTAAGCGATACTACACTTGTGCAGGATTCGTAGTCTGATATTCGTATTTGAGAAACCAAGGTTGTACTTGTGAAGAAAATGCGTAAGATTTCGGTATTTTTTAAATTGGTGCGTTTGTTATTCACAATGCATTTGCATATCATACTTTAGGGTTCAAAATATTTTTCAGATTCATTGTATATATACTCATAAAAATAATAACCCATAATAATGAATAAGAATAACTATAAAGAACATAAAAAAATCAGTTGATAATACTTCGGTTTGGTATTATTATTTACGTGATGAAAAGAATATGGTGGCAAATGTAAAAAATGTTCAAGAGTTATTAAAATGAATGGAGGAAGAGTAGTACAAGCAAACTCCATACACATTTAAAAACGAAACATGATATAATTTTGTTAAAGAGGACAGAACCTAATTGCTATGAAGATCAAATTTTTTTAAGCACAGTTTCTAAGCCCTCGCCATCAGAGATTTTATATTATTTTGAAAAAAAAAGTAATTTGGATTAAACTATTGCACTAAGTTATGTTCCAGGCTTAATGACAATGCAATTGAGGCTTTATGTCTTTTAAGATCAGATTTCAAAAATTTGTAATAGTACCAAGACTGAATAGAGTGATATTTACAATTTTTTTGTGAGTTAATAAATAAGATGTTTCTTTACTTTTTTGTGATTCTTTATATACTGTTATAATTTATAAGTTACAAATTATTATTTGTGATTTTTACACTCTCTAATAAAATTGGCAAATACTAAACAAATAAACACCCGTATTTTCTTCCTTTTTCCTAAAATTTCTACTACCGGTATCCCGTTATTAAGATCTAAAAAATATGGAATACTGGTATTGAACATTTGGTCCGATATTGCAATCCCTAATTCTGAGTTTAATTAGTTTTTATAGTTTGTTTTTTATGCCACTTACGTTGAGAAATATATTTCTCTTAAACACAACGTGAATGGTAATAAAATGTTTATAACTGTGTTAAATATCCGTGTATTTTGCATGAATTTGCAACCTAAAATTTAGAAGCCGTTCTTGTTAAGATTTTAACATCGAATCTGTTGATAAGTTGTTTCTGCTCCTACATAATAGGTATTTTTTCCACAGGCAAAAATGTGTATTTTCCATTAGAAAATTGTTTAGTTTTGCAAGACATTGTGCTAACTAACGAGTATAAAATTATCTCGTGGAACCTGAGATCGTAAACAATAGAATATTCACAATTTAGTTGGGAGTATATATATAAAAAATAAAGCGTTTTAGTACTATTTTATTTTATTATAATAAAAGTTTGAAAAGTGTTGCATAATAAAATTATTATATTTAAATAAAATTTACAGTTTTAATGAAAACGATGAGCTTTAGATACTTGTGACTATACAAGAATACGTGAATCCATTTTGCATACAGATTTATTACTTCTCGATTTTTTTTTATTGTGACTTGTGGAACCCCAGGGTTCCTGGGAACACAGTTTGAAGAGTCTGGTCTAAGCCAAGTGTCGTGGATGTCGACTGAAATTCTCCGTACTGTGAACTGAGGATAATTAATGTTGATAAAAACACTGCCCGTGACAGTCTTTTAACATGGGGAACAGTATTGCGCGTAAGTTCTCTTCTCTGCTGAAAGTGTATTGTGGATGTGGATAGATTATTTGTAGGCAAACAGACAGAGTCACCAAATTTGACGACAAAACTAGATACCTCGAGATGAACCTAGAAGTGTCCAAGATAAATATTAGAAAAGATAGTAGCTTTTAGAATGGTTTTTCACTTATATAAGGACGATTCAGTGAAGTAACGTAGGAGTAAAAAAAATTGACAACGACTGTGCATTTCATTTGCCTTATGGGATATTGTGATTACGGATTTGAACTGTTGTGTTCTTTACAGTGGCGTAGCTAGGTATCCAAAGGCCCTGGTGCGAAGAAAAAAAGGTAGCCCTATCTTGGTTGGGTTTTATTAAGTCAAAATATATGAATATTGTAGATATACAAAGCTACTTTTAACAACGGCTCTTTATTGTGCTCTGAAAAACCTAGGGAAAGCTTCATATTATCTACATGTATGTATGTGAGTTTTCTTGTGTGAGCTTTAGTGATCACCCAGGTTCGATTTGACACCACGACAAACCTCTTCTAGAAGAGCTGTTAAGAGTTTAGGAACTGCCGGATCCTGAAAACACGAAGTAATGTAATAGGTAATAAAAAATTAAACAATAAAGAACAAGATTACAAATAATTACAAGTATTAGGAAATAAAACAATGTTGATAAAGAATAAAAGGTTTATTATACGAAGGTTGCACTTATATACCTATTAACAACGAATTTTGATTTACAATCTTTTCCTAGTTTTAGTTTTAGCAAAAGTTTCAATAACTTCGGTTAAATCCAGCCTTGATGCGACTTTCTTTCCAATTGCTATTAGTGATAAATGCGGAGTCGAGCTTGACCCATACAGTTTCTTAAATTATTTTTAATTTGCTAAATAATTGTTTTGTGGCTACAGAAGTGAAAGAAATTGTATAGAATAATAACGTTTGCTGTAAATACTTCTGTTAGGTCGCATTCTAGCACTCCATATTTGCCCATTATTTCCTTATATAATTGGTGAACAGTCCATGCCTGGATTAATTTAGGGAGAATTAGGTGTTAAATATTAAGAAATTGAAGTGAAAAGTTTGGGCACATTATTTCAGAATACTTATTTTGGAATTCGTCGCACTTTTGTAACAATGTTGTTTCATCTACATCTAGCAATGAATATTTGACAGACTGCAAACTAGTAAAACGTGCCTTTAATTGAGCTAATATTGTGTCTAGTACCTTATTAAAGATAATGATTTCAAATATTTCTTTCCAGTTTTAGAAATTGTTGATCAAATGCTTATTCATCAAAAGGTTTCTTAACCATCTTTTGCCTTTCTTCAAATGGGGATCTATATTATATCTTCTTGGAATTTCACTTGCTTTTCTCTTAAATATTTCGAAGTCGTCTTTATGAATTTGCATTGTCAACGACGGTATCTTTAACTGCAATAACTATCGAATTTCCTTCAGTAGGCTTCTCATGCAACATTGTAGTGACCACATTATCCGAATCACTGTTAACAGAAATACTTGGGTCAGAAATACTCGTAGAAGGCTGACTAAGAAATGTGTCAATTTTGGGTAATTTTTGTTTACTATCTTCTCTTTCTTGGCGTTGTTTACGCTTAAACACACCACTGGGTTTCTTTTTTTAAATCCATAATATAAATTGTCTAATTTTTGCGATGCAATTCGCATGTGCTCGAGTACTTACTGACGTTAAAAGGAAGGAGAAAGATAATGCTACACTACAAAAACGTCGCTGGGAATCCCTGACTATTTACTTATTTATTCGGGAGGATCGAACTCATACACCAGAGGGCTTAGAACTATAAAATGGTTTATCGAGATAGACAGAAAATGATACAAAAAATCTGCGTGAACAAGAAAATGCCGCACAATATTATTATAATTTTAAAAAAAAACGATTTGCAAAAGAGCAGAGAAGGGGAGGAGGAAATTACATCAATCTATTGCAGATACGAGGGAATTGCGAAATATTGAAACAGAAAACTAGCTTATTATGAATCATATTGTTATTAAAAATAGAATGTCACCAGGAGGGAATTGCTTCTAGTGTAGGTTTTTTAAGATGTAATATAAGATTTTTCATGTAACTTGAAGCTTATTTTCAAGTAACAATTAATAAAAAAGAAGAAAAGGGAAAGTAATATAAACTTTTCAATAAGTGAAACGCAACACTATACAAACTACAAAAAGAATTTCCTACAAGTTCGAAATCACTTTCAACTGTGTTGGCATGATTATAGCTGAGTTGTAGCCTTTTACAGTTACATTTTAAATGTGAAAGAAATTATTGCAAGTTTTTTCGGCTTGCTTGGTTGTCAGAGTCCGAGGGCCCTAGTGCACGGCACCGCCTAGACCATTGGTAGCTACGCCACTGGTTCTATAGTAAATTCCTGAAAATTTACTATAGAAAGTTCCTGAGTAAATTTCACTTTACTCCGAAAAAAGCCTACCTTTAATTGTGTGAACCAGTTTTCCATTTGAAAGACAGGAAAACACGTAACAGTATTCCTTTTATTTATTATAAATTGATTTTTCAGCGGAAGGATTTGTGTAAGATTAAAAGATAGATCGAAAATGGCTTGATTTGCGTAAATACGCAAGCTATCCTTGTATGTTTAAAGAACTATAGGAATCATTCGCGCTTATGATTGCATAGCAGGAACTTGTGATTTCATTATTTGTTACATATCTATACTATTAAAATTTCTCGTATGTACAAAAAGCACCTAAAGAATTTTTTTTAAAGATGGAACTCTAATTCTGTACGAACAGTTGTTAAAAAAAAAGACATTTCCACTATTTTTATCGCAGCCAACATCATTTGATTGAATGCTAATGGCTCTCGAGAAACTAAGTAATGATGTTAATGTGGATTAAGTTGTTAATTAACTCCAAGAATACAATTTTAATGCCATAAAACCTGATTTTTTTCACGTATTTAATTTTTAATCTTAAAGCTTTAAGTTTAAAATTTCGTAAGGCTCTGCTTGTAATATTAGTAGTGTAGACCAGTAGTCTTCAAACTGTGTTTCACGGAGCCCTGAGGCTCCACGAGGCATACCCAGGGGTTTTACAAGTCACAGTAAAAAAATCGAAAAGAAATTTATCAAAGTGTATGCAAAATGGATTCACATTCTCTAAAATGTTTGGATACTCACAAGAATTTAAAGCTCATCCAAATTCGTAAGAAACTAAAAATTTTATTCATACATAATAACTTTATTTTGCACTACTTTTTAAACTTTTATTATAATATAATAAAAGAATATTAAGAAATTTTATCTTTATATATATATATACATATTACTTATTAGATTGTGAATATATTTTATTGCTTACTATCCAGAATACCTCGAGATAACTTTATACTCGTTAGTACAATGTGTTTTAAAACTAAATAGTTTTCTAATGGAAAATGCACATTTTTATATTTGTGGAAAAATACCTATTCGATATTAAAAATCTAAATTTAAGTAAGAACAGGTCCTAAGTTCCATGTTGCAAATTCATGCAAAATGCACAGTATTTCTCACACAGCTATAAACATTTTAATGCCATTCAGTACAATATGTATAAATGAAAAATATTTATCAGCGTAAGTGGCAACAAAAACAAAGCATAGAAACAAATGAAACCCAGAATATGTAAAGCGATTGCAGTTATTCTAAATAGACATAATATTCGACAGTTTGTGTGGAGAAATGTAAGCACATATCTCAGTTAGTAAACATAATGAATGGATAGGTGACACTTGGATCACAGATTAATATTATTATTTAAATTATATTAAAATTGGATTAAAATTTTTAAATAAAAAATGCAATTCTTTTCTTAATTGTCTTTACATTGATCTATTTATCTACTTTAAATAATATTTTATAAGATTTATTCTTCTAAGTATGTGTATGGAGTAAGGTTCTACAAAAATACTTTCTAGTTCAAGGGGCTCCACGAAAACTCCTTCTAGTTCTAGGGGTTCCATGAGTTGAAGAACTTTGAAGATATGTAGACGATCACGTATGTAACGTTTTACTATAACTGCTGTCCATATAATACTCTTACAGAAATCCATTATAAAAATCTGGAGCTTTTTTTTTTTTTGTAGGTGTGATGGATACCAATAGAAATGTATATAGTTTCATAGGAACCATAAATGTAAAATAACTGATAAGATATGAGTAGAATTTAAAGATGCCAAAATTTTAAAAAAAGTCTAGAAATGTTTTTATATATCACATTGCTTATAAAAGAAATAAATTAATAGTAACTATGCGGTACACAACACACAAAATGTACGGCCTCAAGATAAATTTTCTGAGAAATACTGGTTTTTTATTAATGATGATTGAAGCTTTAATAAGAGCTCTAGATTTTTGACTCTATAAAAACGGACTGTTTTATACATATCACACACACATACTGTTTATTTCTTCATGTTACGATAGATTTGATATAAAGATATATCTAATATGATAATAAAACATAAGAGAGAAAGTTGTATTACTTAATATACAACAAATCTCATTAGTTTTAAAATTACACACACACATATATATACATACATCATTTACTATATAAAAAGTTTCATTTTTAAAATGGTTATATATTGTTTTCTTTCATCAACTTTCTTGTTTCATTCATTTTTAATATGTGAGTAAAGTTCTAAATTTCTATTAAAGTAAAACTTGGAGTAACTATAAAATAATATTTGCAAGTGAAGATTTCTGAACCATAAATAAGAATATTAATTCAAGTAAATAACCAGGTTTGTGAATTTTAAGAAATTGAAAATTATTCTCACTAAGAAAATGCTTGGATGAAATAATTAAAAGTTAATTTTAGTTGAATAGCCGAAGAAATCTGTGTGCGGATGAAATATTTTAAGGGGAGAAAAATATTAATCGATTCAAGCAAAAATAAATACTGTATATTTCCGTGCATAAGCCAAGAATTTTTGGAACGTTTTTAAAGTTAAAACTAAGAGGGTCGGCTTATATACGAATCCACTCATTTCGAAAAGAACTTAATCGATGAAAAACTTTTTTTAAGCTTTCCGTTAACCATGTGCAAGCGACTTTAATTTTTTATTTCGGGTGCTTTGTATTGCTTACTTATTCTAAAAAAAGAAAAATGAATAAATAAAAGTCAGCGTTTAAATCCAATCTTCTGGTTAGTTCGTAATTCACATTCCCTCATTGGGATGCTTGAATACATATGATCATCATGCAGCGAGTTTTTACTCCAAGCCATGAGACATAGGTTGACGATCACGAGCCGTACATGAATTTCTCCTACGGCTTATTATTCAAGCAAAAAAAAAATGGTTTAGAAAGCATTAACAGCACAAATATTAAACGACAACAAATAATTGGGGGGAAAATGCGCCAGCTATAGATATAGGGTTACCAGAAATGAAATTATCATCGTTGGGGTGTCTGTCGTTTTCGGTTACTACAATTGGATTGGAAAAATATCCAACCTATTTAACAAAATTTTTGCCTTTATGGTGGCATGTTTGAAAATTACAAGAC
The DNA here is from genome assembly GCA_019973975.1 of Trichonephila clavata. Taxonomy (NCBI): domain Eukaryota; kingdom Metazoa; phylum Arthropoda; class Arachnida; order Araneae; family Nephilidae; genus Trichonephila; species Trichonephila clavata. The sequence continues at coordinate 275,417 of BMAO01000364.1, read as the reverse complement.
TTTTTTCCATTCCAACTTATGTACGGGTTTCGAATTTTGGGTAAATTTTTAAAAAATAAATGCACTCCCGGCTTACACTCGGATTGGCTTACTTTTGGAAGTAAACTGCCGTTTATTTTCATGTGGTCGATCTTCCTCCAAATACAGAAAAGGTTCAAGCAATTCACAATTAGGTTTTTCACAGAAAAAAAGTAATTTATTCTGGAACTTTCAAGTAATTAAAGTATATTTTCTTAAACAGGAAACAAAAAAAAAACACGTGTTGTCTTACGTTAACACAGATTCAAAAATCACATAAATATAGAGCACAGCAAAATTTATAAATACAATATAACATAAAGCAAATGAAACATATAATCTCATTAAATAAAACATATGATTCAATATCTGTCAAATTTTAAGGCTGAAATATTATTTCCCTGAATAATCACGTCCGGGTCACCAATATCGGAGGTTTGAACTCGGTACCTTCCGATTCGTAAGCGCGTAACTTACCGCTAGACAAAAGTGACCACTTTTGTCTAGTGGTAAGTTACGCACTTGTATAGGAAGTGAAGCAATTCTTAAAACGTCTGGAGTTATCTTTGCAAATAATAGTCCTAGTGTCTTCTATATTTTCTAGGAGCATTTATTTTTATCACCGAATTTGTCACCAAGTTTGTCCCCAAGGACACCTATTCACTTATAATTATTGAAAGAGTTTTCTCTCTTGGCTTATAAACGTTTCATTCGGATACAGTAACCATCCGATAGAGAAGCGGATAATTCTAAACCATCGTAATAATTTTAAAACATATTAAAATATTCTTTTGTAAAGTAAGAATATGAAATTATTTGTGGACAAGATTTCAATCAGAAAAAGCGTTTCCAAAGACAACTTTTCTAAACAGTTAAAAAATAATATAGTCTTATTTACAATGCAATTAATTATAATTAAATATTTTTGATATTTACAATATGAAAATATACTACAATATGTTAACGAGTTTCATTGTGTTTTAGAGATTAATACACGTTTTTCTAATACGTTTCTGAAAGTGAATTAAATATTTTTTTCTGATTTTTATTCACTATTATTGTAGAAGTAGATTGATTTCGCATCAGACTCAGAGGCGTAGCTACCACCGTATCAGCGATACGAGACCCCATATGTGTAAGCAAAAAATCGTTAAATGTTATCAATAGTCATATATTATCAGCCCTCCCATTTACATTTATAAAATCGTCTGTCACTTGCTTCAATCGGTTAAAATTTTTCCATGAACTTTTTTTACAACTCTTCAAGGACTTCTTAAGACTTCTTGAGGCCCTCGCCCCTACGCAAAAGTGGGCCCTGAGCCCCTACACAAATGTAGGCCCCAACTATGACCCATACAAATAGACATTATACTCCATACGTCATCAAATACTCGTACAAACAATAAACGAAAACAAATAAATATGTATGATTTACAATCTCACAAACCGGCTCGACCGACTGCCGCCTTTTGATTGAATGGGTAAAGATGATGTATAGTGTTAGGCCTAGACCTATACATGGACGATAGTCTTTGCATGTAGCCAGCTGACATATCATCCGAAATTCCCAGTTTTTCAGTGAGTACAACGGGAAATAACATTTGACCGCTGAAATTATTTGAATCATGATCGATAACAAGAAGTCGAGAACGAGATGAGGCCCCCATTGTTGCAAGGCCCTGGGTCATGCCTTAAGACGTCCGTGCATCTGTTCCTACCATTAAAAGCAGATATTGTTCTACTTATGATAGTCATAAGACAAGGGGTGGTATAGACAAATGAGCATATAAAATAAGTTCAAACATATATATTTCCAAGAAGATCAAGTATGAAAAACATGTTTTTCTATTTTCGCATCTGTTATACTAGCTACTCAACCATGAAGCTGTGAGGCGGTTTTTAAAATTATGTATTATTGGATTCCATTGGCATTTGGCAACAGCGCTGACGTAGAGGTGGTATCCGTTTTGATTTGGACGTTCAGGCTACTCAGGTAGAGATGTCCCATCAAACTGGAATACAAGGTTGGTTTTGACATGTAATCGAATTTTAATTTTAGTGATTTTATCTTCAGTATATAGCGATTTACATGTATATATGTTACTTTTTTGCTCTGAAGTCTTTTCATTGATTCTGTTGTACATTTTATTTTGTTTGTGATTCTATCATACTTTCGTTTTTGAAAAGATGCAGTTAGTGAATTGTAATCATGTAGTTACTCTGCTAATTCAGATTTACTTCAAAATTTATGTTGGCGTGTAAACAAAAATGAGGAAAATATGGATTATCCATTATATAAGGAAACTTTGATCTTTTTTATGAATGCTTGCTTCTAGATGCATTTGATCTTTGCTCAAATGGTTAATTCTGGTAATAGTATACTTAGGAGAAAAATTATCGCAGAAAAATGCACAGCATTGATTCTTACAGATTTAATATTTTTAAGGTCCATCGAAAATGGCATTTTCAGTTGTAATTTGTAAGAGAAACACTCGTTCATAGATTCTTAAATTAAAATATAGTGAATCTTGAAGCATAAAACTTAGAATTGTCTTTTCTTTAAAAGATATCTAAAAGTATTAAATTTTATTTATCTTCGTATTTATAATTCTTTTTTATATCCTTCAAAAATTCTGTGGATCACAGAATCAAATTTTGAAATATGTAAAGGTTATTATTTAATGTATAATAAGATATTAATAAATTATGTGAAAGTTACTGAGTAGCAGTGAAAATATTGCTTTTTAGTCATTGTAAAATGTGGTTTTACATCTTCTCATTTACAGTGTGATGACAAAAAGTTCTTATGACAAAATATTATAAAACAAATTGTATTTTGCTCTTACTGAAAAGTTTGTAAATTATTTGATGCAACGTTCATAATTATTCTCAAAACTTACATTTTCTGAGTTTCTTTGCCTTTAATATGTTGTTGAATGATTACATATTTTTGTAATATGTTTATTAAAAATCCAAATTTAATTTCTTGCATTGTTTTATGCTTTTCCCCCCAAAAGTAATACAGTCAAATTGATTACTGTACATTTTCTTATTTTAATCATTAAGAGAGTTATGAATTATATTGTTGAATTCTTGAAATAATCAAGTTTAGTTGCAAATAAAATTAAACTTTCTGTTTCTAGTTGAAAAAATGTCTGCTAAACTTGATGTTTTCATCCGGATGATAAAGGTTTAATTGTATATGAATGTTTCGGTTGTTCAAATTTGTACACATTTTATTAAAATGCTTATTGTTTTCTTGGATTTGGTTTTAAAATTTCGCTGATATTCTCTTATGGAAAGCTTGATTGCATAGTTCCTAACAAAACTTAAAATTTTCTGTTGTGATAATTATAGATTTTTGATTAAAATATTTGTCATTTATGCAATTTATCTTATCCAGAATTAGTTTCATCAAAATTTGTTCTTTATAATTTTTCTCTTGAAGTATCAATATATTACATTTCTAATAATATTTGCATTCTATCTTAGCTCAATATTGCACTTACTAGATAAAATTGTTTAAATGCTGTAGATCTTTTCTTTAAAAGTCTATTTTTTCCCTTAAAAATGATGAATAAAGAAAAAAAAGAAAGTCGTATGTTTTGGGAAAATGTTTAGATGCGAGATTTCTATTGTATATTCAAGACAAAAATTGTTAAGAGTAGAACTATAATAATTCTATAATTCTATTTGCTTGTATCACTTTCTTCATGATGTATTTTTTAACTTAAATAATTTTTGTGAAGATATTTAAATTTACTGTTTTGCAATAGGTATTTATGATATTTTTTTCACACAAAACATATGTTTGTGAAATTAAATTTTATTGAATTTTTAGCATTTCTTTTTCTGACAGGAAGAACAGAAAGCTTCTTTCTTTTGTTTACTTAGCAATAATCAAAGAAAATATTCACTTTTCATATGCATTACTTTCAAGACTTATATTATAAAACAAATATACTTAAAAAATTTGGAAAATTATTTTATATGTATTGTTGTTTATAGTAACTTTTATATATTAACTCTACAATGTTGTATTGCTATCTATATTTATGCTTTTTGTTTTGACAATTTAAAATAAGTAAGTTAGAATTTTTTTTGTCATAATGTTGTAATTTTCCATATATCATAATTTGAAAACCATTTATAAAAATCTAGTTTTTTTTCAGTAAATATTTTGAAATGCACTATAATAACTGTTAAGACTATATCATGTATTTATTGTTTATAGATTATAGACATATAAAAGGTTGACAAATTGTCTTCAAACTATAAATCAAATAAATAAAAAACCAATCAATTATTAAAATTTATAAATTTAAAAACCTATGAAATTACAAAAAATTTTAAAATATATTTTTTGTATTGTTTTATATACCTTGAAAACCTGCCAAATCATTTGAATTTATAAAATGGGTAAAAATGTTATTTGACTTGGCTATCTTTACAACTCACAAGTGTTGTTCCAAATATTGTACAAGAAATTTTGTGATGAAAAAAACAGTATGGAGAGGGCACTGGGGCATAGCCAGAGGCGGATTAAGCGGCTGGCGAACCTGGTGCCCGCCAGGGGCCCCAAGCTGATGGACTTCAGTTATAAATTAAATGTGCAACAAAAAATTTTGTACTGATATTGCAAACCCAATGATTACCCACGATTTGAATCGTATAATAATTAGTGTTGCACTCATACATTATATGTAATTGCAGTTAAAATCCGGTTTTTTGTGTGTTTTTTTTTGAAAAATGTTTTTTAGAATTTTGGTTTTTAATATATGTTTTCGGTTCCACGTTTTTAAAAATTTGATCCCAGATATTAATGACTATAAACAACTACCAGTGTTTAACTCTTTCGAAGGAATTTGGTGTTTGAAGGTTCGTGGTTTATTGTTATCTGGATTTTTGTGTTTATATTTTGAGAATGTGGGAAAAAAGATGGAAGCAATGTCGGATTAAACGACATGGAGGCCCCTAGGCAGTCGAGTTCTCGGGGCCCTGTAGCCTGTTTTTGGAGCACTAACAGAAAACAGAACATGCTTTTGTGGGCCCCTAAAAAGCATGGGGCCCATAGGCAATTGCCTACTCCGCCTCATAAGTAATTCGGCACTGGATCGAAGTATTTTGTAAATTTAGTATCAGTTTTATTTCAGTCAGCATGACAAAAATAGCTAAATATTTAAGTGAGATTGAGATTTCTCTAAATTGATGAATGAATCAAATAGTGAAGTAGATGAAAGTTATTTTTTGAAAAAACTGTAGAGGATCTTTAGCTATTGAAATAATTGATCACACTGGTTTTTGCAAACTAACACAAGATCTGAATTTTGCTGCATTTTTTACCATTGGTCAACTTAAATTTGATTAATTTTTAAAGTTAAAATTTCAGGTTATGTGCATCTTGTTCTTTAATTTTTTTATTGTTTTGGTTTCATAGGATCATTTTTACACTTTCTTTCATATGTTTGCTTTTTGAGAAAAACTCGTGTGTGTTTCTTGTTTGATAATATTTTCCTTTCAGTATTTCTACATTTTCAGTTTTTGTAATTTAGAGAAAGGGAACTAGGACAGGGCCAGCCATGTGGGTAGTGTGGCGGATGCTATGCGTAGGGGCCCCAGAATGATCAAAAACTAAAATGTACTCTTGCATATGAAAACTTGACAATATTGGATTGATCTTGATCATTATGGTATATGTTCAAAGAAAATAATTAAAATTTATTGTTAATTTGTTGTTGTTGTATTTATGCAAATGGTTTAAAAAAATTGAAGGATTGAAGTATTAGAAAAATACTAGTAAGATGACCTGTTTCAAATTTAATTTGAATTTATCTTTCTCTGTGATATTAAAAAAAATTAGTAAATTTCTATTATAAAACTTAAATATGTGGTAAAATTTATTCAATTCTTTCGTGACATAAATCATAGTTTCTAAAATAAATTCCCTTCACAATTTTTAGAAATTAAATATTTTCCTCAATTTTTTTTGTTAATATAAAAACTTTTATATCTTGAAAACTACACAAACTGTAAGCAAACTAGTTGTCAATATACTTTAGAACATTTTAATAACCATCGATTTAATATAAAAGTATAATTTTGATTTTATATAAAGACAGTTCATTTCAGGATATGAAATCACTTTTGTGTATCATTCACAAAGTTTTCACTATTTGGTTAATCCAATTTGCAAACTAGAGATTTAAAATTTGAAACATTAAATTACTGTAGAAATTTATACTTAAGAAATTAATAACATTTAGTGCACTAATAGCAAAAAAAATATTACATACTCTTATAACCTTTCTGCTAACATTAACTAATCAAATAAGTTTCATAAATTAAATGAAATTTTTTCCCACAAGAAATTTGCTTGTAGGAAGGACAATAGTTACTCAGAAAATTTAAATGTCACACATTTAAGATAGATTAGTAGATGTTAATATAAAATTTGTACACTAAAAATTAATTTGTATGTTTTTCTCTTCCTTTCTAGAAAAATTGTAGCATTGTAAAATTTCTCATTTCTTTTTTTTTAAAAATCTTTATTTGCTCGATTTATCATCATTTAGGTAACCTAAAATTAAAACTCTCAATCTTCATTGCATGTTATTTTTGGATTACCTAATATAAATATATATATATATTGCATATTGCTTTTTAAGGACTTGTTTCTTATACAAAATACGAATTTTTCTTTTGCAAAAGACTTTTTCTGAGGTATATTGGATGTGATTAGTGGACCACCATATTTGGTAGAAATAAGCAGGTGGAAGCATTCAATAAGACACATTTTTGTTAAATCTTAATTTCTTTTAAAGTGTTTTAAATAAGATATCTGAATTTTTTTCTTAATTTCCTAGTATTTTTACAGTGCAGAAATAAATAGTCATAAGTATTGTAATTTTAATACAACTAACAGCATCCACCTTTTAAAATTTTGATTATATTTTTTTATCCCTTAACTTAAAAAGCTGAAAAAACTCATATCTTAACAATATCTATATTCATAATAATCTATTTCATGACATATTAAAATCAATTATTTAATAGATGCAATATTTATATAATTTATATTCAATACAAAATTTAAAATTCAGCAATAAGAAAGTGTCAAAAATAAAAATTTGAGGCAATTTTTTACACAATCAAGGTGAAGTAGTTAAAATTCACTTTATTATTAATAAAAAAAATATGCAACAAAGGTTGGATGTTTGATGATTTTTAGTGTTATTATTAATGCTTATTAAGATATTAGTTTTTACGTATATAATTTGAAGTTTTTTTTTAGTATTTTTGTATTTTGAATCTTGTTTTGGAATTCAAAAGATTGTTTTAAGTCATTTTGTTTGAAGTGTTTTATGTGTAAAAATTTATATTATAAAAATTGGCACCACAAGTTTTAAAAAATGATACATGTAAAATGTTATGGTACTTTTTGGTTAAGCAGATGCAGGTGATAAATTGGTAAATGTTTGCATTAGCCTTATGAAGTGCTCCCACAACTACAGTAATTTCTTCTCATTCTGTGCATGGTTTTAAAGGAGTTCTGTAATATTAGAAACAACTAATAGTAATTTTTATTTGTGTGTATTTTGTGTTAGTAAAAAAAAAGTATTCTCTTGCCAGGATTTATATCTAGCTAACTAAAAAGTACCAGTATTTCTTTTTAAAATTTCTTTATTTGTAACTAATTTATTTTCGGTTTTGCAGTTCAATTCATTTTAGAAATCATTTAAAACTTTGTAAGTTTCTTTTTGCATCAATTACTTTATTATGTTATCATAAAATACCTCCCTTTGAATTCATGTGAGTGGGAAATCTTACAAATTTTGGAAGGATTTATATTCTATAGCAGTGTGATCTTCTCAAACTGTCAAGATGCAGAACAGAAATAAAAGGTGTTTTGGGAGAACCCCATCTGCTCTTTGAAGAATATATTTTAAAAAGTATTTAATGGACATATACACATTAAAGATATTTTATGTAAAGACAAAAAGAATTATAGTTTTTTTTCCTCCAAAATTTTATGTGTAATTTACTCATTAATGGCATCAATTTTGGTTCCATGTGTCTATTACTCTTGATTGGAATGTATGCACTTGTGTTCTTTACTCAAATTCTCTGAAGTCTCGATTTGATGAAGTTATCTACAATCATTTCATATTCTGCATTTAATTGTATATGTGCTTTTTTTTGTTGCCACTTGCATTGAGAAAGATATTTCACATACATCCATTGTTCAGAATGGTGTTAAAATAAGAAAAACTTCTGTATGAATTTGTAACCAAAAATTTAGGGGCTGTTGCATAAATTTAGGTTCTGACTTTTTGAATCTGTTGATGTGTCAATAGTTTTCCTTTTCTTCCTACACAAGCCTTCTGATTTATCATAGTGCTTGAACAGATTTTTTTAATCCATTCATGCTTAGTTTTCTCTTTTGGAAAATATTCTCTTATAGTTGTTTTCAATTGTAAAAGATGTTTCATTTTATTTTTAATGCTGTTTTCTAAATTCAGTTAATTTTGTTTAAAACCAGTGTACTCATTTTTCTTAATGACATGTACACTGGTGTCCAAAAGTTAAGCATAAATCATAAAATGCGAAAAACATGAAGTAAATATTTGTAAAATTATTCCAAATTTCTTGCGGATTTTAATTGGGTGAAGAAGAAACATTGGGTTTATGCAAAAATTTTCAGTCGACTACGTCCTGCATGAAACATCGGCGCATGTCGGAACGTGGGGAAACCGATTCAGGCAGCATAGGCAGTTCAGACAAGTTTCGTGCAACTGCTGTGCGAAGGAACGTTGTTAACCATCAAACAAGGTGAATGATGGCACAAAGACGCCGATTGGACATGTCTACGAAAGGAAGAATCGTTGGAATGCTGGAATCCTCACGATCACAAACCGAAGTGTCTCGAATTCTGAATGTGGACCAGTCTGTGATCTCAAGACTGTGACGGAGGTTTCAAAGAACCGGATATGTTACCCGACAACCAGTATCAGGTCGACCAAGAGTCACAACCCCTCGCCAAGACCGATATCTGGCAATAAATGCACGACGTTCAGAGGGGCAGTATTGCCAGAGCACTGGGTTCGGCGCTCACAGTCGCCACAGGAATACGAATTTCGAAACAAACTGTTTACAGGAGACTCAATCATGCTGGCCTGTATGCCAGAAGACCAGCAGTTTGCATTCCACTCACGTCTGCGCATAAATGCGCTCGTTTGAACTGGAGTTTGAAATATCAACATTGGAGTGTGCGCCAATGTGATGTTCAGTGACGAGTCCCGGTTTAGTCTGAGTAGTGATTCTCGGTGGGTAACGATATGGAGAGAACGTGGAACACATTTTGAACCAAGAAACATAACAGAAAGACATCATTTTCCATCAAGGGGAGTAATGGTATGGGCAGGCATCATGATGGACGGCCGCACAGACATCCATTTCTTTGACGCGGGGTCTGTGACTGCTCAAAGATAGAGATGAAGTTCTTGAACCTTATGTTTGCTTGTTTCAAGGTGCTGTCGGTCCTGACTTCATATGCAGGGATGATAATGGGCCATGTCACCGAGCGGTGCTGATTGATGACTTCCTTGAAACGGAAAACATCCAGCACATGTTGTGGCTTGCGAACTCCCCTGATTTAAATCCTATTGAGCATGTATGGGATATGCTCGGGAGACAAACTACCGCCCTTTCACACCTACCAAGCTTCGTTACAGAACTGAAGAGTGCTCTCCAAGAAGTTTGGAACCGTTTGAGCCCACTACTCTTTCATCATCTCATAGCAAGTATGGTAAATCGCTGTGTAGCCTGCCTGACTGTCAGAGGTGACCACACACCTTATTAAACTGCAGCATCAGTATTTTATTTAATGTTTTCTTTCATTTTTTCTTTAAAGTGTGAATCCTTGCTATGCTCAGTTTTCTTTCAAACTGCTACTTTGGATAGTAAAATTAATTATCATTCTTTTGATTTGCTTCCTTATTTTATAATCATTTTACACTCGCATATCTCGTTTCTCGCCATTCTGATTTACAGTTCCTTTTTATTCACATAATTATCAATGATGCTTAACTTTAGTGTATATTTATGTTTACTTCATTTAGAATGACAAATATGTCTGCTAAGTAGGACAAACTTAACAACTATATTTAATAATGTAATTCTGAAACATTGTCAAGATCATGGACTCCTGGCCGGCATGTCATGAGTTTGAGCTTGGTACCGCTGAAGACTCACCATATAGAGGGGGCCGATGCATATTAAATATGTCGAGGCTCAAATGTCCTCCTGTTGGTGTGCAAGTTGGTAGAAGGGGGTGCCAGCTCAGGTGTCGTCGTCTTCACTTGACCATGGTTCAAAATTACGAGGTCCGTTACCAAAAGCCCTTGAGTAGCTGAATAGGGCAACATTAACATTCATTCAATCTCTAAAATTTATAGCCATAATTTTTTTCCCCTTAAAAATAATTTTAGTGCATCTTTTAACTCAAAATGTCAGTTCTAGATTTTTCCTTTTGTTACTCATCCGACTTCTAAATGTAAAAGCAGGATTCTATGTTTTCTGGGTAATTCTTCTCACAATAAAGGAAATCTTGAATTTAATTCTCTTGGTATTATAAAATTTATCACTTTCACAGCATTTTTTATAATGCTTATTATATTGTATTTGTTTTTCCTCACTTGTAGCAATGAATACAGCAATGAATATTTTTAATGTGTTGTGTAATTACAATTATTTGGGATATTTCTCTTTTGTTGGAACTCAGTAACAATTTTGTTCCATTTGTTGTAATTTATCTATTCCCCTATTGTTATCTGTTCAATTTGCCAGCTCTTAACCATTCATCCATTCTAAAGATTGAATTAAAAATAATTATATTAATTATTTCTTACTATGTGTTGATCCCTATTTTTTTAAATTTTATGAAAATTAAAATGTACAAATTCTAAATATCATTTATAAATGTAAAACATATCTAATTTATTATTTCCTTTTCAGATTGTGATGAAAATGTTTTGTAAATTTTATGTAATAGAATTATAAAATAGATTATTAGTGAATGCAGCATAAGTGTTTATATCAAGGCTTTAATTCTCTCACAGTATTACAAAATTATATTACCTTATTACTTTTTGAATACTCTTTCATGACTCTATCATGTTTAAAGTCATTTCTCTACTTTTAAAATTGTGTTTTAGGATATTTTTATTTCTGTAATTCATTTATTTTCTTACTACTAAAATAATTGCGTTTAAATCTGGGAACAACCAAAATCCAAATTTTTCAACATTTTGTTCTGTAAAAATAAAACTTTTATTAAGTTCTTTTTGTGTGTGTGTGTGTGCGTTTTATTTGAATATTCTATCATAACTTTGAAACTTTTATTGCTGCCTTTGGAAGATTTTAAGTATTGCTATAGATGCAGGAACCTATTATTACAAATTTTGCTTAAATATATTTACCAGTGTTTTCATAATCTTTTCACAGTCGCAGAAAATTACATTTTTATAAAAAATTTTAAAACAAATCTTAAAGTAGAACAGTACACATTTATGGCAAACTAAAAACATCGATTTCCTTTCAGTTTTCAGAATACCAATGTTCTTCAGAACACAGATTAAGAACCACTTATCTATGCTCTAGATGAGTGGCAATGTTTTAAAAAGTTTTTGGTAAGATATTAAAATAGGAATTTCACAATATTTTATATTTGTATTGATTGCAATTAAAATTAGTCATTATGTATTAATTTACAGATGAAATGTATTTTATATTGGATGAAAATTAATTTAAAAAAGGCTTTGTTTCCTTTTTTTGAGCTGCCAATACGAATTAATTTTGATATCAAATTCATTCATTCATACAATACATTCACATAATTATCTATTTAATAATCATCTTTTGAATTCTTTCATTGGTATCAGGGGAAAATTTCAATTTATATACAGGAAAAATTGACATTGAGTTAAAAATATTCAATTTTCTAAAGAAAACAAAGTTTTATTTAATTAAAATCTTGTTTCTTAAACAGTCTTTCAAGCAGAGTTGCAATGAACTCTATTATAATTTTCGAAATATGTATTATGCTTAATTTTATTAATAGTCTACGGAATGTTATACTATATTTTAATACTTTTTATAAGTTCTTTAGTTTTAATATACACATCATTAATAATTGAATTACATTAAATGCTCTTTCATATTACGTGCATGAAAGATCATAATTTTATGAATGTTTCTAATAAATCTATCTTAATGGTAATAACATGCACCAAAAAGAATTTGTAAAAGTTTTTCAAATTAAGTCATATGCTAAAAAAAAAAAAAGACTCCAGTCATAGAACAGATTAGAAAAAATACTTTGGGAAAATTAATTTTTTCTTTGAAAATTCAACAGTTTAGAGCTATATAAATGAACTATTTGACATTTTGACCATTTATGTGCAAAAAATTTAAATTTAAGACAGATAAATTTGAAGCACAGTGTATTGATATCTTACAGTTACAAGCTGTACATATTAGTTCTGGTATAGCTATCATATGTGCATCTGACATCATGCCACTTTCCTATGAATTGAGCCTAATGAACGAGACAAATAATTGCAAATAATTTGCATGTGTGAATTTTTTTTGTAACATGAACATTCAATTTTTTTTATTAAAATGGATTGGAAGTTCTTTATTTGAATCATTACTTATAAACCAGGTAACAAATTAAAATAACATTTATCTTAATAGTGTACCAAGTTATAATATGAAAATGGGTTATAGAACCGATAGATAATCTTATATATATTTTTTTAACTTTTACTTATTTATCAACTATATTTGAGTTTCAATTGATTCATTAAATGTAAATTAGTTTTTTTTTGCACTTGACATAAAATTGTTGTAGTATATTGTTAGCCCTTGAAATATATATATATATATAAATGCTATGTATCATAAATTGGACATCATTCATGCTATGAATGTCAATGGATTTATCTGTAAATAGATAAATTCATTGAAGTCTTTTTAGTACTATTATAGAAAATGAATAAAAGAATGCTATTTAAGTGGAGATAAACTGTTTGATTAAATTTCCATATGGGAAATATGTGAACATCTCGATTTTTGTATATGAATATCGCAAAATTTGAACTCAATGTATATGTCACTTTCTAAGTGGAGGCATGATTCCTGTCTTCTTAAAAAAATTTTTTTGCTACAGTTTAACAAAGTATTTTAGCTTGTATCATGTTATTCTGAATATTATAACAGTTTGGGAATTGAAAGCTTTTTAATTTTAGTATTATATTAGAAATGTATTTTTTCGAAAACTATTCTGGAAGTTTCAATATGAGTGAAAAATACTGTGTATTCTGTGCTGTTATGGAATGTTTGTTTCCATATATGCCCTTAACTTGAAAAATGATTCCATCTTCCACTTAACATATGTAATTTTATATGTGCTTTGTTCTTAATTTTGCAGTAGAGTTCCAATGTTCTTTGTGTGCAGTATATTTTCCATGTGAGTACTTTTAATTAGGATGGCCATTGCTTAATCATGTGATTGAGTAATGTTTATAGAACAGCTGTTTCTTTGGATGTTTTGAATCACTTTTTACTTCATTTAATTTTATCTCCATTTTAAATAAGATCCATACTTTTTTAATTAGCCTGTGTTTAAATGTATAATAACTTAACCTAGCTGTATGAATAATGCTGATGTATTACATTTTCAGGCAGTGCAGAGTTAAAAGCCTTTTTTAGCAAGTGCAAGGATGGAAAAATCCGCGCCTTCAAAGTTGCAATCAAAGACGGTAAGGCTTTTTGAGAATTTTTTTAACATTTTATAAATATGTAGTGTGGGGAGTGAACTATCTTCATACTATTTTATTTTATAAATATGTGATATGTTTTTGAGCTGTTCAATGGACAAGGCATCATTTGGTATTTGGGTACTCCACTTTATTTGACAATCACACACATATGTAAAAAAAACTACTGGACAACACTTAGCATTTCAACATCACAGAATGCAGGCAAAAGCAAAAAGGGGCTGCAGCTATTTACACATTAAAAAGACTAAGAGATAAAGGGAATAGGCGTTTTCCTTTTGGCATCTGGACTGGGGAAACAATCCTCAATCCCATATTTTCAGTCTGCTGAGAGGCATGATGGTGATTGGCTGGGTCGAGGAGATCTGGAAGGTGTGGCTAAGACTTCTCTTCTTGACGGAGTGGAAAGTTATTCTGCATAATTGAGAGCTTAGAGGCTGCTCTCTGGTTGGTCATTGGTGAAAGCGAGCATAGAATCCCATTGGCTGCAGAGATAAAGGGGCAAAGAACTCTCGCTATTTATATGAGGTGGTGAATGTTGTGTGACTTTTTCTAATGGAAGCTATGATTGGTCAGAAACTACCGCTGAATAGTTTCTGACGCAATCTTACTTTGAAAGTTACAAGCTGTTCATTTCTTAAATTTGATTAAAATTAAATCCTGATTATGTGGGTAAGTCAGTTAAAAAATTAAATGCGGGTCCTGAAGGAATTGGCTATCAATAATTAAAAAGTTACTAACATGATATTAAAGGGAATATTATTACATATATATATATACTTTAATTATCATTAAAGTCATGCACACATATCAAGCATGTATATTATAGCTGTAACTTTGAGAATATTTATTTATTTGGTGTGTTATTGACAAGTTAGGAGAGTGGGGTACCTGAAACTAAATATTGGGTGATGCTCATAGGAGTTATTTTGGGAATGATTGTATAAAACTTGAAAAATCCTAAAAAATTGTTTGATGCTCATTGTTTATCTGATGTGAGATGGTTTTTACTAATTACTAAAATTTTTACTCTGAATTCTTTCTCATTTATTTATAATAAAATTTAACTTAGATCATAAGTATTGAATGTTAGAATTATTTTTGTAAATGTGTGAAAGTATTTGTAGTCAATCCTATTCAGATTTTGTTAAATGAGGTGGATGTATATATATAATCTTAAATGAGTGAAAAATATATTTAAGTCAATCTTTTCAATTTTTTGAAAATAGATTTTAACTACATTATTGTCCAATGTTTTTCTCTTTTTTTAAAATAATATTTATACAGGCAAAATTCACATATTGATTGTGTGTGATGAGTTAATATTTATAAAATTTTAACTTAATTTGAGTGTTACTTTTTCTCTATGCAAATAAAACTAATGTTTAATTAGTATATTAAACTAATTTTTTAAAAAACTTTTCAGAAGAACTGGTTTTGGAGAAGAGCTGTGAAAGTATTGGAACATGGGAACAAGATATCCTTTTTTTTTTAATGTTAATGACAATATGCAAATTGATTTTTAAATTTATTTTATTTATATTTTCTGTGTAGAATGTGATTTAATACTTAAAGTACTGAGTCCACTAGAAGAAAACCTATTATTTTTGCTTTAGTACCCTTTAACCCCTTATCCAGTCAGTTTCCCCCCAAAATTTTGGTTTTTTTTTATTTTAAGCCTTTTCTTGTTGCATATAACTAAACACTATTCTTAATGGAGTGAGAAGATGGAAGAATTTTTTAAAATTTTCAATTTTAAAGTTTTTACACTATTTATTGTACAAATGTGGGTCACAAAACTCCCTAAACATTTGCTTTTTGCTAGTACACTTTGCATGCAATGAAGAATTTTAAAAATTCTCTTACAATTTCTCTCATACCTACTAAAATCTTTCCATCCTCGCACTTTTTTAAACTGTTAAGAAGTCCTGTTTTTCTGTGGTAGAATTTGAAGCATTGGATAATGTTAAGTCTTACGTTACAATCAGTTCAAAAATAGAAATAGTTCAGATTATTTTTCCATTTACATTTTTTCCCATGCAACAAACTACACATTGTTTGCTGATTGTATTTTATTGATTGGAGTTATGATTTTGATAAAATGTCCTTATAAGCCTCAGAGGATTATGTTCAGAACCAGTTTGTCCACGTTTGAAATTTATTCCTAAATATTTTCCAGTAATGTTGTTAATGAGATCAAACCTGAAGTTGTAAGTTTACCCTCTATTTTTATAATAAGTGATGTACGAATTCTATATAGAGCAACTCTACAGTACTATGATCTCTAGCTATATTTAAGCATTGTTATTGTTAAATATGTTTTCACATAATTGACAAAGTATTTAACTGTTAAATGTTCAAAATCAAGACGGAAGTAAATTTCTTCAAAATGCTTTGACTGTTTATACCTTTATGTACCATCACTTTATCCAGTTATCTGAAGGAAAAAAAAAACTATATGCTAAAAAATCCAGTTTCAGAGGATTTTGTTGTGGTAAATGTTAAGCTAGTCAATTGAACTTTTATAAATATTTATAATAAGAAAGGCTATTATTTTTACTTTAAGGTACTTTTAAAATCATTAGCTATGTAAAGATTCAGTGAACAGATTAACAGTTATTCTCTAACTTTTTCGTTTTGGAGCATTATTTTAGATTCGTTTATTAGGAGCATTATTTTCGTTTTTGAAGCATTATTTCCCAAGGCTCCCTACTTATGTCAAAATGACTTATTTTAAGCGGAAGATAAAACTTTTGAAATATCTTGCAGGGATTGGCCGATCTTTGGAAGGTCCTGTATTAGAGTGTTAACTTTCCCGATTTAATTATTCCATTTAAATAAGGGGTCAGTTACATATTTTTCTTTGCTTTTCTTCATTTTTTTATATAATTATATTGAGTGTGATTTTAAGCAGGCTTTCGAATAACATCGAGTTTGATTTTAAATTTTTAAATCATCTGGATTTTTTTTGATTGATGATAGCTCAATAAAAGAAACTAGGGAAAAAAATTACTTTCTGTAAACTCTGTCACATTTATTCAAAAATTTCTGAAGAAAGGTGCCTTTCACATGGTCATCTTTCCTCTCAATGCTAATTCACAACTGAATCTTTTTGACGCTAGATGCCACTTTTTCAACGACTTTACATTATTGCTGCTACATGTTGCATAAGATTGACAATCAAATAGTGTACATTATCAAACACATAATTGCAGTTACAAATAAATCAATGCTGTACAATCATTCTATGGGAAAAAGACAAATTTTTTTTATATTAGCTTTTTAAATATTTTGTTTTGTGTTTTAACACTAAATGCTCTTACTTTCCTATCTTTACCCGGGTATGTAATTTTATTATTTCAGTATAAAGGCCAATTTCAAACTGCAGTATTATCCTCTCTGACAGTTACAAAATTATTTATCTGAACATTGTCCTTCTCAAACTCCCTTTTCATTCTTTGTTGTAAGGAACTCAAATAATTGTTTAAACATTTTTCCCCCTAAATTAGTTGAACTAGTTTGGTGGTCCACTGTGCCATACTTTTTATTTGGTATTTTAAATGTTAGTCACATCTGGTTCAACAATTCAGTCGATTATCTTACCAGTTAGAAAACGTCTTGGAATCAAAGTGTTCAGATCATCTGCATTGAATGAAAAAGGTACATAAGGATATTAGAATACCCTCAGTTTGAGTTATTACAGTCAAAAAGCCCTCATATTTTAATTTGGCATTTCCCACAATTTGCTTAAGGTGATGCTTGAAGGATTTGAACTCCTGTTTCCCACAGAGGTCTTCAAAATGTGTAGTCTTGGGTGGAATAAATTTCCATTCTATTTCTTGTCAGGATTTCTTCTAAATTATGTAATATTTTTAAGTTTCTTATTAGTGATTATAACATTTGTTGTATTATCAGAAAAATGAACAACTTTGCTTCTCCTTATGAAAAAAAAAAAAAAACTTCCTAATGTATCTATAAATACTTGTGTGAGAGGTTAAATTAGTAACTGCCTTTAAGTGTATTGCACAGCAAAAATAAATATGATATATTTTATGATATTCTTTTCTTGTGGTATTTATTTTTTAAAAAATGGTCTTGAAATGTCAAAATGGATAATTTTTAGTCACTTTTTCTTTTGGAAGATAGTCCATGAAATATTGATAAGGGATAGGCTTTAATTTTACAGCATGTCACTGTTATGAATTACTTTTCTACTAATAGCTCATCCATTTAATGGCTAAAACTTTAACCTTAAATTAAAACGTAAAGCTTATGGCCCAAATGTAAGCATAAATGATGAAAATAATTCACTATATCATATGAGCAAGTTTACTTCTACTATGCAACTAAAGTGGAAATTTTTTGAATATTTAAGTTATTGTTTAGTAACCTACCTCCTATTCTTATCGTCCGTTTGACTAAAAATGAATGAAGTATTTTTTATTTGGCAGTTATTTCTTACTTTACCTGGTTTTTTTGAAGATTTTGTCTTGAAAATCTTCCCTCTGTATATTTTTTAAAGAGATTTCTGCTTTGTTAACCCAGCATCACTTGCGTGAAAAAAATGACCTAAAGTTCTCGCGCTGGGTAAGTCATACCCAAGGGTGTTTATATTGTGTTTTTACCATAAAATTTGTATACAAAGGTTAAAAAGGAAGAAAAGTAGGAAATACAATGTTTATTACAGTTTCCAAACATAAATTTAGTTTTTCTGTTTTTTTATAAGGGCATTCAGTGCATTGTTTATACACTCCTTTAATCTTGTCGTAGGTGAATGCGATGTTTCCACTGGACCTTAATTTTTTTTAAATCTGTATCTTTTTAAAACTAAACATATAGGAGTAAACTTCTCTATTCTTTAAATTCAAAATTTTTGGAACTTCTTTTTTATTTTCTCATTGTTCCAGCAATAGTTTTTTTTTCAAAAGTTCTCCTGAAAGTGTATAAGATGTGACCAGTGATGTGAAAGTGTATAAGATGTGAAATAAGATGTGAAAGTGTATAAGATGTGACCAGTGATAAGACCAGTTGTCTCCTTTAAAATTAAGTTCTCCCCAAATGTTTTTGTGTCCCTACATGTAAATTTTTTATTTTCAACAGTGTCTCCCTTTTCTAAATCTGGATCGATTTCACTGGAGGAATCATACTTGCTGTTATACTCTTCATCATTTGATTTTTCCATACCATAACTGCGAAGAGAATTTCTTCATCTGAAAATACTATTGCACAATATCTATTATATACTGCATCTATTAAATTACTTAAATTTCACATTTCTTCATCATGACTGCAATAATATGCCATAGCATAAGGAAGATTTAAAACATGCTCATAAATTCAGAACTGTAACTGATTCATGTGCAGGGTATGACATACCCGAAGAGGTGATATCCAAAAATATATATTTAGAATTCGCCTACGAGCTGAGGTCCCTCAAAGGATATGAACTTAAAGTCAGCTACACAAGAAACTATCCATTTTCCAAAAAAAGTTTTAGAAGGAGCATTGAAAAAAGTTAGATGGTGGGTATGACACACCCTGGGCTAGAAGTGCCAGATTAAGCTCTTATAGTTATTAAGGCTCCTTTACTTTTTTTCTGCAATCACTCGTGAATCTGAAGGGAAAAAAACTGTCTTATAATTAATTATATCAGGAACAAAGGAACTTATAGAAATAATAAAAACAGAAATAAAATTATTAAACCACAGCTTTTTAGTTCAATCATCTTGAATAACTTGTAGAAACATTTATTAGAATATTCCTTTTCCCTTTAAATACAATGGTCCATTTTAGTATCACTCTTTTAGATTGTCAGGGTTAACTCCTCTAAAGAGAAGATCGACAGGATTCTCCTAGAGTAGAACATACCACCATTGCATGAATTCTTGTATCAGAGATTCTATTTGCAGCAAAGATTTTAGGTGGAATGGTTCGTGTTTAATCTAAGCAATTTTTTCTGTGGAGATCACTCATTTAATTAGTTTTCTAAGTAAAACTGCTCCACGCACAGCTCCATTCTATGTATTTTTGCTTGTGTTAGAAGGCAAAATCTTAAATAACTAATTTTACAGATACTTGACCAGATTTTATTGCTGATTTATAGTAAATTGCAGCCCTGTAGGCTGTTTCAAAAGCATTGCTGAAGCCATTTAATTCGTTCTTAGTCGCATCTTTTAAAAAGATACATCTACTAATGTTAATTGTAAAGTAACTGAAAGGTGCTTTCACATTCATTGGTGTTTTCTAGTAAAATATCATTCTAACTAATCTTCAATAACCACAATTTTTGCATGAAAGTTTTTGTTCTAATTATGATTGGAACTACTGAGCCCAATAGGATTGAAAATGCTCTATGATTCATAACTCTTGACGTTTAATGAAAGTGCTTCAGTATTAATCTTGATATTGAAGTTTAAACTTTCTTTCCTAAAATTTCTTAAAACTTCTAAGGCTTTTCTGAATTACCAAAGTGATAAATCTCGACTCTGTTTGGTATAAACTGGGAGCATTACTATACACCACATGTGTAAAAATATACTTCCACTTCTTAGGATTCCTCATAACTTATTTTTAAGCTTTAATGCAGATCTTAGTGCCGGATAGGACATTGTCCATGTAATAATCATTTCTCAGCACAGTTGCTGCCAAAGGAAACATTTTCTTCATCCGTTGACAGTTGAAGTTGTATTCTCATTGCAAAATATGGGGTACTCATTGTCACACAGTAACCAATTCAAAGAGACTGCACCACACACAGTAAACTAATTGACTTTTAAGGCCTTCCTTTCATTATATTTTGTTTGCATCTTTTTCTGATCTGGACGAACAGTAATTGCTGGAAACATTTTTTTAATATTTGCAAAGAAAGCAAAAATGTGTTTTTTAAATCTAATAATTGAAAATAAATCTTTCTTCCTCAGTTATATTGTATAAAATTAAAATAGTTAAGGAAGAAACATTGAGTACCACTCTTAGGAGAAGTGGAGTGGATTTACTTTTCTCTAATCCTTTATAGATACCAAGGTAGGAAATATAAAACACCCTTTTCCTCTTTGTTTCACCAACCTCTGTCTTATAGCCAAACATTATTTTTAAAAAATGTTTGAATATAACTTTTAAATACTGAGCTCTTACTAAATGATTCCATAAAGAATTCAGTTTATGAATTGTAATTTGTTAGGAACTTCCTAAAATATTTGGATCTTCTATTAATAACATTTTAACTACTTTCTATCAATTTCATCTTGTGTTTGATTTTTTTATAAAATGTTTTTTACAAGTTTATTTATTTAGAGGGTTTTTTAGTCTCGATATTCTTGATTCCCCCAAACTTTCTAAGTGATTATATTTTCCTTCATAAGCCCACAATCAACTGTTTTGTTCTCTGTTGGGAAGATTCCCAATACAGCAAAATCAGTGTTTTGAAGAATACGATTGGTGTTGCTAATTAAAATTTGCCCCAATTTTGTAAAATCTCAAACAATTCCACACCTAGAAGTATATCTACTTGTTCTGGTGTATTAAATATATCATCTGCTAGTTAAATGATAGGGGGAAAAAAATCAATTTTGAAATGTGAACAGCAATTTTGAATAGTCAGCACGTTAAATCGGCAGTAGTTTTGGTATTACTAAAAATTCTAAAGTTTTGACAACTCATCCATGTTGCATATTGAAGTATATTAGCTTTGTTTTTTTGTTCAAAAAACAAATTAATCCTGAAAAAAACTAATCTGTTTTTTTCCTAGCTGCTGAAGTTCAATGAGATTATGATGTAAAAAATAAGATTCAATCCCCAAATCCAAAAAATACTTTATTCTAAATTTAGGACCTGTTCCATCAATTCAAAAGCATGTTACATTAGAAAGTAACCTAGTTCTCTACCTAATTCATTTGGCGGAAACCATTTATCAGTTTGCCTTGTACTATTGCAAGAAGCTCTTTTTCTAGTATTGGAACAATTTATCTGCTACAATGTTGTTAATTTGCTTTGAGTTTTTGTATTAATTAAAAAATGATTTAAATTCCTTAATCAAGTGCAAATTATGACAAATTGGTTTTGCCTCTTTTGGAACATCAGCAGCCTTGTTATGTGTTTTATCGATTAGATTGCCAAAATGAAGCTGGTTATGAATGGTTATTTATAAGCTGGTCACCTGATGTTTCAGCTGTAATTATAATTTTTCATGATCATATTTTTTTACTGTGCTGCTTTTTATAATCAAACGCTCTTAGAATAGTAGTGATTATTTATAACATTATTACTATGTTTCCTTATTTTAAGGTAAACTAAGCTTTTATTTTCTGTAAATTTTTTTTGTGTAAAAAAATTGTTTAAACTAAATGATAAAATTTTATTTGCTTCTGATAAGTATTTGAAGAAAATTTCAATTTTTTAAAGTAATATTTTTTTAGGAAGTACATATATGTGTTTATCATAGGTAAGGCAGAAAATGTTATATGCTTCTACAAAAGCCACATTAAAAAAAGAATTTGGTGGTGGCCAGATCAAGGATGAGCTGTTTGGAACCCAACGAGTATGAACATCTTTTCTATTATTTTGCAATAAAATTGGGATTTGTTCTGTTTTCTTGATAGGAATATTTAATTTAAAATTAAGAATTTTTAACCTTGTACTTTGTTTTCATAAAATATTTTATTTTTCAAAAGTCAAGCATGTTGATTTTTTAGTATTTTGTGTATTATTAAGTTATTAGTTTTATTTTTCTAATTCCCGTTTATTAAATTTCTGATGTAGTTATTTCTTTTTTTTATTGCAAATTAATTGTTGGACTTTGTTTTGAAATACTTTAGGAAGATATAAGCTTGAAAGGCTATAAAAAGCATGTAGAGAGTGAAAAATCTCCCCAACCACTTAGTTCATCAGAAGTAATTTTGCAACAAATCCGAAAAGATGAAGTAAGTGTTGAATTTTATACTATTCGCTGTGATATTAACTGTGTGATTCCTTGATATTAATGTGAATTTTAGAAACTATTGTTTTTAAGTCAGCTTGGAATGGAAAGAAAAAAAAATTGCAATTTTGATTTTATGGTAAAAAAAATTTGTCTGAATGTTATTTGATGTAATGTATGCATTTATATCCTGAAATATAAATTTATATATAGCTAAAAAATTTCATGTTATAAATAAAAGAAATCCATTTGCGCTTATCATATGTAATTTTGGAAGATATAATAATAGGCAATATGTTTTTAAGTCCTTAATTCCCAGGAAAGCCTTTTCTTTTGATAATTATTGATTTTATATCTTTTTTGATACATATGACTTCAAGCTTTTTTTCCTTTGCACATCTAAAACTTAAAATTTCATCCTTGTATTATAAACAAAAGTGAAATTATATGCAGCAGATAAAGGATACTTGAAGGCAACATTACAAAGATTACTGTGAACTTTACTTTTTTTATTAATTTTTTCTTAAGAACTATTCATTATTTCATAGTTAAAATTATATGCTTTCGATATTGTATAAAAATAATTTTGGCATTTTAAATAATACAATTTTACAAATTTTATTTATATATAATTTATTTTAAATGATATCTTGTATATTTGGTGAGATATGTATTGTAAAGAAGTAACTTAAAACTGCAATATTTTTAATTATTAGTTGAAAGACTTTTTGGGAGACATTTTAACCGTAGGTTGAATCCTGATTTCACTAAAGAAATAATGTGAGCTTTTGCGCATTTAATTTAGTCAGGCTTGTAGGTCATCATTAGGGCATGTAGTAATTAGATACCCATTTAGACTAAGCGAATTCTATTGGGGTTTGATACTATCAAGTTGATCTGAGATGTTCAATGGTATGGAAGTTAGGACTGCCCATGTGTTTTCCTTATGTGATTGTGATTCAGATTTATGAGATCTGTCACCAAAGTTCTTATATTGTCCCATTGCAACATTACTTAATCTAAACCAATCTAGAAGACATTTTTAAGTTAGCAATTAAGATTAGCATTTGATTGAAATAAAAATGCCAGTTGATTTCTTTCTTGTGTCTTGTCGAATGATGCTGTATTTTGATCAATATTTACTGAATTCTTGCAAAATTAAGTGCTTTATTCTAAAGTAGAGTCTTAGTTTTTTTATACTTTTAAAAGGAAAATGATTTAAAGTAGCTAAATTAGCATCTTAGAATGAATGAATGTGCGTGTATAATTGCTGAGGCATAATTGTGCTTTGCTACTTGGTTTAAAGAAGGCATCAGCAAACTTTTGAGAGAGAAGCCAAAATGGTCTGTAAAACTAAATAAATTAGTGTTGAAGAACCATTTATATGTATATGCAAGCACACCTGAGAGGGGGATAGCCAGTGGTGGAGTACACAAGGGAGGGGTTGGAAGTCCAATCCCTCCCCAGTGACTAAAAGATTTTTAATTTTTACTCCTCAGAGCTTTTGTTTACATGTTTTTTAGAGCATAACCCCACATAAAAGAAATTCGGGCACACCACCAGGGATAGCCTTCTGGTAGGGGTCTTAATGTATTATTTTTCATTGCTTCAAAAATTAAGAACTATTGAATATGTTATTTCTGTGTCTCAATGCTAAAAACATCCAATGTCAAAATAAGACAAAATTGGGAATAACCTTAAACTTTTTGAACAAATGTCCATACCAGTAATAACGTGCTT
This sequence comes from Trichonephila clavata, assembly GCA_019973975.1. Classification (NCBI taxonomy): domain Eukaryota; kingdom Metazoa; phylum Arthropoda; class Arachnida; order Araneae; family Nephilidae; genus Trichonephila; species Trichonephila clavata. The sequence continues at coordinate 250,907 of BMAO01000364.1, read as the reverse complement.
TATTCTTTTATGTAATGTTTGTACTAATTATTAAAATAGATTTTATTTGTTCTTGTACACACACATAAAGATAGGGCAGCTTATTTGCTGGATATGTAACCTCTCATTTTCAAGTTAAATTAACATTAATTGTTCTTACATTAAGCCACTGACATTTAAGCAACCCTAATTTAGATTCTCCTGGTCAAGGTGTTGGGTACTCCAGTATGCATATTTAAATTTCCATGGATGCAGGTAAATTTTTTCAGTGAATAATTGTCAAGTAAACATAGCAAGAGAAACAATAACTTTTAGTGGACAATTTTTTTTTTAATATTACATAGATGTAAAAGTCTGAAAGGCTGCAAATGCCTGTGCAAAGAGGTGCATGTGGCTTGTTAGCTGCAGTTTGCCAACCCTTAGCTTAGAGTAATTATTCACAGACATAAAAACACACGTACTTAAGTTCTTGCACATTAAAATTGGACAGTTTTATGTGCATAAAATGAGGGCTTTCCCTATTTTTATTGGTTTTCCATTTTCATTTAGGGAAAAGTATTGCCATTTTGCTGAAATTAATTTTTTAAAATTATGCTACCTAAACATGGAAAAGTGATAAAAATTCACTATTTTGTTAAGTTGAATTTGGCTGCTTATATGGCATATATCATTTGATGTTTCATGTTTAATCATATTAAACATTTTTTATTCATGGGAATGATAGAAAAAACTGTAAGTGATGTACCAAAATAAATTAAAATGTCTAAAATTTCAGGATTTTTGTCAGTTTTGGGCAAATTTGTCTCTTCTTGATGGTGATATCTAATTGAAAATTATATTAATTTATGTTTAATGTGGAACTATCTAGGCTTTATATAAATTTCTCATTTAAGGCTGTCTTCGTGCAATGTTAAAGTAGGATTCTTAGTCAAAACATTTCTTCAGTTAGAAGAGAGTTCCAAAATCAGTATTATATTCTCACTTCGCTATCCTTTTGAGAGCATGTTGTATTATTACTCGTTTTTATCTTAATTTCCTTTATATATATATATATATATATATAATTTGTTTCATATTTCATCATCTATACCATAATGCTGAAAATGAGCTTACACTTAATTTGCTAAAGGGAAAAATTACTCATTTATTAACCATTTTTTTTGTATTTTCAAAAGCTCTTTGTTATAAGTAGATGTACAAATTACTACCTTGAAATTTTTCATGGAAACTGTGACCTTTTTCTGTCTGAAAATGTGTTCTACTTTTAGTTTAGGCTCTGGGAAAAACAACCAGTTAATCCTTAGTATTCTGTGTGGTGACTGGTATTATCAGTTTTAAGTTTCAATCCTTTAATGTATTTTGCTCTCATTATATTTTCCTTCCTCTTTTTTTTTTCCCCTAGAGCATTGCATGATGTCTGAAACTCATGTGATGCATAAAGTGAGCTAGTAATTAATTATTTTCCTTTATCCTGTAGGCAGCTGGAGGTATAGATGCTAAACATCAAACTATGCAGGGAGTATGTTTTCCTGTATCAGATGATCTCATTAACGCACTTTGTGACTTGAAAGACCGCCGTATCACTTATATACAAATGGTAATTAAGCTTTTAATTTTGTATGAATATGAAAACAGCAATACTGCTGAAATGCTCATATATTTCATTAAAAAATTTAAGTAGATTTTTGCATGGTTTCCCAGACTGCATAATTTTTAAAAATTTCTATGTAAAACTTAAGTTTTTCAATTTACCGAGTAAGTCTGAAAATTCAAAGCTGCTGTGTGTTAGATTACTGCTACTTCATTAAATTAGATTTTAGTTTTAAAGTAAAACGTTATTTATGTAATTGGACTATTTGAAATGGGTTTTTTCTTTGGTTTAAAAAAAAACGATCTATTACACACTGATGGGGGGGGGGGAATTCCTAACACCAAGAAAAAATTACTGTAGAGTAATGAAATTTGGACAATGCAATTGTCTAGTTAACATGTTTAGTTGATAAATTTTTCAAGATCACAGGTTAATTAAAGCTCAAGAAAATGCATTTCAGATGTGTAATTCTCTTACATTAATAGCCGGTGTAACCTCAAGAATTTTGAATGCAAGCCTGCATGCATTGTGTCATACAGGTGCCAAATGTCATTTTGTGGTATGAAGTTCCATGCTTGTTGTGTCAATATTGGGATGGTCAGTGCTGGTTGTGAATGATGGTGTTGTCATCTAATGCTATCCCTTATGTACTCAATTGGAGACAGATCCAGTGATCTCGCAGGTCAAAGTAGCATGTCGCAAGGACGCAGTACGATACGCCACAGCCGTAAGCCGAATACGGTGGTCTTCCCTCTTTGTTGTGTCATGTGGTCACCCGGAACCCAATCTTCTTGAGGCATTACCACTTGGCTAACATCAACTCAAAACGTCAAATTTCACTGACAAATAATGCTCATGAACTTCACAGCATGCTTTTAAAGCAACCCTGATTTGCAAGTTCTGAGTGGCACTACTAGCATCACAATTTGGTGTGAAATTTGAATTGTTGTCATCTTTCAGATGTATAAACACGCCTACCAAATTTCTTTTATCTAACACAAGTCTTTCTTGGTGTTGGGATTTTTTCCCATCACAGTGTAGTTTTGGATTACGGAACCATGTTTGATGTTCCTGGTATATACTTAACTATCCATAGTTTATTTTTAATGTATGCTTCTTCTATTTATCTTTAATTTCTTTATTTTTAATATCGATTCAGATTAATAAACCCTTTTAAATGTATCTTTTAATATGTAAATGCATTTTTAATATGTAATATACAAAAACTATGAAAAAACGTTGAATATTTAACTGATGGTAAGAACTTGATGTTTTTCTTATATAAAATGATAAATCCAGAGAGTAAATTTTATCAAATGCAATCTAAAAGCTGAGCTTTTTGGTTGAAGCCAGTATTTGAGACAAATTTGTCATATTATGCCGGTTATAAAATATATATTAAGGTGAGAAATACAAGAAAGGGGGAGGGGATTAATTGATGTAATGCAAAAAAAATGTTCGGTAAATGAAATTTGAGGAAGAATTATTTTTCACAACAAAATCTATTGGATGAATTTTTTTCTTGAAATCCAAACCTTTTTGAATGGTATATAATCTATGTAAAAGTTTGATTGTTAATAGAGATCTTCCTCTTTGTGCTGAATATATCATTCAAACGCTTTTTATATATTGTTTGAAAAATTGGAATGCATGCATTTAACAGTTTTAAGAATTATTTTTTGGGAATCAACTAATCCTGAATCTTGTTTAATGAAGCATTAAATTCTTTTTGCTAGATTATATATATAATAAAAACCAATACTTTGCTCAATAGTAGTTTTTTGAATAATGTATGGAAATGTAACTATAATTATATTAATGAAATTTAAAAAATTACAAATGTTCATTTTGCTTATTTTTTCATGTTTTTAGACAATATATTTTCTAGTTTTAAATCTTTTAACAGGACTAAATAATGCAACCATAAATTAATCATATAGTTTCTCATTAAATTAAAGTTGCTGTAAATATTTGGCTGTCTACTGTATGAATTTTTTGTGCATCTTTTATTTATTTTTTAGCTACTGTATGTGCTTTTATTGCATAAAGTATCCTTTATACAATAACTGTTTTATCTAATAGCTAACGGGAAAATTATTTCAGACAATCTTTTTAAAAGTTACTGTTGGGAATAGTTATATTATTGACAATATGAAGTGGCAAAATCTGCAAAAATGGAATGATGGATTTCTGTTCAATTTTAGCCTTATCAACATCTGCTGTTAGTTTCCAAGTGTTTAAAAGCAGCAGGGCTAACAAAATCAACGTATTCGTTTTTGTTGCTTTATAAGCATTTTATTTCTAGAATATTTTTTTTAAAATTAAAGAATGATTTATTAAGTAATATTTATACATGAATAATATTTATTCATTCATGAAATTTTCACCAGTCGATAATTTTAGGCATTCAAAAGCTATTTCATTTTCTTGTGCTACCAAGACCAGGAACAAGGAATTATGAATCTTCTTATTAGATTTATGGAAAGGTGTTGAATTGGCTGAGATTGTTGGATTATATTATACTTCATGTAATAAAAACCTAATTTGTTTATGGGGGAATTGTGTTAATAATACTGATTGTTATTTGATATACTTATGCTTTGCAAAACTTTATGTAGATCAAGGATAGCAATGAAACAATTCCTCTCTGTAAATGTCTAGGAGTACCATATACTTTTTCTGACTATTGAATATGTTTTAGGTTTTTATAATACCTTAAGTACCCGTTCATCTCGGGTTATATTAAAAGTAAATTCAGCTATTATAACAGGCATAATATTTCTTAAGGAGGTTAAAACCCTGTGCAAGATAGTGTATCCAAAAAATTTAAGGCAATCTCCTTTTAATGTTTGCTCACATTATAAATAACTTTAAATGAACTACAATTTGGTCTCACATTATAGAATTTAACACTCTTAAGATATAAATAGAAATGAATGAATTAAAATATGAACAGAAAAGTAATAGCAATAGTATGTTGCTCTGCGTATTTTGAGACAACTTACCCGAAATTGATAAATCAAAAAAAAAAAAAAAAGCTTAGATATCATTAGACATTTAACAAAATACTCATAAATGGCATACCTTATATACTCAAATCTAAGCTACACCCTAAATTCTCAACAGGCTTTTGTGAAAAAATATTGTCATCAATTCTAAACTGCATCCCCAATTCTCTACATGCTTTTGAGAAAAAATTTTAAAAATATGTGAAAGGTTCATCACAATATCTGATAGTTCAGAAATTTAGAAAAATTTTTTAAAGAGAAATAAATAAAAAACTAATTTTACTAGTATTTTAAAAACTTTCAAATATGTACAGGAACCTATAATGACTCTAACCCTCAGTATCATGTTTCGAAAATGATTCGTCACTATCATTGTCACATCAGACCTTGGAATTGGTGCCAGTGTCACCATTTTCCCATACAATGTCGTCTTCCATACCATCTAATGCATTTGTTATGCAACATGTTTTTAAAAGTATGTTTTACAGAAGAATGTAAAAGAATTATTAAAGACTGTTGAACACTTAAAAGCAACAATTATACAATTCTTTTAATCCTATCAACGTATATTTGTTTCATCCATGTCAAATTTTCAGTGGCTGTTGCTCTGTTTCCTTTTTTTCTGTGTAAAACATTACCTCCCTTTTCATACTTGCATCATAGTGAATTCGTCTTGATACAATTACCAATATATTTCATGTTTAGGTGATTAAAAGAAAGTGTATGCAAAAAAATTTCATAAATATGAGCAGACAACAATGTTAAGGCTAGATTGAATTACTGGATATTAAACTGTGGATTGAACTAAGTCATTGTTGCAAGTGGCCAGAATGGACGGTTACATTTTTCCTCTTGAAAGAGGTTGGAAACCCAATTTACCCCATCGAACAAATGTTTTACCTTCTATTCTTAGCCACACCCGATTTTCAGTATCCTTAACTCTGACAAAATCGGGTGGCTTAGCTCTGAGTAAATACGGTATTATTCAGCACTCAACTGAAAAAGAAATTAAATTAGTATGAACTAAAATAAAACAATTATCTGAAGCAGATAAAATAATCCTCCATTGAATGAAACTATGATCAACAGCAGTACTGAAAATAAACGGAACACAAACCATGTTTGCTAAAAAATAAATTTTTTAAACAGTTCTTTTTTGCAATATACACTCATGGACAAAAAAATTAGCGCACCAAGAAGTAGTCAAAATTAAACGAAATTTTACATATATAATGACTACTTTGATATAAGTAAATGATTAAGAAATCAAAGAAAAAGGATAATTTATTTCAGAAAAAAAGGCAAAAGAACGGAGGATTTAATACCCTGTGGAATCCCCCTCTAGCGCGAATGCTCGATGCGATACAATTGGGCATTGAGGCATACAAGTTCTGTATAATGACTTGAGACATCTCGTTCCATATTTGCTGTAACCTTGCCTCTAGTTCGTTCAAACTCGTGGGATGCCCAACTCGCCGTCCCAAATGATCCCAGATATGCTCGATTGGAGACAAATCAGGGGATCGGGCAGGCCAAGGAAGGGTAATAACAGTGCGGAGACAGTCTTGTGACACCCTTGCCATGTAAGGTCGAGCATTGTCTTGTTGAAAAATAGCACCTGGGAGCCGTTGCATGAGTGGCAACACGTGGTTGCAGGATGTCATGGGGCCACGGATCAATACTAGGGGTGACCGTGTATTGTAGGCAATGGCACCCCATACCATCACACGAGTTGTGCCAGCGGTGTTTTGCTGTAAAGCATAGGCAGGATTGAGGCGTTCACCACTGGGTTTCCACACATGAACACGATTGTCATCACTACTGAGATTGGATCTGGATTCGTCGCTAAAGACGAGCTGGTTCCATTCTGTTGCAGTCCAAGTTCCTCATGTGCGGCACCACTCCAAACGGAGGCATCGATGGGTGGGTGTCAATTGCAGCACACATAATGGGCGCTGCTATCCCAAATGTCTTTCTACCAGTTGCCTTGGTATGGTTCGAGAAGACACAGGGGCCCCTAGTGAAGGTGCTACTTGTGCCTGGATGGCGGCCAAAGAAGCAGTTGGCTGTATGCATGCATTTCTTATGATGTGATGGTCTTCTCGATGACTGGCCTGTCAAGGGCGTCCTGAGCCTTGTCTTTGTGTAAATGACATCTCGGATCCACTGGTCCCAACACCACACAACACAACCATCGATAAATCTTGCAACCATATCTGATCAGAAAACTGGCTTGTGTCTTGGCTTTTAAAAATTGACATACTTCTCTCAAATCCCAGAATTGTTTGAGAATCTTGGGGTAAGATTACCAACTGCATTTGGAGCAACTGTGAATTAATAAGCGTAATATGAAATAAACCAGGGGTGGGCAGACTTTCCCAGGGTATGGACTACTTTTTAATTTTTTCAAAGTGTTGCGGTCCACCCACTATCAGTGGCACACACAAAAGGGGGGAGGGTCCACGGGTCCGGACCCTCCTCCATAGCCCATGATTTTTTTGATCGATTATAAACCCATGTATTTTGTACATAAAATTTAAGTGTTTGTTATTAATATTTTTTTATTAATTAATGCTGACTGTTTATTCAATAATTTATTTATTACTGTTCTTTATTCCCAACAATCTACGAAATGAATGTGTATGAGTGTGTGTGTTTGACAGGGTATTGGGGTAGAATATGAGAATGGTAGACATTCGACCCTGGGCCAACACGCAGCGCCCTTTGAAAATTCACGAGTGCGCCCACTGCCCAGGGTCTTAGGTGTGGTGATGTAAGGAAAAAGTCAACAATATTTATTATAACTTAATAGTAAATACGGGATATGTACTTACCTTCGTAAATAAAATGAAAAACTCACTTTTTTTGAAACTGCGTTTAAAGCAAAACGCAAAGTACAAACATAATAATAATAGCCACAAATATAATATCTAATGATGCATTTATTATCAAACAACTCAAAACACATTAAAAAAACATTTTCATTTTAAGTTAGTTCTTGTATTGGCACTCTGTAGAAGACTTAGTCTGCGTACTGGCTGCCAATCTTTAATATTTCCATATACTATTACTAATGGCTAATCTTCAGGCGGTTGCTCCAAATTGTCTAGGCGATCGATGTAATGCCCACCCCGGAAATGAACAATAATCCTATATAACCTATATGTCTTGTTTTCCGAGAATAAAATATTTTCTGTAAGATGCACCTATCCATACTTGAGTAGATGAACTTGAGATCCATGTATTATTGCACACTGACTATATAAAATGCATGCACACATCAGTTTTTACAGTTAAATACTGTGTTACTTATTTAACAGGCTATATTATTAATCTATATTTTCCAGCTTTTCTTTCAAAAAATTACTGTTAATTATTTAGCAGTTGAACATTTAATCAACTATTCTTAAAGCATTTAGTTTGCATGTTTTAAAATTATTTCAACATTTTTCATCTATTAAAAAATATTATTTACCGTATTTACCTGATTGGGGTATATTCAAAATGTATGTATTTTGTTTAATAACACCATAAAAAAGGAATATAATTAAAAAATGTTTAGCAAATTCTACCTACCGGTTTGTTACTTTATTATTTATTATTGTGTGCCGATGTATTGGTTGAACTGTAAAAATGTTTGTTGTGTGCCGCAAGCGGTTCGCGAGTTTGACACCCCTGCTTTAAACGATAATTTATTGGAAAATTAATTGTAATTCCACCATATGAATAAATACAACAGTGCATATATTTCGTATTCAGAGAAAATGTGATGAGAATTTTCACGATTTTTCTCTTCTAGAACTGGAATGATTATTAAAAACATTATTTTTGACTTACAGTTTGTTACACAATTTTTGTGTTTAATCTGCATTTTATTGTATAATTTTTATGCTAATTGTCTGATGATTTTGTTGATTTTTCTTAATGCAACTCTTCTTTTGAAATTTGAACTTTTTGTAGAGTATTGATATGGAGAAAGAAGAAATTAATCTGGAAGAGAGGTTGAATATTGATGTAAATTCCTTAGCTGATAGGGTTCCTTCTGATCATGCTAGATATCATTTGTTTTGTCTACCTCACTCATATGAAGGAGATCAATTAAACAGCATTGGTAAGTATAGTTGTATTTGTAGTTGAATTGAAATTGAAGAAATTTAAAAGAAAAAAATTAAAAGAAATTTAAAAGAATAAGATTTTACTGAAATTCTTTTTAAATGTAAGAAGCAGTAATAAATGCCTAAATATTGAAGTATTTAAATTTAAAAACAACATGTAGATGATTTTATAGAGCATTAATTTTTAGACTTTTTGATTGTTAAATTTTATTTGCTTGTGTTTAATCTTGCTTAACCCCTTCCTTCTTGCTCCCATCAAAATCATGGGGTGAAATTTACCCCTCTATTATTTCCTGTGTTTTATCAATGATATAGGCCAAGTAATATTTCTTTGTTATGAACTTCTCTTTTCTGTAATGTTATTTCATCCTATTCTTATGCAATAAATAAATGTGTCTGCAAATGATTTAGTTTTATTTCCTTTGTTTAGTAACTAGATCAGATTAAATATATGGAACGAAAGTTGGGAGGGGTGTATTCATGGAAAAAATCCATTAATTGGAAAAGGTTTTGTTTAAATTTTCTTATCAATGCTTTTATTTGTTTGATATTTATTAATTTTTAATCCCATTATTCATATACACACAGTCTCCTATGAAATTAATTTATTTTGGATCCTTTTTGCAATTCTTTGAGAAAAGTTATTAGAAATGTTATTTTTTGGTGATTTCTGAGTTGAAATTGAATTAATCTAATTTTTTTTTAAGTTTAAAAGTTGGTTTTAAAAATGTAAATTGTAGTCTAATAAAAATCTCTGTAATATAATTGTAAAATTTAAGATAATTATGCCCATTTTTAAAGCACAGTCAATTTTTTTTTATTGCTTACAGCTTTCTACTTTTTAAAATCCATTTGCCTTTTAATCAAAAGCAACATGCCAATTAATATACAAGTATATTTCATTAAATCTTTATCTACATCCAACTTTAAAAAAGAAAGAAAAAATTGTCATGTGTTAGCATGATAGATTGATATTTTAGGAGAGGAGAAATTTCAGAAATTCATTTTGAGGTATGATGTATAATACATATGCATGTTGGAAATTTTTGTTATCTTACTTTTATCATAAATGTAAATTAATCTCACTCCAGTGCTCTCAAAGTTTCAATGTCTCTGACTCAATTTTCAATCATACAATAACAATGTATTGAATGCAATAAAAATGTACTTTGATGCTAAAACTACAAAACGACTTTAATTATAAACCATACAAACTATCAATATAAGTATTAAATTTTGTGTATGACAAGCCCAAGAGACTAGTAATTATATTAAACTTGTTTTTAATTTAGTATTGATAAATTAACTATCAAAAACATTACACAGTATTGATTAATTTATAAGTATATTATATCAGTGTGAAGATGTATTTTATTTTTATTATGCCAGAATGTATTTTGTTTCCTTTCATTAAGCTAATACTTATTTTAAATCTTTTATTTTCAACTTTTCAGTATGCTCGTACCCCTCATAGAAATATCACACCCTTCTAGGGGGTCGCCCCACATTTTGAGAAATGTTATCTTATTCTGTTTCTTTCATATTTCTCTTTTTTCCCCTACTCTTTAGATTGACTTTACATATTCATTACATAATTTTGTATATTACTCAACATATAGGACTTAAGAATTTTTTAAATAATTTTTTGAGTTTTTTTTTGAAGTATTAGAACTTTTCATATTTTCAATTTAAAAGATGAAATTTGTTTGAGTTTTTGTTTTTCAAGTAATTTTAACTATTTTGGGTAATATTCACAATTTTTCTCAATGAGATTTATTTTGATGAAAGTAACTGATAATTTTGATACTGAAATTATTTATTTAGTCCATTTGCTCTCAGTTGAGGTGATGGAGGATACTGAGGGTCTGGGAACTTGTTTTGGACAGTAGAGGGAGCAATGGGTATGTTTTGGCATGAAGGGGACTTGTCTTTATCTCAAACTACTGAACTGAATGTTCAAAAGCTGGTTTTTGAACTGTCAAGCAGAACCATTCCATTGGCATGTTTTATGTCATTTATGTTACTCTTTTTGAATTTTTTTGTTCTTTTTAGTTATCTAACTAAGAATACATTGTTTTGAAACATAATAGTGCATTTAAGTTTTTTCTTGCATTAATCATTTTAATTCTAACAAGAGGAATGCAATTGGTCAAAGTATTGAGTTACATCAATCAAATTTGGCACCTAAATGTACTGGAAAAACATTATGTTGACGTTGAGTTCATGAGACAACTGGGGCAAGGAGTGACCCTCTTGCACATATCGGGAAAGTGTTTCGATGTGTCTTGCAAAAGGAGATATTTTGCTTACATATAAAAAAGTTCTTGATTTCAGCAGTGGGGAGAGGAAGATGATGATGAAGACTGAAATTGTATCAATGCAGTGGAGAAAATAGCAGAGTTTTTATGTTGGTGTGAGCAAGCATTCTCATTATCTGCAAGTGCAGTGCAATTCAGCTCTAGATGGCTGCTTGAAAGGGTGTAAGTTTGATGAACAGAGCGAGTACAGTAGGGAAATAGTATAGATAATTTAAATAAATGAATTTGTAAATAAATATAAAGCATTTTTGAGAGGTTTACTGATCAAAAGATTAGTTAAGAGGGAATAAATTTAAGGTGGATTGTAAGGATCTCTTTGGTCTGTTAATTTTGTCATGAGGAACGTAGCTATTGATATTAATCATATTGTTATTTTCAGTATATGGAAAATCTTGAAAAAACTTAATGGCGATATTCTGAATGTAATTTTTAAAAGTTTTTTAAAATTTCAGTAGCATTATAAATATTTATGTATATAAGGAAAAAAAAGGCTTAATTTTGCCTTTTTTAATTCAGTTACCCCCTTCCCACAACCTAAATTATTTTTTGCAAAGGGGATTGAAAAAAATTTCTTCTCCTTAGGAAGGGGTAGCTTTAAAAAGTCTTGAGAATCATTGTTTTAATTATTCACATTTAAATATAAACATAGCTAAATCTTTCAATTGGGAATTTTTTTTAAAAAAAAGCATACAGTTAAACTCTGTTACAGATTATAAGTGAAACATGTATTATATTTTGAAATGCATCCATTAGAAAGTTTTTGCTAGTTTCATATTTTTAAGTAATTTTTACATATTAAATGGACAAAAGTTACGTGCAGGCTACAAAATATTTTTATATCATAAGTTGGTAAGTACTGTTTAGACACTCAGTAATGTGTTTAAATTATATTTACATTGATGTTTAAATTATTGTTATGGATAACTGGATTTAGGTAATAATATTGAGAGATAAGTCAATCTTATAACATGCATTAAGAATTTTCTTTTTTCAGTTTTTATTTATTCTGTTCCTGGTTATAACTGTTCTGTTAAAGAAAGAATGTTGTATTCAAGTTGTAAAGCTCCTCTTCTGAATGTGATAGAGAATAAGATTGGCATAGAGCTTGCAAAAAAGGTATTTTATAGTAAAAATTAGTTTTTACAAATGTAGAGAACCGATATATGGTATGTACTCCTTCCAAACTTTCCATGAAGGATAATATCCTTCGAATGATATGTCTTTTATTTGTCTTAATTAAAATGAAATAAATTTTTTGTTTCACTCAATTATTTTTATTTAGTGCTCAGTTAATGTAAAATACTGTTTAATGTGATATTGTTTACAGTGATGGTTTTTTGCTCATGTATATTAGATACCAAAATTTTAAGTTGAACACAGTTCACATTCTGTGGTGCTCTTTAATATTTTTAAAATTTTTGACTTGCACTTTTTTCTTAAATATAAACTCATTATTGATTTTAGAAATATACATATGCTTTAATTCCTACTAATAGATATTTTATTAGAAATGTTTTTAATACATAGTGGTAAAACGTTTTTTTTAGATTTAATTTAATTTATTGTAAAAAGGTTTGATAAATGAATTATTTCTGTATTCATAATGTTTTATTGTATCAGTTTATAGCCTCTTAAATATAAACATGCAAATATATGATCTTGCCCACTGACAACCTTGATTTTAATGTATTTGATCTGATTTAGAAATCTATATTTTAGGATGTGTGTTTATCTTGCATGTGTATCTATGTATAAATATATTTATATATATGTATATATATTTATATATATGTGTATATATATATATGTATAAATATATTTATATATATGTATATATTTATATATGGTGTATATATTTATATATGTATATATATATTTATATATGTGTATATATATATTTGTATACACTGGTGTCCAAAAGTTAAGCATAATTGATAATTATGTGAATAAAGAAGGAACTGTAAATCAGAATGGCGGGAAAAGTAATATGCGAGTGTAAAATGGTTATAAAATAAGGAAGCAAATCAAAAGAATTATAATAATTAATTTTATTTTCTAAAGTAGCAGTTTGAAAGAAAACTGAGCATTGCAAGGATTCACACTTTAAAGAAAAAATGAAAGAAAACATTAAATAAAATACTGATGCTGCAGTTTAATAAGGCTTGTGGTGGTCACCACTGACAGCCAGGCATGCTGCACAGTGATTTACCATACTTGCTATGAGATGATTAATGAGTTGTGGACTCAAACGGTTCCAAGCTTCTTGGAGAGCTCTCTTCAGATCTGTAATGGAGCTTAGTAGGTGCGAAAGGGCTGCAATTTGTCTCCTGAGCATATCCCATACATGCTTGATATGATTTAAATCAGGGGAGTTCGCAGGCCACGACATGCGCTGGATGTTTTCCGTTTCAAGGAAGTCATCAATCACCATCGCTTGGTGACATGGCGCATTATCATCCATGAATATGATTTCAGGACCGACAGCACCTCGAAAACAGTGAACATAAGGCTCGTCTCTGTATCTTTGAGCAGTCACAGACCCTGTGTCAAAGAAATGGAGGTCTGTGCGGCCGTCCATCATGAGGCTTGCCCATACCATTACTCCCCTTGATGGAAAATGATGTCTTTCCGTTATGTTTCTTGGTTCAAACGTGTTCCACGTTCTCTCCATATCGTTACCCACCGAGAATCACTACTCAGACTAAACCGGGACTCGTCACTGAACATCACATTGGCCCACTCTCCCACACTCCAATGTTGATGTTTCAAACTCCAGTTCAAACGAGTGCGATTTTGCGCAGACGTGAGGTGAATGCAAACTGCTGGTCTTCTGGCATACAGGCCAGCATGATTGAGCCTCCTGTAAACAGTGTGTCTCGAAATTCGTATTCCTGTTTCGACTGAACGCCGAACCCAGTGCTGTGGCAATACTGCCCCTCTGAACGCTGTGCACTTATTACCAGATATCTGTCTTGGCGGGGGGTTGTGACTCTTGGTCGACTTGATATTGGTTGTCGGGTAACATCTCCCGTTCTTTGAAACCTCCGCCACAGTCTTGAGATCACAGACTGGTCTACATTCAGAATTCGAGACACTTCGGTTTGTGATCGAGAGGATTCCAGCATTCCAACGATTCTTCCTTTCGTAAACATGTCCAATCGGCGTCTTTGTGCCATCATTCACATTGTTTGATGGTTAACAACGTTCCTTTGCACAGTAGTTGCACAAAACTTGTCTGAACTGCCTATGCTGCATGAATCGGTTTCTCCACATTCCGACATGCGCTGGTGTTTCGCGCATAACGTAGTCGACTGAAAGTTTTGCATAAACCCAATGTTTCTTCTTCACCCAATTAATATCTGCAAGAAATTTGGAATAATTTTACAAATATTTACTCCATGTTTTTTACATTTTACGATTTATGCTTAACTTTTGGACACCAGTGTATGTGTATATATGTATGTTTATGTATATATATATTTATATACATATATTTATATATGTGTATATATATATTTATATAAGTGTATATATATATATTTATATATGTACCCATAAGTTATCAATTGAGAGGTTTTTATGATGCTTAGTTTTTATAATAATGCTGAAATTGACAACTCTATTAGAGATGATGCCTCTGGATTATTAAATTCTACTTAACAATTTAAGTTCCTATGGCTATCATTATTTGGTATAAAATCTTTAATTGCAATAAAATCCAATAAGCAAGCTATTGCAAACAATATTTATGATCTACCATCTACTATGGAACTCTCAAGAAATTGTAAAGATTTTTTTAAGGATGTGACTTTTGATAAAATGCACTGTGATGTAAAAGAACTGGCTGTCAAGATTGATATATCTGCTAACTTTGATGTGACGCAGCCGCGTCACAGAGTTCGACGATCCAATATAATATCCTAAATTAAAATTCAATATAGAGTTTTATTTTTTTACATTGGCTGAAGCAATTAATGCCTTGGAATGCAGGTTTAATTTAATGAGTACTGACAGTAATTGTTTTCAATTTTTGTGCAATATATATGATTTAAGAGATACCCTTAAAACTTTAATTAATTAAAAACTGTCAAAAATTTAGAAATGATGTTGACCGACAGAGAATCATTGGATGTAAATGCGCTTGATTGAGCAGATGAAATAATGTCAGTTTCAGCTTTAGCAGGCAAAAAGAAATCCCAGTAGATGTTTTAAAATTTATTTCAGTTTTAGAATTTGCTCGAAATCTTGCTATTGCATTTATTTTACTTTCTTTGTTAATAAGTCTGGCAAGTGCAGATATTAGTTTCTCAAAATTGAAATTAATAAAAAAATCTCTTACAGTTTGCAAATTCTAAAGATAGATTAAATGGCTTAGCTACATTGGCTATCGAACATGAAATAACTGAATAAATTGAAAAGAAAGTTTTCAGAATTAAAAGTCAGAAAAAAAACTGTGGTAATTTTTATGCTTTAGTTTTTGATATATATGTATATATGTATATACATACATATGTACTGTTAGCTCCCTTTTTCTTCGCAAGGAATATTCAAGTTTTATAGGTGTGCACTTATGAAAATTTTTTATCTTTTTTAATAATAGTTTTTTTTTACTTTGGGGAGAGAGGCGGCATTTTTCATTTCTGTCCGGGGTGGCAAAATTGCTGGAGCCGGCCCTGGTGAATGATGGCACAAAGATGCCGATTGGACATGTTTACGAAAGGAAGAATCGTTGGAATGCAGGAATCCTCACAATTACAAAACGAAGTGTCTCGAATTCTGAATGTGGATCAGTCTGTGATCTCAAGACTGTGGCAGAAGTTTCAAAGAACGGGAGATGTTACCCAACAACCAGTATCATGTCGACCAAGAGTCTGGTAATAAGAGCTCAACGTTTAGAGGGGCAGCACTGCCAGAGCATTGGGTTTGACGCTCACAGTCGCCCCAGGAATACGAATTTCGGGACAAACTGTTTACAGGAGGCTCAATCATGCTGGCCTGTATGCCAGAAGACCAGCAGTTTGCATTCCTCTCACGTCTGCGCATAAATGCGCTCGTTTGAACTGGAGTTTGAAACATCAACATTGGAGTGTGGGAGAGCGGGCCAATGTGATGTTCAGTGACGAGTCCCGGTTTAGTCTGAGTAGTGATTCTCGGTGGGTAACGATATGGAGAGAACATGGAACACGTTTTGAACTAAGAAACATAATGGAAAGACATCATTTTCCATCAAGAGGAGTATTGGTATGGGCAGTCATCATGATGGACGGCCGCACAGACCTCCATTTCTTTGACACGGGGTCTGTGACTACTCAAAGATACAGAGACAAATTTCTTGAGGCTTATGTTCACTTGTTTCAAAGTGCTGTTGGTCCCCATTTCATGTTCATGGATGATAATGCGCCATGTTACCGAGCGGTGCTGATTGATGACTTCCTTGAAACGGAAAACATCCAGTGCATGTCGTGACCTGCGAACTCCCCTGACTTAAATCCTATCGAGCATGTGTAGGATATGCTCGGGAGACAAATTGCAGCCCTTTCGCACCCACCAAGCTCCGTTACAGAACTGAAGAGAGCTCTCCAAGAAGCTTGGAACCGTTTGAGCCCACAACTCATTCATCTCATAGCAAGTATGGTAAATCGCTGTACAGCGTGCCTGGCTGTCAGAGGTGACCACCACAAGCCTTATTAAACTGCAGCATCAGTATTTTATTTAATGTTTTCTTTCATTTTTTCTTTAAAGTGTGAATCCTTGCTATGCTCAGTTTTCTTTCAAACTGCTACTTTGGATAATAAAATTAATTATTATCATTCTTTTGATTTGCTTCCTTATTTTATAACCATTTTACACTCGCATATCACATTTACCGCCATTTTGATTTACAGTTTCCTCTTTATTCACATAATTATCAATTATGCTTAACTTTTGGACACCAGTGTATGTGTAAATATATGTATGTATTTTATTTTTAAAGAATAAATGGCTCAAACTATTATCTTTTTTCTATGGGCTATGAAAACTATGTGTAAAAATTAATTTTTAAGAAAATTTAATTAAAATATTTTATATGGTTTAAATTTTTTTTTCAGATTGAAATCGATGATGCACACGAACTTACAGAAGAATATTTATTAGACCAGATCCATCCAAAGCAAAATATTTTCAAGCAAAAATTTTCAAAACCTAAAGGCCCAGCTAATCGGGGAGCTAGACGCTTGCTGAAAACACAGAACGAAGACGATTGAAAGAAATGGCAGTTTAAATATTAGATTATTCTGATTTCATGAAATACTCTTGGAATACATTTTATAAATTTTTATTTATACTCAATGCGAATTTTATGACAATGTAAAATTGTTTTGTAACTTTTGATGTGAATTAAAAACAGACCATTTATGATC
The DNA here is from genome assembly GCA_019973975.1 of Trichonephila clavata. Lineage (NCBI taxonomy): Eukaryota > Metazoa > Arthropoda > Arachnida > Araneae > Nephilidae > Trichonephila > Trichonephila clavata. The sequence continues at coordinate 233,495 of BMAO01000364.1, read as the reverse complement.
AGTATGTTTTGAATTAAAAACAGACCATTTATGATCAATATGTTTAAGTTTTTAGTATTGTATTAAATTTAGAGATGGCATGCAAGACAATACTATTACTTTTTATTTTGAAAGGTAAAAGTAAAATTAACATCATAAGAAAAGTTGTATTAGATATTTAATTGACTGTTTACAAAAAAATTGCATTAATTAATTTTTTATTTTTTTAGTTTTCCATTGTATTAAGAAATTTCTAATTAATGTTTGGAATTATTTCCTTTAATAGCAGTAAAAACATTTTTGTTTTCTTTTAAGAAAATTAGTTCTGAGTTGTCTTGGAATGAATAAATTTTTTTAAAGTAACTAATTGGCAAGCTAGATGCTTGCCGAAATTGTAGAATAAAAATGACTCAAAGAAATGGTGGTTTAATGTTAGATTACTCTGATTCATGATATACTCTTGAAATACATTTATAAACTTGTATTTATACTCAATGTGAATTTTATGACCAAATGTAAAATTGTTTTGTAACTTTTGATGTGAATTAATGGCAGTACCATTTATGATCAATACTTCTGAATTTTTAGTGTTGTATTATATGTAGAGGTATGGCATGCAAAACAATGCTATAATTTTAATTTGATTTATTTTGAATGATAATCGTGATTTCTTTTTGAAGTGAACTTAATTCTACTGTAGGTAAAAACAAATTAAGATGCTTCATAAGAAAAGTTGTATTAGATATGTGTTTTACGATTTTAAAAAAACTAGTATTAATTTATTATTTTTCGTTTTCATTGTACTATGAAATTTTTGCTTTGTTTGGAATTATGTCCTTTGATAATTGTAAAAACTAATTTTAGTTGAATAATTCCATGATGAAGTAAATTTTTTTTACTGTAATATTATTGGAAAGGATTTACTATTGAGTATTTGATTACTGAAAACTTTTAAAATACTTTGATATGATAGGCTGCATATTTTTTGTAGCATTTGTGAATTCTGTGAAGCACTGATTCTGTATTAACAAATGAAAAAAAATTTGATTGTATCCCTATGATTTGATTGTCATACAACATGTTTAATAAAATTGATATGTGGAAGATTCTATTTTTTCTTTTCACAATTTAAATGTTTTTTAAAGTCTTAAATCTTTATATATTTAATAATGATAAAAAGGAAAGAAAATGAAATGTTAATGTATTTTATCTTTACATTTCATGTTCCTTTCCTTTTTTTCATTATCAAGTATATAAAGATCTATCAGTATTAAAGATATTAGTATCAGCAATAAAACAGTTGTTTGGAACAAAACTAATTATAAATTTTATGTAAGTGTTGGAAGTGTATATCTTTGTAAATTGTTGAAGGTTTGTGCCATTTGTTAGTTTAATTGCTTTTCCAAGGTATTGAAATCGGTTTATAAGTGAGATGCAGTGCTTGGTAAGGGAGAATGTAGTGATATACAGACCTTAATTCTCAAACCACTTATGTTAAATGAGTTCAAAAAAGTTAATGTAGCATGAGTAAAAGTTTATTGAATTAGATTCACAAACTCATCGAGGGTTAAAATTATGAGATTATATAATCCTATTGGTTGTAATATGTAAAGAAATTAAATTGGATACGAGCAATTAATTTTGAATGCATATTTCAAAAATTTTATTTAATAACAGTAAATTGAAAATTTGTTCATGCGCTTTAAAACAAATGAAAATTATTCAGCATTCGCTTTTCTTTTATGATTTTTTTTGAATGCATGAAGTTATTTCTGAAAAAAATTAAGAGCAAAGGTTTTGAAAAATTCAGAATTTTTTTTCAAAAAGAAATTTACTGGTCTTTTTTTCAGACATTTATGTTCCACATATTAAAAGAATAATTTAAGTTTGTATAATACAAATTACATATTTTAAAAATAAAATTTCTAATTGAAATCTTTGAACTTCACAAATGTATAAGCATATACACCCATAAAAAGTTAAATGGGGCCGTGGGTAGCCTAGTGGTTAGAGCATAGGTTCTCAACGTGGGCAATAACGCCTCCCTGTGGGCGTTGGAGGCATTCAAGGGGGCAGTAAAAGACCCAAAGAAAATTAGGGGGCGTTGAGATGACACGTAGGGGTTTGGACAGATTAACCAAAAAAGATTTTAAAAAACACGTTTATTTACTAACAAAAGTAAACTTTAATACTGTTTACCTTATGTTGATTGTATATATTTAAATCATTTTTATATCACGCGTACGAAAATTGACATATTTCGAGAAGCGGATGAAAAACTTAAAGATTACATTACATTCAGACATGCATTAAATTGAATGATATAGTGCTTTTTAATTTCTGTAGTGCACGGGTTGTCTTTGTCTGTGAAAAGTAGGAAAAATGTTTCGACCATTGCATTTCATTACGTATATTATCCAAGTAACATAATTAAATATGTTAACCAGAAATTAACGTGATTCTTTAAAGGCTGAAACTGTCGATTTATATTTATTTTGAAAGCAATAGTTTATTATGAATTACTTCATATCATCAAAATCCCTACCTGTCTTTATAACAGGTAAGCTAAAAATTTTATTCCACTCTTTTAAATGAAGAAATTCAGTAGCGTTTCCATTCCAATACTATCCTACCTATGACTAAAATATGTAATATTAAACACATTTAAATATATTTGTGCCTATAGCTATTTCAGATTCGCAAGTAAAAAATTGGGGATTTAGAGAAAAATTAAATTTAAAAATATATTCTATAAGTAATAGGATATTTTTAAAACTTGACTCTTGTTTTCACCATGTAATATGTACTCTTATTTCTCTAGAGTGTGAGGGGGCGGTATCGAAATATTTACTAGAAAAGGGAGCGCCAGTTCAAAAAAGGTTGGGAACTTATGGGTTAGAGCATCGGACGGCCTAGGTTCGATGCCACCAAATACTCGCCGAGTACAAACGGAGTGCGTGCTTGTTAAATCAGTGGGTCCGAATAGTGTCGCTATCTATCGTGAGCAAAAGCGTACTGTCACCTTTATGGGCTCAAAGCTTAGGCTAAACGACAGGCGTATCTCTAGCCCGTTGCCGTGATGAATTTCGTGGGCCTCGATCTGACTACGTCAGACAGGTGGCTAAAGCAACAACAAAAGTTATTCTTTTTTTTTTTATTATAAAATATAATAAACATTTTTAAAGAAATTGATCATGTATTTAACTGCGTAATATCACATGTAAATAAAATGTTGTAATAATTTAGAAAGATGATTTAAAATAAAATATTCCTTGAGCTTTAATTGTAGAAATGAACACAAATGCTGCTTGAAAATTGTTACGTAGTTTGCGCATTATAATTAAAAACCAATAAACAATCTGTTTTTCAATTTATTTTATGCATATTATTAATCTGAACAGTAATTGGTGTTCTACTCCTATGTGCAGTTTTTAAAATGCCAAATTTATTTGTTCATTTAAAACTTCAAAGTTATTTCTACTAACTCTTTTTAAGCTACTTGCATCAAAAACAGAAATGATGGGGGAGGTTTAAAAAATAGGGTTTCTAAAGAGTTCAATACTTAAAATTTGATTAATTCACATCTTACATTAAAGGAAAGAACTTTGATTGACTACTGTGATGTACAAAAACGTTTTAAAGAGTCATTTATTGTCGACAAAGGTTAATAGGTTTTATTAGTGCAAGAGAGTCGTGATTGACCAAGCTGCGTTAAACACCCATTAATTTACAAAAGGTAACATCTGTAATCTGGATGAAACTGTAAATGTAAGAAAGCAAGTTAAGACAAGAAAAAAAGGGGAATGCTAAAGATTTCTAGGACATTATGGTACTGAGTCGCCCATGCTTATCAAAGACAATAAACCTCAGAGGAGAAAAGAAACATCACTCAGTATCGTAAATCTCTTACCTTGGGATGACAAAGTGTAGAAATGTATTTTTGTGTCGTCGTGTTACAGTTGTATTCAGCTTTTCTTTGTTTGTAAAAGGACACGTATTTCGATACATGATATAAAAAAAAAGTCTTAATGAAAACTTAAGGCGATATGGTACCATCTTCACAATTTTTTTTATTTTTAATGTTTGATATTTGGTTTTAATTGTATTTTATAAAGGTTAATATATAATAATAATTACATACAAAAAAGTTTTAATTTGGTTCAAAATGTTTGTAAAATTTAAATTTTTTGAACTGTTTTAAACGTTTTTAAAATTTCCAAGGCTTTTTTAAATATGTATCTTTTCTTTCAAAATTTTTTTTCCAAGTACCTTATAATATACTACATGAAACTGTGCATGGGTTTTTTTCTGATGCTGCTCTTTAGTTTTTTATTAATTTTTTTATAGTTAAACTTCCAAAAATTCTTAAAAAAACATGAATTTTGATTTTGAAATTTTTTAGAAAATACTAAACACACATGTTACAGCTAATTCCATGCACAGTTTTACAAAACATACATTTCAGAACATGTATAAAAAAATTTCAAACCCATACTTCAATTATCGAAAAAGCCTTAGGGTTTTGAATAACAGTATATGTACAAAAATTCAACATGGAGAAGGCGCAGTTTAGTCAAAATTGGCTCTTGCGCCATTAAACCCTACAATCACTCACTCACTCACTCAACATGGAGAAATTTGAGTTTGAAGTTTTCATTCCATGAATAGCATGATATAACATTCATCGAATAGTCTAAAACTTTTATGAAATGTTAATTAGTTTATTTAAAACTGCTTACACCATAAAAAAAGTGCACAAATGTAGAACAATTAAACAGAATACTGCCAAAATGACTATATAGAAAACGAATGAAAGATCAATATTTCATAAAACTTTATCTTAATTATTATAACAAAAAATAAATACTCACACTTCAGAGCTAATTCCATGCTCAGAGCTAATGCACAGCATGAACAAAAGATGTTTATGCCTTTATTTTTTATTTCCATGATTTTAAAAGCCTTCGCATGTTAAATGTTGTACACGAATGAAAGCAAAATCAAATAACAATGTATAGGTAAAACATATCGAAATCGAAGAACTGCATCTGTGAATTTATTTAAATAAATATCTTAAAATATTTTAATATTAATTTTGTTGAATTTCACACATATGGGATATATATATATCACCGAAAACAAATACATAAAAATGGGAGAGTTTTTCTATTCTTGCAAATTAGATTTTTAATTATACATCTGAGTTATATCAAAAGGAGATTTAGTATTTGTGCTTTAAGAGAACTCGTTTTGATGTTTTAATTTCATTCATAATAATATCATAAAAAGCCCGCACAACTTTAAAATCTTTACCAAGTCCATTTTCTCTTCAATAGAGGAAATGGAAAAGTTTCTTAGAAAAGTTTATTCTTTAAGAAATGTGTCTGCTGATAATTCACCCAGTATATACTATTATATACAGGGTGTCCAGCCTTAATGTGATCCAATAGCGAACTCCCGAACCGTTCGGTTGTGATATACACTTCTAATTTGAAAAATGTTTTAAAAAAGGTAAAGAATGTTTTTACGTGCTTTTCCAACCAAAAAGCCCTTTCAGAAAATATTTTAAAAAATTAAATTTTTATACGGTCCCCAGGCCCTATCACTTATATTTAGCAAACGATGCAGTACACAAAAACAAAGTAAACATAAAAAGTTTCATTTTATGACAATAAAAACTGACCGAATTATGCCTACATAAAATTGAAGCACCTGAATTGCTCAGAAAAGGGGGTCTTATATAAATTGAGTTTAGGGAGCAGTAATTCACTATCTACAGAAAGAGCAAAAGAAAAACATCATAGTAATATTGAAACATCGTAGTAAACATCATAGATTGACAGTTTGTATTGCTGTATGGCAAACAATAAAAGTTAAATTAAAGAAATACAACGTGTACCGAAAAGATTAAAACAGCTTGTTTTAAGAAATAGCAGCAAAATAATACAGGATTTGCTATCAAATTATAGCATAATGTGGAATGATGTGCCAATCATGAATCAGGGGCTTTTTATTATATCAGAATGACCAAATTAACTTAAATAATGGTGAAAGCACGAGGTGTGTGGCACGAGACAAGGGATTACGTCTATGAGAATTCCCAGTTTTATACAAGCGTTGAACAGCACGGGCAATTGTATAGTAAGATGAATGTCTTCGAGTGGGAAATTTAATGGCATAAAGTCTTGCCGCGTCTCTCTTATTTTGATTACACTACCCATAAAACATTACCGTTTCGCAGCATTCTTCATTTGTATATATCTCGTTCTCCCGTACTAGAGTTCGTAATACTAGAATACTACTGTATGCAATTGCAAGCGACTACACAACCAATTTTCAACGTCCGTCATGATCAGCAAAAACGCAGCAAAATCAGACTGAAGCCGCAGCATATAAGTCTATTTTTTGGAACTTCTTTTGAAATGTTTGCTTCGTCCAAAATATTTTATTTTTTCTATGTTTTACACGTACACAGAATAAATTTTATTTCTTAAGTACTCAATTATTGTATAATTAACGTATGCTTTTAAATTTTAAAAACGATTTACATAAAATTGACATGCAAGAGCGAAAGTTTCCTGGCAGAGTTTCATCTAATTTCACTTTGGAGACGGCCCCTTACTAGCTTCTTGAAAATAGCCTAGAAAATGCATATAAAGTACGATTTTGAAAGTTCCATAACTCGGCCAGTTTGTATCGTAATAAAATGAAACTATTTGTGTTTACTTTGTTTTTGTGTACTGCATCTCTTTCTAAATATAAGTGATAGGACTGGGGACCGTGTAAAAATTAATTTTTGTAATTTTTTTCTAAATGTGTTTTTTGGTTCGAAAAGCACGTAAAAACATTCTTTACCTGTTTTAAAACATTTTTCAAATTGGAAGTGCATATCCAAACCGATAGGTTCGGGAATTGGCTATTGGGTCACATTAAGGCTGGACACCCTGTATATAGGGTGTTGAGGGCCGATCCTAGCAGGTGTGCACCGCAATCCAACGACCAACACACGGGGTGGCTGCAGGCCGTATATAGTTCTATCAATCAAGCAAAACTTCTTGCGATTTCATCAAAATAAAATTTATAAGTCACGCGAATAGATATGCTGAATTTTAAATACACTGCTGGCCACCGTAAATGTAACACCAAGAAAGACAAGAGGTAGCACAACAAAATTTATTTTATTTTGTAGGTAACATGTTGACCAAGTATCAAATGATTAAATTTATAGACATCTGTGAAGTGTAGTTCGTGCCAGAATCAGTAGCCAGAGTAGCCGCCATTGTTAGAGATCACCGCTGCCACACGCCTCGGCATTGATTCAAAGAGACTTTGGATGTGTTCTTGGGGTACAGCAGACAAAGCAGCTTCCACACGTTAACAAAGTTGATCTGGTGTGGCAGCTGGGGATGTAATCTGGGTCAATCGTTGAGCAACCATGGACCACATGTTTTCTATCCGCGAAAGATCCGGAGAGCGAGCCGGCCAGGGAAGCAATTCAATCTGGTGATTGACGAAGAACCTTTGGACAATGCGTGCCACGTGTGGTCGCGCATTATCCTGTTGAAATATGGCTGTGGCCAAGCCCTGAAGATAAGGAAGGACAACTGGCTCCAACACCTCGGAGATGTAGCGCCGGCTGTTTAAAGTACCGGCAATGCGTACTAGAGGAGTGCGAGAGGATATCCAATACCGCCCCATACCATAATACCCGGTGCAGGACCAGTGTGACGGTGCATAACGCAGCTGTTCAGCATTCTCTCTCCACGGTGTCTCCAGACTCGAATCCGACCATCGTGGTGTTGCAGACAGAGTTACTCGGTCAGTGGTGTGACTCGCCAGTAAAGACAACCTCATTCCATTCTGCCGCCCACATCCTTCTTTCACCGCATCATTGGCGACGGAGACGTCTGTGGTTCTGCGTCAAGGGTAGATCAAGCAAGGGACGTCTTGCGGACAGACCACTCTGCTGTAAACGGCGTCGAATGGTATGCGCAGACACGGAATGATGCGTTACAGACTCAATGTGCTGTGCTATGGTTCGTGATGTGACTAAGCGATCCGTCACTACCATGCACACAATTTGCCTGTCCTCACGTGAAGTGATACACTGAGGTGGATGCGATCGACCACGTCGGTCTATTGTACCCTCCTGCATCCAACGGTCACATATCTGCATTACAGTTGTTTGGTTTCGTCCAACACGACTACCGATTTCCCTGAAAGATAATCCACAATCTCGGTAGGCCACTCTATCCTTCCTCTGTCGAACTCGGATACTTGATCAAAAGCTGATCACTGTTTTCTACGAGACATAATTGATCTTTTTTGAAAAAAACCACAAGAGAAACACAATTGCCGAACTTGAAATCGTCGAAATCTCCAAGCCTTAAATAGCTCTTTGAGGTGGCGCCACAGGCGTGCGTGATGTGTGTCTGCGCTGAAATTCTAATCATTTGCATATCCCACCTCCTCTGATGCATGTTGTAAATTTCATGTTATTTGCGTGCTTCCTTCAGGGTGTTGTATTTACGGTGGCCAGCAGTGTAGTTATTGATAAATTTAAAGTTTTGATTTCCCGAAAACATAGCATAGTATGAGTAACATAGAATATTAATGCACAATGTGTGAATCCAATGTTCATTCAGAAACTAGAATTTTTGCATGACTCTGTAAAATCTTTCTTGGGAAACGGGTCCCCAAGCTTTGGGGGTTCTAAAATGTGTAAGAAAATAGTCGGAAAATGTTGAGAGAAGACCCAAAAAGGGCCTCCAAGGAATTTTAGTACAGGGCCCACTCAGGACTAACTACGCCTATATTAGGAAAGCAAAATTTGTGACAGATACGGCAACACTGCAAAATAATTTTTTTTTTCGCTTTTTAGCTCCACTTCGGATCAATGCTTAACAAAGGCATCTCAAAAATTACTCCTGCGAAAATTGCTTTACGAAAATATATTTAATACAGTTAATATTACCTAAGCTTGGTGTGTTTAAATTCAATATGCATTTGAAGGAAATTAAAGGTTCCAATTTAAAAATAGCTGTTCAATTTAGAAGAACAAAATGAACGAAAAAAGTGATTTTTGTATCTATTTTCATTTATGTTTTAATTTTTACTCTTTTATCAGGTAGAGGATTTTTTTTTCGTGTCAATGTTAAGTACAGTGACGTGACGGAGAACATTAGTCCCCCCCCCCCTGTGAAGTCAAATTTTGAGTCTCAAGCCAGATTTTATAAAGTTTGCAAAACCATAACCTGTGGGCTCTCTAGAATCCTGCCCCCCCCACACGATGCGAGGTGGAACGTTTCGTCACTGGTTAAGTATTAGTCAAAATATGAACAATTCTCTGGAGGGGTGGCACATTAGATTTTTGTACGTGAGTGGCCGGTTCCTTATTATCGGTCCTGAGGGTGTTGCTGAATTCAGACAGATTCAGAGGGGTGATATTAGACAGCATGGGGACGACAAATCTTAGAACGTGGGGTTGCAAACCACGTTTAATAGATGAAAATCGTAATAATAGTAGCCTTCAGGAGGACGATGGGTCAAACGAGAGGGTGACCAAATGAATGTGGGAACTTGGAGAGCTGTGGAAAGATTGAAGAAACCGGCACATATTCAAATTCCCCACTTCTCCCGCTGTTGCTGAGGGGAGTACCGGCGTTAGTGCACTAGAACACATGATTCATGCACGATGGTTCTCCAGTAAATTTTTCGATAGCGGTACGTACTCACCATCATGCTACATATACCGAGAGATGGACTGAGCGTGGTGGACCTATTGCTTGGCCTCCACGCTTCCCGAACCTTAATCCCTTGGATTTGTTTTGGAGCCACCTGAAATCGCTTATGTATTACACTCCGGTGGATACAGTGGAGGATCGCACTGCACGGATCGTCTTCACTTCAGCTGACAATCGCCAGCACACCGGATTTGTTTGAACACGTCTGACAGTCCTTCGTCCATCTGTATCGGATGAGCTCTGACCTACGTGGCCGCACCTTCAAACAATTCCTCTGACAATCACTTGTAGTTTCATTTCTGACGTTGAGCTGTGATGCATTGTTCGTATTGTAAACATGCTTTATGTCTAATAAAAGTATATATATATTTCTTACCTCTTATGTGTATGTGTAATAATTCTCTTTAATTTTATCCTGAATAACATTTTAATTATTAAGATGGTCCTTTCCTTCAGGACCTGTATTTAAATATTTAACTAGCTTACCTGCAAAACCGGGATTTAATCGTAATCGAATCTTAGAAGTTAACAGCTTACTTCTTTTAAAAGTAAGATTGCGTCAGAAATTATAGAGCGGTAGTTTTCCGCCAATCAATAGCCTTTGTTAGAATAAGCCAAACAGGATTTGTCCCCCCTCCCATATAAATATATATAACCGGAGTTCTTCGTTCCTGCCCTCTTTGTCTTGGTCTTCACTACATAGATTTTGCTTGTTTTTGTGTTTGTGTATGCTTTAAGTGAAGTCGAAATGCTGTTGGCCGTTAACTGTTATACGAGGGTGGTTCCATAAGTATCCGGCCTGACCGAGAGATGGCGGTAGTTGTTTGAAAAATATCACTGGTTTAGAAAGTACGTAATCTATAAAGCAAATGTTTCAAGTTTGAAGAAGCCACGTTGTTTAGTATTTGTTAGGCAGCCATCAATAGCAAACGCTCTTTCAGTGAATTCGTGAAAATGGAGAAAATTGGTCGTCGTAATGTGATACAATTATTTATTTGAAATATCTCAGCCCAACCAATATAAAAGCTGAACTAGATTCTACACTGGGTGAGTTTGCTCCTTCGTTTACAACAGCAAAATATTGGGTAGCAGATTTTAAACGAGGCCGTATGAGCTGCCAAGAAGAGCATCACAGTGGTCGATCAAATGAGGTGACGATTCCAGAAATGGCGAAGAAAATCCACAAAGCGGTACTAGATGTGCGCGAGCTAGCAGACATAGTAAGCATTTCAAAAAGTGTGGTACATTGTATAGTATCTGAAAGTTTGGACATGAGAAAGATGGGTGCCCCGTTTGCTCACACTCGAGCAAAAATGGTGTCGTGAAGATGTTTCAATTGAGTGTTTAGCGAAGTTTTGCAGAATTCTTGGGCCGTTTTCATATCCATAGATGAAACATGTGTCCATCACTTCACATCGAGACAAAAAAAAATTAAAACAATGGACTGAAAAGGGAGAACCGGCTTCAAAGAAGATGACCGTTCCATCTGCAGGCGAGGTCATGGCGTCGGATTTTTGGGATGCGTGGGGGATAATTTTCGCATTGACTATCTTAAAAAAGAAAAAACTGTGAACGGCGAGTATTGCGCGAACTTATTGCAACGTTTGAGCGAAGAAATTAAGCAAAAAACGACCACATTTGGCCAAGAAGAAAGTGTTGTTTCATCAAACAATGCACCTGCTCACAAATCCGTTATTGTAATACCCAAACTTAAGGAATTAAAGTGTTGAATTGCTACCTCATGCACTCTATTCGCCAGATTTAGCCCCCTCGGATTATTTTCTACCCCCAAACATGAAAAAATGGCTCAATGGCCCAGTTTTCCAACGATGAAGAAGTGTTTTTTGTAATATATATATTTGTTGGACTTTCCCTGTATGTCATAAATTTCTAGTTCAAATGCTTTTGACATACTAATGATATTACTGACAGTGCGATTTGAAATAAGATGTGTCATAATACAACTATTATATTGGCTAAAGTTTTTGAAAAAGTATTTAATCATCTCTTTTTTTTATAGATTTAGCTAAGAGGAAAAATGAATAAAATTAATTACACTTTTAAACTATCATTGTCATTTTTCAAAATAGGTCTTCAAAATAAAATAATCTAGCAATATATATATATATATATATAGCAGTAAATAAATTAAAAACTAAGACTAATAAATCCTACAACATCTTAAGATCAGACCGAGTTAATTATTAGTTATCTCAAGGCCTTTAAACAACTCCAACATAACACACACACACACACACACACATACATACATATATATATATATATATATATATATATATATATGTTATGTTGGTGTTGTTTAAAGGCCTTGAGATAACTAATAATTAACAGAATAAACTGTTTATTTTAACAATAACTATAATGAAATGGGACAAAACAATTAAGATATTAAAACATTTAAACGCACGTCGTTGCCTAAATGGCTTTCATTATTCTGAAGAGGGATTATATATATATATATATTTCTCTGTTGTCGTGGGTCTATCTCCTGCTTTTCTCACGTCTCAATCTGTCTCTTTGTCTGCTCACCTTCTTCCGAAGCCCGCGGGGTTACGTCAAAGGGCATGCAGTAGCGGCCCCTTCACACACACACACATATTGCTATATATGACAACTATTTTTTTTCTTGTAGATATGCGAACGGATCTCAAACGTATATGAGTCGTGTGGAAGTTCTGCTGGTATAGTGTGTATGCAGAACAACAGGTGGCTCTGTGATAGCTGGTAGTAGCGCACCCAGGGCTGTGAAATCAGTCAGTTGGTGAGTGTCGTGTGAGATGGAAGTAACCCGTGTTGAGCAGCGCGCTTACATCAAAATAGCCGTTCTCCGAGGGAGAAATGCGATGGAATGTCATAGTGAATTAGTATGTCACAGTGAACTTGGGAATAATGCCCTACCATACCGTAAAATAGCATGGTGGGTAGGAAAGTTTCAGCAAGGACGTGTTGCAACCAGTGATGAGCAACGTTCGGGACGACCGGTCAGTGTGCGGACCGACTTAGCAAGCCGTCATCGAGCAGCTCATGGATGAAGACAGACGATGCACGCTACTGGAGTTAGAGATGGCAGGTGACATCGAGAAACGCACCGTCCACAGGATATTGCGTAATGAGATACACCTACGCAAAATCGCAGTGCGGTGGGTACCTCATGCACTGACGAAAGTTCAAAGGTGGTTGAGCTGTGCAATATGATTCGACCACTTTGCACAGTTGCAACAGGACGGCGATCAATTCTCGTCACGAATAATCACCATAGATGAATTTTGGGCCAGGGCATATGAACCAGAACTGAAACGTCAGTTCACGGTGTAGCGACATGCTGAATCACCAAGGAGGCAGAAGGCCCATCAGAATCCTTCCCCAGTCAAATTGATGGTCATCGTCGCGTAGGACGTCAGGGGTGTCATTGTTTGCCACTTTGCTCCTCATGGCAGAACAGCGCCCACAGGGACTTCCTGGTGAGACAGGCACGACGTGGCGTTCGGGATAAACGTCCGGATCTTGTGGACAGTGCAACAATTCCGCACGACAATGCAAGACCACATAAAGCAGAGTGTGCACTGTTTTTTACTGTACTCTGTTTTGGAGAATGGGAAGAATTGGAGCAGCCACCGTACTCTCCTGACATTTCGCCCTGTGACTTTAATCTTATTCCCAAGATTACGAAACCAATACGTGGTAGGTGGTTTGCAACACTACAGGATATTTCCAATGCTGTGCGCCAACAGGTGACCCGATTCACGCATGGTGTGGCAAATGCTGAGGCTAATGGTATTCAGCATCTTTCACATCGTTGGCAGCGTGTGGTGACAGTAGCGGGGGACTACATTAAGGGCCATTAGGCTCAGGTTTGTCATGTCAACTTTATGTGTACTGTGTTGTCATTCTTTTGCACCATGAAGGCCATATTGCCCTGTATACTACCGTAATAAATTAGTGTGTTACGATATTTCAGTTCATTGTGCACGCATGTAGTTAACATCTTGTCCTTTCGTCTGTATATGTCACATTTTCCAACCGGACTGGTATCTTCAAGAAAAAAAAATAGTTGCCATGACTTTTGCCCCAACCTTCATATATATATATGTGTGTGTGTGTGTGTAACAATTTACCATTTAAATTTCCTCTCGAGAGATTTTATTTAATAGTCTTAAGCCATCCAAGACTTCGCGTGACAATTAATTTTTAGTTTACCCGTTTAGTAGGAAATATGAGGATCATTCTGAAATTTTTGAGATATACCTGGGTTTTTAAACTTAAAAAATTTTAGGAGTGTTCAAAGTAGTCTACTCCGACATCAATACACTTTTGTAGACGAATTTTTCCCAAATTAAATGCTTCAAATCGTTCATTTCTTGGAATTGGTGGAATCTCCACATCAATCTCTTCTTCTGAATGAAAAAGACGTCAACCTAAGTTCTTTTTTTAGATTAAAAAATAACCATAAATCACATAGAGCTAGATCCGGAGAATAAGAGGAATGTTCTATCAGTTTAATTTGTTTTTGTTTAAGAAACTCAACTCTTAATCCGGCTGTATGAGAAGATGCATTGTCATGGTGAAACATTAGTCCCCAAACATTCCCTTCTTGGAGAATTTCTGGAAGCCATTTAGTGGTATACCAATTTGCTGTTACTAACTTCTGTTCTTCCAACTTGATGTCTTTGACCAATCCCGTACATCTGAAGAAAACGGCATACATTACTTTTTTTCATTGCTCGTTGTCTTTTCACCAGTGTCTGCGTGGGATCATCTTCAAAGACCCACATTTTGCTTTCTTGACGTGTTGGAACATCAAAAAACGGTATAGACGCGCGTTTCATCACCCGTTACAATTTTAGAAATGATGCGGCGACCACCATCATTTAGCAATTTAAGGGTTTCTTTACTGATTTTGATGTGCTCTTCTTTTTGGAGCTCATTTAGATTATGGGGAGCCCAACTGTAAACTTATTTTTTCATATGTAATTCTTAATGAATAATTTTGTGCATGGCTGCGGATCCAATTTTATGTTCATTCTGTATCATTTATTAGGTACAGCGAATATCATCCATTAAAATTTTTCATATTGCAAACATATTATCCAGGATTACTGCCGACCGTGGCCTTCCTGTGTGTTCTTCATCCCGAAGAGAACTGAAACCACTGCAAAATTCTTTAAACCATCTGAATACAGTAACACGACATAGAGATTCATCACCAAATGCTAACTGAAGCCGTTGAAAGCATTCCTCTTGATTTAATCCAGCTTTAAAATAATAGCACGATAATGTTTCCGCGTCAACTCCATTTTCTCTTCAGTCTAAACTTTATTTTACTCTAAGCAACTTGAAGTAAGTCAGTAAAAAATCATCTCCTGTATTAAAATACACTCATGGACAAAGAAAAAAAAATATTAGCCCACCAAGAGAGAAGGAGTCGTCAAAATGAAACGAAATTTTACATACGTAATGACTACTTTGATATAAGTAAATGATTAGAAAATCAAAGAAAAAGGATCATTTATTTCAGAGAAGTAGTCAAAAGAACGGAGGATTTAATACCCTGTTGAACCCCCTCTAGCGCGAATGCACGTTTCGATACGATCGGGCATTGAGGCATACAAGTTCTGTATAATGACTTGAGACATCTCGTTCCATATTTGCTGTAACCTTGCCTCTAGTTCGTTCAAACTCGTGGGATGCCCAACTCGCCGTCCCAAATGATCCCAGATATGCTCGATTGGAGACAAATCAGGGGATCGGGCAGGCCAAAGAAGAGTTGTAGCAGTGCGGAGACAGCCTTTGACACCCTTGCCGTGTGAGGCCGAGCATTGTCTTGTTGAAAAATGGCTTCGGGGAGCCGTTGCATGAGTGGCAACACATGTGGTTGCAGGATGCCATGTACATACCTCTGGGCTGTCATGGTGCCACGGATCAATATTAGGGGTGACCGTGTATTGTAGGCAATAGCACCCCATACCATCACACCAGTTGTGGGAGTGGTGTGTCGCTGTAAAGCATAGGCAGGATTGAGGAGTTCACCACGGGGTCTCCACACACGAACACGATTTTCATCACTGCTGAGATTGAATCTGGATTCGTCGCTAAAGACCCCTGGTTCCCTTCAGCTGCAGTCTAGTTTCCTCGTGCGCGGCACCATTCCAAATGGAGGTGTCGATGGGTGGGCGTCAAGGGCAGCACACGCAATGGCCTCCGCGATCCCAAATGTCCTTCAACCAGGTGAATTGGTATGGTTCGAGAAGACACAGATGCCCCTAGTGAAGGTGCTACCTGTGCCTGGATGGCGGCCGATGAAGCAGTTAGCTGTACGCGTGCATTTCTTACGATGTGGCGGTCTTCTCGACGACTGGTCTGTCGAGGGCGTCCTGAGCCTTATATTTGTATAAATGACATCTCTCGGATCCACTGATCCCAACACCTCCTCACAACACAATCAGAGCGGCATAATTGACGAGCTTCTCACCTAGCTGACCACCCAGCTTCCCTCAACACGATGATTCTCCTCCTCTCAAACTACGACAGCTGCTCATATTGTCTTCGAAAACGGCGTAATGGCATGTCTACCTCATCGTTTCCTTTGTAAACGATTCAGCACATTCAAACAAGCTTTGGTTACCTGTTTTATACTCCAAGGAGAGTGACGTTAAACGCCCTCTACCGGCTATACGTAATGCGCAATCACGCTGCATTTCTAATTATTTGCATATCTCCCCGACATGTACCTTCACGCCAAGTTTCGTTACGATCCCGCAATTATATTTTAGTGTGCTAATTTTTTTTGTCCTGAGGGTACCTTGTTTTTTCAAATCAAGCCGTTATTTTTTTTTTTTTTTTTGTAATTTCTCGTCTGCTGTATCTCATAAATTTCAGATTTACCCTCGTAAATTGTTAATCTCAACTTTATCTCCTAAAAAACTGCCAATTTCGCGTTTTTAAAACAAGAAGATGCGCAACATTGCACCATCCACGTATTCTGACCAATCACAGAAAACAGAAGTCATATGATTTTAAAAGCTTCCAATTATGAAAACTATAAAAGATGATATCTTTAGAGTGAACAAAGAACGCTTTTGTCCCTCGTATTGCTTGTGCAAGTTTTTGTTGTTCATGATGTTCCTTTATGTTTGTGATCGTCAGTAAAATGTAGATTTTAAAATACCAGAGGTCTCACTTTTTTAACGACTGCAACCAGACAAAATATTCTCTTAGTAAAATGTCAAGTGAAAACTTTTCATATATATATGCGTATGTATGTATGCATGCATGTTTATATATATATATCTCTTATCGGATAATTGTAAAAATTAAACTCCTAATAAAAGCAGGATTTTGGCGTAAATTTCCTAATAGAGATATATGTCTCTACTCTTGTAAAAAGAATTGGGTGGAAAACTTTCTGTGAAAAAAAAGTTTAATAATCCCTTTATTTAATGTAACTGCATACTCTACATTTTCTAACGTACATGACAACAACTTCACCTAAACAGACTTTATCCTTTATTAAAATTTATATTTTCATATTATTAATACCAGTATACAAAATATGGAATATTTCCTTTTGAATGCTCATTGAAAGTATTTAATTAAAATTGTAAATACAACATCTGAAAATAAAGTTCGGTGAAAGAAGTCAGAACTGCCGATCTGGCAACACTTGCAAAACAAAACGCTGCACATGTGTAGCGTCAGGTGTTGACCATCAGCCCTCGCCGTTGTTTCACCCTTAACTTTCATTAATGTTTCATTTACGTCAGTGCTTCTCAAACTTTCAATATTTGCGACCCAATATTCAACCGTAATCTTCATTGGGCCGTGGGTAGCCTAGTGGTTAGAGCATCGGACACCAGACCGGAAGGCCTGGGTTTGATGCCCGATGCCACCAAATACTCGCCGAGTACACACGGAGTATGTGCTCGTTAAATCAGTGGGTCCGAATAGTATCGCCATCTATCGAGAGGAAAATCGTACTGTCACCTTCATGGGCTCAAAGCTTAGGCTAAACGACAGTCGTATCTCTAGTCCGTTGCCATGATGAATTTCGAGGGCCTCGATCTGACTACGTCAGACAGGTGGCGTAAGAAACAACAACATAATTTTCATCGCGTCCCCCTCCATACAAATAACAATGTATTGGATTCAATAATACTATATTTTGACACTAAGCTGCAATACGACTTTTTCTTAAGTACCACCGGCGTACATAAATGTCTCGCTTAGCCAGAGCGTTAATTTCCCTGGACGTATATATACGTCTTTCCGGAGTCGATCTTTTCTGTGCACCGCTATCTATAAAATTATTCCGAAGGCTTTGGTATGCAACAAATGGACTTTGAAAGTGATTGTGAAGGATTTACTTACATATTTCAGAAGATTTCCTTATTTATCCCCCCTTCACCCCACCAATACACCACATACGCTCGCCTACGTAGAAAACCAGGGCCGGACCGTGACCTTTGAGGGTCCTGGGCTAACAATGTATGGAGGCCCCCAAATAATTAAAAAATTTGGATTTTTCCTAAAAAATTATTGTGCGGAAAAATTTAAAATATACAAAACTTAAAGTTTTTTCCCCCAAAACAATTTAAATACGTTATAAGCAATAACATAATTTACAAAAAAAAAACAACCTTTTCTACACTTTTATGCTGAATATTCTTTTATTTTCTCATCACATTTTAAGTCTTTGGTGAGATCAATATTAATAGATAGAAGCCTAGTATTTGTCATTGTTGTCCTATATTTGTTTTCTCTGTAGGGCATTTTAGAGAACGTACGCTCCGCTTCACAGCTAGTAATACGGATCGTTAGAAAAATCTTTAAAATGGTATATAAATTTGAAAAAACCTGAACTAGTTTCTTTTCAAAAATTAAGCTGAATATATGACTACAAGTATAGGACTCTAGCTCAGTTTTAGATAAGCTTTTAATTGAATACCTTCATTTACTAAATATTGGTCTACATCATCTGAATAGTAATCAGTAATAGCGCGTAAACTCTCCAGGTCGACGTTCTCCGTACTTTGATCTTGCAAATCCATCAAAGATTTTAATTTCTTACTATATTCTGCATATATTGACTTCTTCTATTTAAATCAAGGATTACCATATCTAACGCTACAATAATCGTGTCTCTTTTAAATTTGTCTGTCCCATACATAGCTTTTTCTGTGATTTTATCTGCACATTTTGAAATAACCCGTCTCTAGTTCACATCGCTATATTCTGTTTCTACTTTAAGACTTAATTTTTTGACTGCGTCTTGATACTCCTTTGATTTTTTTATCTGATTCACATGTCGTACATTGCTTATAAACGTTTTTAATGACATAATGAACTTATTCCCTTCACAGATGTCCAAACCCCAAGAATCTGTTATTTTTTGTCAACTGAATTAAGTCTTTCTAAAAAATTTTCCCAAAATATAATTAAAATGGCTGTTTCGAGTTTTGTTGATTTATTAAGTAAATTTGCTGCCTCTTTTTGAAAATCAATTTTCTCATTTTCATTGTCACTAAATGTCTTAAGAATATTCATGTATTACAATATTTATCTCTTGAGGCTTCAAAAGGATCGTAGTGACAAGATCATCTGGTCTGACAATCTTTTTAAGGTAAATTTCAGTTTAAGTTCCCGATTTAGAAGTTTCTACCTATAGGTTGAAATAGAAAAGCAAACATATATTTGTTACATTAAACCAAAGAAATTCACGATTTCAGTTGCAACATCAACTGATTCTGCACAACTAGATTAAGAGAATGTGCAGCACACGGCACATAATTAGCGAATTTTTTTTCTTTTTTTCTTTTAGAAGAGCTTGCACATCATTATATGGACCGGACATATTGGCAGCGTTGTCATATGACTGTCCCCTACAATTATCCAATAGCAGTCCATTTGTTTCTAAAATTTCTTGTAGATAATTAAATATAAATCTGTGTGACTAATAATCTTAATTAATGAGACACATCTTTCATACACTTTTCCCCGAAAACATTAGCGTAGTATAATAGCAAGTTAGAAATTGTGGGACAAATCTGCTGTTGAATCCATCACAATTGTATAGTACTTTGTGTCATTATTATTTATTTGAGTTATATAATTGTTTAATGATTTGGCTTGCCCATGATCTACTTGCTCTTATATTGTTTTTGATAAAAAAAAAGATATTAACGATTTTGGTTGTAATTCTCGCAGTTTAATATATTCACGAATGAATGAGCAAGCTCTGCTAGCAGTTTCAGGTTACCCATAAAATTACCATTATGAGGAGAACCAAAAACTTCTTCGGTACCTCTAAATCAGCGATACTCAACCTGTGGCCCATGGGCCTCATGTAGCCCACCGGACCATTCTGAGTGAACCGGTCTAGGTCCGTTGAAATAACAAATTCAATTATTTAGGAACAAAGTATTAAAAATTTAGCGAGTTCTATCAATCAAGCAATCAAATCTATAAATTTTGCTATCGATGTGCTGGTACAAATTGTGAAGTAATTTTTTTTCCTTTTTTTAATTGTAATGGTTAGTGATAACAAATAACAATGCAGTAGCGACCATTTTATAGGTGTAACTAGTTTTTAACTAACCCTCATGTCTAAAGAAATATTTGCTGTTTCAAGACGATTGGGATCTTGACTATTTCGTACGAAAAAAAACATGGACCTACAATTTGTTTGATTTGTCGTGAAAATGTTACATATAAAAGAATATAATTTTACTTGTCACTGTACTACTAAACACAAATCTTTCAATGGCTCTTATTCTTGAGGATCCATTTAAAGACGAGATAAATTGGTTTTCTTAAAAAAAACTTTGAAACAGCAACAAATATTTTGTAGGTGGTAATGTCACAAAAACGCAGAAGTAACAAAAGCATCCCATAAAATTTAATATGTTATATATATTGACAAACATATGAAAATGTTAATGATAAACTTAATAATTATTACAGAAATTGTTAGAGTGTTTCTTAAATGCTGCCGATGTACTCTTCCAGTTATTTGTTCCGATATTTTTTTTTTATAAAATCTAAAAATATTTGAATAAATTTGAAATAAAAATGCACAATAAGAACAGACAGTTTATACAGATAATACTGATTTCAGTCTGTAGTTCAATAAAAACTCTTTGCTACCATCCTCGTTTGATAAATTAATATCTCAAATAAAAATAAGTAAGGCTATGTCAAAAGAAAAAAAATCAAATTATCCAAGTACTTGGCAGCTTTGTTTTTAAGACAATAGAATGCAGACAAGGCGCTTGGGATCCTTGATTAAAGGAAATTGAAAAATTCCCCCTTAATTGTGTAAAAAGTGAAGGAAACCTATATTTTGTGAGTTTAGTTTGATAGAGTTTGGTATAGTTTTAAAAAAAGATCCAAAATTATGAAATTTTATATTTTGACCAATTTTTCACATTTTAAATGTCCTTCATCTTATAGCTCTCCCCTCTCTATTAATCCTCATGTTGCGTCCCGCGTAAAATACATGTCAGATGTATGTGGCCCGGCGTAAAAAAAGGTTGAATACCCCTGTTCTAAATGCTAAACATGTTGTAGCCAAATACTTTACTACCGCAATAACACGTTTGAGGACATTGTGGTAATTTTCTGTATCTTTTCTTAGTTGCTCCTGTAATTGTTTATCTAAAAAAGATTTATTTTCTTTTCTTGTCAACCATACTAGCAGTGAATTTATATGTTCAATAGAATTTTCTAAACAACTTGCTACGTGATTCCAATCAGAAAAGCCGGTTGTGTATTTAGAATTTGTTTCAGAAAAAAGTTTGCAAATTAAACAAAAAACACTATCAATACTAGTAATACAAAGCTAAGATCTTTCCAGCACTTGGTCATGCTTAAGTTTTTTAGTGAAATGATTATTAGAAAATGATCTCTTTTGTTCTTTGTATTCTCTTTGCGAAACAGAATACATATTGTTTGGATCTTTATTTTGAAAATAACTCATTTCATGTGAAGGGATATAATCAATTAAATTATTACTTAGCGATTTAGGCCACTAACTTACATGAATAATCCTAATCTTCCTACTCCGTGTCTTCATAGTTAAATAATTTAGAAATGTGTATTTGTACTTACTTTTTACTTGAAACCAATAAAAAGGTACCTAAGTATCTTTTAATTTCAGATATTATGCATAGGACACAGCACCAAATCAGTATAATATTGTAACTTAGAATTATTATTACACAAAAATAAATGGCTACAGAAATAGTACAGAAAAAAATACAGAAGTACAGAATATAATAAATAGTACAGAATAAGGTATAATAAATAATACAGAAATAGTAGAAATTGTATAAATGCTCTATGCTCATCGGCGCAGTTCTATGGTAGAGACTCTATCATAGAGCGGCGCCGTGTACAAAAGAGTGTAATTAATAGACTGTATTAATTATTATTGTTAATAGACTGTAATTAATAGTATCTTAATAGAAACTCTATTAATTACACTGAGCTACAAAATTAAAGTTTTGGAGAAGTACAAAAGAGGCTTTCAATGGTTTTTATATTATTATTTAGTGTGTTGATTTCGAAAATTACCTACATTTTTTCCCATCACATCAGGACTTTTTGTAAAATCGATATTTTTGCTAAAACCCTATTTGAAAAGGAATTCTCTCAAACAATTTAGCCTGGGAAATTTGGAAAACAGGGGTTTTTATCTAGTTAAATCTATGTAAATATTGGTTCTTGATGAGGCAAATTAATTTCTCAGCAATTAGATGAATAGTGAGTGAGTGAATATTGACGTCTCACTGTTCAGCTACACGAGAGATTTTGGCGATGGACCTCGTAATTTGGAACCATGGTCAAGTGACGAGGACGATACCTGAGCTGGCACCCCCTCTCCTAACTATCACACCACATATACTGGAGAACGTTTGAGATCTCGACAGATTTAACATGCATCGCTCCCCTACACGGAGGGTCGTCAGCGGCACTAGTCTTGAACTCATGACATGTATGCCATGAGTCCGGTACCTTGGCCACTAGCAATTAAATGAAAACTATTGTTCCTAGACCTCACAGGCTGTCTCTGATCATGAGAAAAACAAGAAATTCCCTTGAGGTTTAAACATTTTACATCCAATTATGGTGTAGTTTCTAAAAGAAAATCACCAACATACTATTTTAATTTGGTTTTATTAAGGTATTTACATAAAATATATAGGCGATTTTCGAAATTAATAAATATTAATTTCCGCGTATTCGGTTGTAGGGCGGAAGAACAAAAGTAAATTGCTCTTGCTCTCGAAAATAAATCTGATATGGTATTTCGAGTATTTTATTTTTGATTTGTGTGTATTTTTTACTAGTTTATTATTGTATTATTATTTTTATTGTAAGTACCTTTTCTGTTTATCTTCAACGGGGCCCCCTAGAACCTGGGGGCCCTGAGTTGCAGCCCATTTAGCCTATACGTAGATCTGGCCTTGTGGAAAACGGGGGCAATTGGGGAGCGAATCGTGTAACTTTTAATCGACAGTTAAGGGATTAATTATAAACCGTACAAATTATCAAGATAAGTGTTAATTTTTGTATATAATTTTATATGTGACAAGCCCATGGGGTCACTGGTAATTGTTAAATTTCTTCTGAACTTAGTATTGTTAAATTAATCATAAAATACATTGTACAGTACTGATACATTTATAAGTGTATCAAATCAGTGCAAATGTTAATTTTATTTTTTGTTATGTCAGAATGTATTTTGTTTGTTTACTTTCATACATTAATAATTTTTTAAAAATAATCTTTTGTCTTCGATTCTTCGATATGCTCGCCCCCCCCCCGTAGAATTATTGCGCCCTCTTAGGGGGGCGGGTTCCACAGTTTGAGAAACACTGATTTACGTTAATGTTACAGGACTCTTCACTGAACTTTTTTGTCAGAGGTTGTATTATGTTATTCAAGTGATTGTATTTAAAAATGAAGTAGCCGAATCGGATTCCTTAAGAAAATATGATAAGTCTTTATGTAAGAGTGAAAAAAATAATTCAAAATAAAGAAATACAGAGAAAGGCCCATTTAGACAAGCTGGAATGTACATGTTTCTTTGTATAATTTGTATGATGTTTAGTTTTCAAGTTCTCTTAAGGGGGTTCACCCATGTGATGGCCTGATTTTTAAGCATTTTTAGAGAATTTATTTTTTGACAACCAGTAAAAAGATAAAACTTTTTTTTATCATTTATTTATAAGTATTTTAAGATTATGTATATAAATGTTTAGCCACACACAAAAATATCCGATAGAACGTGAGTTATAGCGCTTTGAACACATCCACCTCGAAAAAATGGACACTCACTTCCTCCACAATTCCGGCTGATCGTTTTATCTGAAATTTAAAAAAATTAACGGCGTTTTAATTTAGTAGCTTAAATGCGCAGAATGGACTATACTCAATTGAAAATATCATAAATTGGATTTTTGGTAAAAAAAATCCAATTTCAGTTCAAAAAGTTTCGAATTTCTTGTTTTTTGGGGGGGGGGGGTATGTTTTTGTTATAAAATAACAGAGATATTTTTATTTAATTATTTTTTTAATTTTGGAATGATCATAGGTGGTATATATGTGCTGAGTCTACCCTATAAATTCGAAGTTATTCAGTCAAACCGTTCTTAAGATATGATGGAGGAAAGTTTGAAAAACACAGTTTTGAGAAAAATGCGTTTAAAGTTTCAAGTCCGATTAAAACAATGAAAATCTTAACTTACCCTCAATCGGCGATGCCTGGTGGCGAAGACTAAAACAAGTTCGACGAAATATTCAGTAACTATGGATATTTCTTTTTAAACCTCTACAAACTTGTATGAACGTACATTTGCATAGAAGGGTCGATGGTATCAAGCCGACTGTACACAATAGGCGCAGCTTTCGATTGTCAACTCAGCGCTCCGAACAGCTGCTCTTCTAACACTTGCTTCTTTATAACAACTTCTAATTTTAAAAAATCACTTTACCACTGTATTCTAGACATGGGAATTTTTGTTTTTTGTTTTTTTTGAACCCATCACATGGGTGAACCCCCTTTTAAGCAACATAGAAAGGCAATCTATATCTAGTTTCTATACTTCTTGCTAGCCTTGAGGCTCAACTTTATTTATTGTGTATATCAGCCTCATTATTCAGCATTATTCATCTTCAGTGGAACCCGTGGCTCGGTATGAATATCGCCACCCAAGATTACGACTATAACCGCTGAAATTTCAGTATTTAAGTTTTTTTTTTAAAAAAGCAGATGCCAGTAAAAATCGAAAAATATAGAATAAAACGTCAGAGATACTCATAAATGTTATATATATATATATATAGTTTCCATGTTTTATAAGAATCCGAAAAACTGTTTAGTACGTGTAGTACTATGATTATCTCATGTTTATGGTGAAGTATTCTTGAAGAAAAGAAAGCTCTTTTTTTCCTGGAAAGATCTCAGAATATATGTGTTTTATAAGAATCCGAAAAACTGTTTAGTACGTGTAGTACTATGATTATCTCATGTTTATGGTGAAGTATTCTTGAAGAAAAGAAAGCTCTTTTTTTTCCTGGAAAGATCTCAGAATATGTGTGTTTTATAAGAATCCGAAAAACTGTTTAGTACGTGTAGTACTATGATTATCTCATGTTTATGGTGAAGTATTCTTGAAGAAAAGAAAGTTCTTTTTTTTCTGGAAAGATCTCAGAATATAATTTACCTCTTAAAGTAATAAAGCATAGCATGAAAGTTTCTTAAGTTAGTTTTGCTCAAAAATAAGCATAAGTTTAACCCAACCAAGAATAATCGACTATACTTTTCTATCAGTGTATATTATCTCATATTGGAAATTTTTTTTACAATCTGGTATCTGACATTAAGATGTTCATCAGCGAATAATCATACTTTTATTTCTCAGAACGCAAAAGTCTTGAAGACCATGCGATATGCTAATTGAGAAAGAGATTTTAAGTATTGCTGATCTGGGTTAAAGAACCTAAGAAGTAGGTTTATTTTTGTGAGCGGAAACCTAAGTAAAATTTATTTCCTGCCACTTATAGCTTTCTTTCTACTAATAAGATTAACGATGAGTATTTATTGAGGAGAAAATGAGGGAAATGTGTTCCATTCCGTAATGGAGAGCTTTTTGGTGTATTGTAATAAATATCTATTATATTATGACACATTGACCATTTTATTACGTTTATAAGCTGTACTTAATATTGGGTCAAAGATACAAGTACCTAAATTGAAGAAAAGGCACATCTATTTTCTTTTATTTTACATTTGTATACATTTGCACAGTTTCCAACTTCTTAAAAATAAAGGTAAGAATTTGAAGTACATTAACAAGAAAAAATTATTACTTATTCTTGGTCTCAAAACTGCATTCCAACAAAATAATAAAAAAAAAAATATTTTCTGTAATGATTTCAGTATTCAATGCAAATACATTGTTGTTATGTATCTCAAGCTAACGATAAAAAAAATTCTTTACATTTGAATACTAATGCTGTTCTTTTTCACTTTAGTTCTGGATGTTTGGAGAAAACTTTTTGAGAGGGGAGGTATAATTATATATATATATATATATATATATATATATATATATATATATTTGAGTGCTTTTTTTTTATACAAGAGATGACTTTCAACTTTCCTACTTTGAGTGGATGCCTGAAAAAAAAAACGTATGCTCCTTCCTGAATTTGGCAATAAATGCAAGAAAGATTAAGATCTTTCTATTAATCGAAATTTAATTTGTGTGTGTGAAACTACATTTTTAATTCTATTTCCCTAATTATACTATATATGAGACGATTTCAATAGTATTAAAGTCTTTCAATGGAAGAATCTTTTTTCATTGTTGTAATCGTTGAATGAATTGACCTGGAAACGTCACTATTTTTTCTTATTGAGAACATTTATAAATCCCCAAGCAACCACAAAGTATCACACGGGGGCTTATAGAAATAACCATACATCACAAAGGAAGAAGGAATTTAAAGTCATGAAGGGGATTACAATACAAACATCCATGCCTTCTCCGAGACTCGAACCCTGGCCCTACGGCACCGCAGTCTGCGTCAGTAACCACTATACCGGATTGGCGGCAACGTCGCTATTTTAACATCCACATTTTATTTAACACACACAAAACGACGCCACGAAATACAGCAAAACAAATACACAACGAAAACTACACACATCTAAGACACTACACAAAAGCGTTTCTTACTTGCTCGGGTAATCTTAGTTTTTACAGGTTATCTCAACAAAACAAACTTTTAAAATCATATGAATTCCCATAAAAACTTTTGCGATTGATCAGAATACGTGGATGATGCAATATTACATTACTTTGTTTTAAAACCATGAACGTGGAAGCTTTTTAGGAGATTAAGTTGTGGTTATTTTCCGTTAGGTGGGTAAACTAAAAATTAATCATCACGCAAAGTCTTGGAGGGCTCAAGACCATTATGAATTAAGTAAGATCCCTCGAGAGAAAATTTAAGTGAGTCATTACATACATAAGAAACTATGTGACACATGCGCAGCTCTCTGGCCCACGTTAAGGAGAATATAAAGAAAAGAACTCTCTTGCAGAACAGGTAATATACATGCCATTATTTCTGCAAGAGAAATTATTGCGTTTTTTTTCCTTCTTGTTTCAGAGGATATGT
This sequence comes from Trichonephila clavata, assembly GCA_019973975.1. Lineage (NCBI taxonomy): Eukaryota > Metazoa > Arthropoda > Arachnida > Araneae > Nephilidae > Trichonephila > Trichonephila clavata. The sequence goes on along the minus strand of BMAO01000364.1, from coordinate 206,067 downwards.
GTAATGGCAGATAATGCCATGCTGACACCAATGGGGGTAGTTTCAGCCGACGAAGGAATTTACTAGAGACATGGTGATTGGTCTGAGTAGGTCAAGTTGGTCAATACGTCAAATATTCCCAGCTAGATGCATCTGCGGTGAACTTGCTGTGGCAAAGATAGTTAAGATAGTTACAACAAGGAACTGCGGTAAGTTTAAAGGAGAGTCGATGCGACCAGAATGAAGTCTGCATGCGTGGATCAACGTATTCACTGATAAATGGTGGCGTTCCCTTGAATCATTTCCTTCCCCATTTTTCTGCATGTACAGTATATCCTTGATATACTCATATCGACCATTACCCGTCGATTGGTTGCTAGTGTTTTGCACTCAAAGAGTCCGTCAAGGAGAATGCTATTGACCCCACAGAGCAGACAAGTCCATTTGTAATGGTGAAGAGGATGACGGAATGACTCAGGGTCGTGCTCTTACAAGATTTATGCTTATATTTGTCCAATAATAATCGTAGTATACGAGTGTGATGCCGATATGGTGACAGGCCCAAACTGGCCGTTTCGGAGGAACACCTCATCACGCTGGAATACAACTTTATGGTTTGCGACTTCATCACGTATGATAGCAGATCCTCTCTAGTTCATACTCAGGGTATTATGATGGATCAACAAAGTGTAAATGGAATGCTGCAACAGGTGACACTATTCTTCCTTCCAATGCCCTTTACTATTAAGATAACGCCTGGCCGTACACTTAGCGCACAACTCAACATAAGATGTAAAGCAAAATGTACAGATGTTTTCCTGACCACCATTATCCTCTGATATTTCACCAATTGAACATGTCTGAGACGTGATTAGGTGTTACTTGCATGCCTTGCCACCGTTGTGATCAGAAGGTGGCAAATGATCAACAGGGACGTTTTGCTTCGTGTATCACCTTACTTGATGGTCGCGCGGCCTAATATACTAACTTTGTTCTCACTCTGTATTATGAATATCCTTTCAAAATAAACATCCTATGCTGTTCATTGCTGTCTCTCACAGTTTGTCTAGTTGCTTTGTTTTCTGGTCATTCCTTTTTGATACAACATTTTCAATATTGTGTAATGTATATTAGCATACATAACTTAAGTAACAGATGTATTTTCAACATTGTTGAAAAGGGCTTTTTACAACCAGTACTGTGAAAAGGCAGCTCAGTAGAAACGGGAAGAATATGCAAGTATCAGCACTATGACATAGAGGGGACGTCACAGCATGTAAACTCTTAGGATATGCGCAATCAGTGCCAAGGTAAAAAAAAAAACACCGAGTAATAACGTCTTTCTAGAAATTTTCTATGTGTGTGTGTGAGTGACAGTGAAATCGTAAGCGTTTATAATACCTACAAGAAACCGCCAGGATGCTTGTTTACGTGGTAGAATGATTAGTAGTTTGACGAGAGTTATACAAGATTTTGAAAACTCTTGTTTAGTCAATCTCAAGTTTGATAAAAGTTTAATTTCAAGAGTTTGGAAAGCCATCCAAATGACAGGCATATCCATAAGTAAGGATGGAGATGGACGTCCGAGGAAAAGAACGGCAAGAGGTGACCGATATATCATTCTGCAGGCGAAAAGAGACCGGAATCAGACATAGGGCAAGACTGTTCAGCAGCTGTATACGGCAAATGGATGACATGTATCAAGATTTAATGTGGCCAGACGTCTGCATAAAAGTGGTCTATTTGCCTGTCGTTCTGAAAGTTACGTATCATTAACATCAGTCCATCAGTGGCTACGGTTACTGTGGAGTCAATAACACAAATATTGGACATGTCATCAAAGGATTCACGTTCTGTTGACCGATGAGAGTCGTTTCTGTCAGAGTGACGATTTTTAGAGGCCCTGTGTGGACTACAATGTACGTCCACACAGGATCTATGCTGCTGAAGAACTTCTAGAAAGGGAGGATATCTGAAGAATGAATTGACTAACATGCCTCCTGATTTAAATCTCATCGAACATGTGTGGAATGCAAGGGGAGATACCTGGCAGCAAGATCCTCCTCCGGAGAACACCAGACAGATCAAAAAGATGATCCATGAAGAGTGGCAACTTTTACCTCAAGAAAATCTGGATAAGTTGGTACTGAGTAAGAACAAATGGTGTTACGCAAACATTGTAGTTAGAGGAGCTCTTAGCCCTTATGTTTGTTGTTCTTTCTCATGGCCAGATAATGTTTTTTACTAACGCCATTCTGTCAGTAAAGCCTTTTTCTGCTTTGTTCCATAATGTATGCGTACTAGTAATTTTTTAACTACCATGCCTTCATCAACCTTTAAATACTACATTGTGCCTCTGTGTGTACTTTGTATCCTCTAATTGGTTTGTTTTGGAGCTATTGTATAAAATGAAAAGTTGCTTAAGTTTTGTACATGAATGTACTTGTATATATTAATACCTTATTTATTTTTTATTATCTCATTAATGTAATATAATACCTTTATTACAAAAGAAATTGTTAACATTTTTAATTCTGATTTCGAGATCCCTTGTTAATTTTTAAATATCTCAGAATCACTTTTAAGAATAGAGTTTGTAATTATATACAGAACCATTTTTTAAATATGCATACACTAATATTATACGTCTCAAGTAATTTAAAATATATTATATACTCAAATAATCTGTTCTAAAATCAGACTTAATGTAAAAAAGTTGCTATGTATCTAAGCCAGTGATACTCAACCTGTGGTCCATCGAGCTTATTTAAGTGGCCAGGTCATAACCCATTGCTCTGAGAAATTCTTTTATTTAAGACAATGAACACTGCTGTTTCTAAGAAATGAAACACCATGAAGGAATCATCATAATTAAATGAACTTTGCAACAAATATCAATTATAGGATGTTACGTAAAGTAGTAAAGTTTCAGAGCCACCGCGCATGCGTACCGTGCGCGGCACCCTCTGAACTGATGCTGAAAGTGTATAAATAGAGGGCTGTAGCGGGACATTGAAAATAGTTAATGATTATTTGTTAGTGGCGAAAGTTTAGTGAGACTTAAGTATGCCTCCCCGACGAAATAAGGAGAAATTCCAACAACTTACGGAGTTTCAACGGGGGAAGAGTATCAGTCTTCGAGAAGGAAGATTTTTTTATCACGCAATAGGAGCTCGTGTGCTGCGGAACAGTTCCCCAGCGATGAGAGTTTGGAAGCAGTGGACCAACGAGCACCGAACAACTCGAAAAACTGGCAGTGGATGACGGAAGGTGACGGCAGCGCGCGACGATAGACACCTGCTCCGCATGGCGGTGAATGACCGTACAGCTTCCTCCAGGCAGTTGGCAGAATGTTGGTCTACTGCTACAGTTATACTAATGTCGGCTTCGTCAATTCGTCGACGTCTACTGCACTGTAGATTGCGTGCAAGGGTGCCTTTATACAGGATCCCCCTCACGGCAAACCATCGACGGCTGCGTCTGCAATGGGCTCATGAGCACAGAGCCTGGCAAGCTGATTGACACCAAGTTGTCTTTTCAGATGAATCACGTTTCGATTTGTGGGACCATGATGGCCGCATTCATGTTAAACGTTATGCCCGTGAACTCTGCCTTCCAGATTGCGTTATCGAACGACATTGTGGCCCAACACCTGGAGTTATGGTTTGGGGCGCGATTTCTTATGATAGACGATCCCATTTGCTACGAATTAAGGGTAATCTCAATAGCAACAGGTACGTCCGTGAAGTGCTACAGCCCGATATCGTTCCCTTTCTTCAAGGCATTCCTGGAGCTATCTTTCAGTAGGATAATTCAAGCCCACATGTTGCAAAGACTTTTCGAGACTTCTGTTCAGCCCAACATATTCAACTTCTTCCTTGGCCTACTTATTCGCCGGATATGTCGCCTATTGAGCCCGGGTGGGATTTGGTTGGTCGGCGTCTCGCTCGTGATCCGCGTCCTGCAGCTTCAAACGACGAACTTTTGCTGCGCATACAAGCAATATGGAATTCTCTTCCACAAGCAGACATTCAAAATCTGTTTGACTCTATGCCACGTTGTATAGCAGCACTTATTTCAGCGCGTGATGGCTACACTAAATACTGATTTCGGGTACTTAATATTGTTTTTTTGCTTTGAAAATTTCGTCATTTATTTGTACTAATACAAATCGTTTGTGCATTAACTTTCATTTATTTCTCATGACTCCTTCATGGTGTTTTTTACAAACAGCAGTATATTAAAAGAGTTTGGTGAGGAATTCTTTGACAAGAAATCAAATTTATCAAGTTTGCTGTTTTGCTGTCATGTCGTAAGGCTGCGAATTTATAGTTTTTTTTCTATTTGTAACGGTTACAGTTAGTGAAAACAGACAACACTGGAGTAGTGACAATTTTATGGGTGGAACTAATTTTAAACAAACTTTCGTACCCAGCAAGCGAAAAATATTCGAACGATTTGGAGGTTGACTGTTTTGTAGTAACTGTAGACAAACATGAAGCAGTACTTTTTTAATTTGTTACGAAAGTGCTGTATTTAAAAAATGCCAATAAACAGAAATCACATTCAGTGACACTTTTCCTCTTTCAAGAAGTGATAAATAGGCTTTATTGAAAATTCTTTGCAACAGCAACAAAGTGTTTTGTTAGTGGTAATATGTCACAGTAGTAATAAAAACATCATAAGAAGTTTGTTATATTATTGGTAATAATATGAAACCACTTACTGATGCAAAAATTATGAAGGAGTGTTTCTTGAATTCTTTTAGTTTAGTGTAGTGAAAAAAAAAATATAAAAAATAATAATTAAAAAAAGCAAAACAGGAATTATAATATTTTGATCATTTTTCCATATTTTAAATTTCCAAAATTATTTTGGTCTTAAAGCATCCCCCCCCCCTCGTTTAACCTCATGTTGTGGCCCGCGTGAAATTGCTGACATATGTATGCGTCCCAGCAGAAAAAAAGGTTGAGTACTCCTGATCCAAGCTATCCGATTTACAAATTTTTGTTAATAAATTTTTGAAATCACTAACCATTATTTTTATTGAAATTCCAATTTCTCTATTCAAAATGATAATATAATGCATACATTACTATGTCGTACGTTTTATTACCGTATATAGTTTTGTTTATATACTACACATAACATTATTAAAAAAGGTTTTTTTTGACATAATTAAAAATCTTAGATTACACGACATTAAATAAAAAATTATGTTTCTTTTAATAAATATGTGTCATAATTGGGATAAAATTTAGAAAAGGAGCTTAACAATGTGTTTGTATCTAACAATAACAATAAAAAAGGTTTGTAGAAAACTACTTTAATGGATAATTAATTTCACCAGGAATTACAAAATAATTACCGATGAGAGAAATTACCAAATAAACGCAACGGTATTTATTACTATATATGTTACGATTTCTTAAATTTATTTACAGTTGGACTTCCATTTTACGAACCTTTATTTTGCGAACTTTTTCCTGGAACCAAGGACATTGTGCGGTTTCTTCGTAAAATAACCTCCAAATAGCTAAGTGCAATTTCTATTTAGCTAACCTTTTCCCTTGTGATTTTGTTTTTTCCCTCCCTATTTATAAAAATATTTCTGGATGTTTCGCGCGCGAGAGAGAGAATTACTCTCTATTTTAAAACATTTTATGGTGATCGATAACCTTGTACTGGTTTTACCAGGTGCCTAGCTCATCTAAAACAATAAAATTGTCATAATTTTTCAAAAAAAAAAATCTCAAATATAAAATTAATAGATTTTATCAGTAATTAAATTTAAGGACGCATGTGTGATAATGTATGCTAATACTGCTAGTTATGAGATAATGTATGTTTAAAGTTATACTTGTAGATATAAGATTAGAAAATGTCATATAAAATTGATTATAATTTTAATATAAAATTATTTTTTAAAATTGAAAGTACATTGTATTTCTAGTCAACTTCTTTTTTTTATTTTCCTTTCAGATTTCGTTTTGATGGGTAAGATATGTAAAAAAGATATTAATTTACGGAAAAAAATTGCATATTTACCTTTTTAATAATATGTAGTATTTATGAATTTAAAATTTGTTTCATGAGGATTCTAAAGTATATTAAAAGATTAGTCTCTATTTAACGGATTTTCCACATTACGAATTTCTTTTCGGGATTTAGCGACTTCGTTAAGAAGAAGGTTGACTGTATTTTAGTGCAATTTAAAAATTGTTAAATTTATCTCTAAAAAGGTAAAAAATTTCATTTGTTCTGATTCAAATAAATGAGAGAAACTATTTCAAAGAAATATTATCTGAGCTCAAATAATCATGAACACATTCGATGGAAGAAGCTCGTAATGGAATAATTTATCTAGATTTTCTGCGTAAATAGATTCTTACATCCTCCTGTTAGAAATAGTGTGATTATCTTTTTAAGAAAATAAATTCCAAAGAGATCTAATGTAATCAGTTACATGGCACTTTTCTTTTTATTACCTTCTTTTTTTTCCTTTCTAGCCAATACGATTGTTTCCGATTTGAGCAGAATGGAAAAAGTAGATGTGTAAGTTACTTTTTCAAGAAAACACTCTGTATGTGGAAATGACATTTTAAATCGTAAATTGAATCAGACCTAAGCTCCCTGACGATAATTTATTGAAAAGGAAATAAAAAACTGTTTTGATCAGTACCAATTGTTCAGATTTAACTTTCGGGTGTATGTAATTTTCTGGACAACAAATAGGGTAACCTTTCTGGTAGATGTCTACAAGTTTAACTTTCTGTAGATAAAAAATTCTGTCCTTATATGTAAAAGAAAATGAGTGGGAGCAGGCAATGGCTGTTTTATAATGCTAAAATGAGGTTTAAATTGTTAAACTTTTTAAAATTATTTTTAGGTAAATTTTAGATTTATAAGTTTTATTATAATAAAATGGATTAAATGATTTTTATCAACTTACAAAAATAAGACTAAGAGAAGATTTGAAGATTTAGAATAAAAAAATTTACTCTTCCCCCCTTATTTTATATTGGTGTTTGAAGTTAAAAGAATTATTAGTTTTTTGACTATTATCTCTAGAACTACTGGACAAATTTTAATCAAATTTAGTATTAACTATATAAGACATAAATAATGCAAAGAAATAAGTTAAAATACACACGTTTTATCGTGCGTAACACTCATCGAAGTCGGAAGGTATGAAACAGCAGTTGCAAAATATGAAAAAAATAATTAAAAAATAAAAAAATAAATAAATTGGTGAATAGGGAATGTGGTCCCCTCTTTCAGATAAACAGGCCTCACACCGTCGTTTTATACCGGAAGTAAAGAAATTTATGAGTTCCTGTGGAAATTAATCGCCCCGCAACTATGTTTTCAAGTCTTGGCTGGTTCTTGGAGGGGAGTTGCAAGTTGCAATTGCCTTCCCCAGAACGTCCTAGGCTTGCTCTATACGGATGAGGTCTGGAGATCTAACTGGCCAATCCATTCGGCAAATATTCTCACTTTCCAGAAATTTGTCAACAAGATGAGTTCTATGTGCCTCGCGTTGTCCTCCATTAAAATAAAATCAGGGCCAACTGCACCCGTGAAAATGCTAACATAGGGTTCCAAGACCTCATTCCTATGCCTCACAGCAGTCACAGTGCCTCTTGCAAATACATGGAGGTATGTGCGAACATCCAACGTAATGCCTGCCCTGACCATCAAGCCTCCGCTATCGTAATGGTCGATTTCTCGGACATTGGAGGGCAGATAGTGGGTCCCTGGTTCTCTCCATATGAAAGTACGTCTAGAATATGTAAGTCCAGTAGTCTAATATTGTCCAGTAGTTCCAGATATCGACAAAATCAAAAAATTCTCTTAATTTTGAATACCAGTGTACTTTCTCATACCTTTCTTATATACTAAATATTTTTCATTGGTTAATTATAAAAATTACAAATATAAGAAATAATCACAGCTGAGGCAATGAGGCTGAAAGATGTTCTGAATTCTTTAATAATTTGATTTCAGAATTAATGTGGGAGATACTAAAAATTAAAATCTTAAAATTTGAATTCTTTAAGTATTATAAAACACATCATTATATTTTTTAGTTTTGAATGCATTACTAATGTTTCACTAAGACCCGTTAGTTGTTTCATTGTTACATATGTACATCTCATTAACACGTTATTAAATTTCAGAGAAGATACTTGAAAAGACTTATCAAGGACCAAAAATTATTTTAAGTAAATCTATAGTTTTCAATATGTATTTGAAATTAAATGTTTCTCATATTTTTTCTGAAAGTTGAAATTTGCCTCAAATTAGAAACATATATAAGATCAGAGAAACAAAATTATTCAGTGAAACTTTTGGTTTGTAACAACTCTGAATAAATAAAAGGAAAGAAAGCTAAAATTTCATAACCGAATTCTAAAGATAACTATGTAAAACCCTCTCTGTCTACCTTGTGACCCAGCTAAAGGTGAGGGAGGAAGTGAAGGATGATTCGACATGATAATTACAAATTATTTATTCAATATTTAGATCAACTCCAAAACAATTCAAAGAATCACAATAAATAGGATGTTTCAATCAGTCAACAGAGGGAAGGGACGAGAATCGCGGTTTTAGAGAATGCATCTAATAAATTAACCACTTTATAACAATTAATCGGCTACCTCAATATGGCTTTACATGGTAGATATATAACTAATTGCCACTTAACTTCTTTAATACCTTGAATATCAAACGTAATATGAAGGTGACTAATACCTGAATTGTAGGCAGTCTTCTTATCAAATAAGGCTAAAAATCCTTCAATTTCTTTATCAATATCCACACACTCGTTGTAGATTCCAAACACGTAATAAAAAAAAGTTTTTTTCTAATTAATTTGACAGATGACGTAGACGAGTTTTTGATAGGCAAAATAATTCAATTATTAAAAGTTAAAAATAATTCAGTCCCCTAATACATTTATATATTAAAGCACTCAATAGGAGATGTCTAAGGTGAGTCAAGTTAAACATTATGGAAATAATCAATAAATCACAGTCCTAAGAATTTCTGTTTGTTGGAACTAAACATTCTTTGCCATAAGGTCGTATTCTAATTAAAGTAACAAAGGGATTATGGAATATATTTGCGTGATGCTGACAGAAAGCGATGGTAAGGAAATTTGTTAGAAAACTCAAATGCCGAATATTTGTAATGTCATTGCTAATATAAAACCACTTTCAACTCCTATTTAGAAGTGTAATTATGTGTTCGTAATTAATTGTTTTCTCGATCTCGGTGACAGTGTTAAGATAAAGTTGTTCCCACCTAGAAGAGACCAGTCATTTTATTGATCTTATTTACGCATTGTGTACTTCGAAATTAATTATCAACGAAAAATTAAATGTTAGTTATACTTAAAATAAATATCTGATTAAAAACTGAAAAATTTACTTGACATTTCGTTTTTAAATGAACGAAAGTCACACGCATATCTGACTTTGATATTTCTACTTGTTTCAGAAAATAAAAATGTTCGTTCTAAAAATAATTTTACAACAAATTGTTGATTTCCAAAAGACGGAACTTTAATTACCTGAAGAAGTCACTTATATTTTTTTTTAAATCTTTGACAGTATAAATAACAAAAATGTGGTGCAAGCGTTATTCTTCCCCTTTTCTATTTAATACACTCAAAATATGATGGACATCGATTTAAATTAATACTTGCATTGTTCTGGTTATTGGCTAGTTATAAATTACAGGTTAAAACATTAAATATAAATGAAGATTTTTCTAAAAAAAACCACAAAAATGAGGTTTTCTATGTTGGATTTTATTCGTTTTATATGTTAGAAGTAAATAATGCACTTTTTTAACACTTATACATATCATATAAGAAATTTAATATATGCTACACATATTTTTTATATAATGTTAATGTAGTTTTCATATACACAATAAAAAATTTCCACTCAATGAAAGAATCATCCGAAATAAATGAAATTTGTTCTACATATGATTAAATTTAAAGAGCAATACCCCCCCCCCCAAATAATGCAGAAAATTAAATATACTATCCGTGCTTTTCATGCATATTTTGAAATCCATGCACACTAACACTCACATGCCAGACTGGTCATCATCTACAATAAGAGGAAATACTCAATCTATTCTCAACTTAGAAAAGCACTATGTCCATTCATTCTGTGAGTACAATTTTGATGTTGTCGACACCATTTTAAACAGGCTTTATGTTGTTTTATGTCAGTAGTTCAAACACAACAGGTCATTGAGCGTATAATTCTGCTTACCAAAAGCATCTGAAAGCAATTTTTAGCGATATTTGAGCTCTATGCTGACCGAGGTTCATTTGCCACTTGACCAGTTGTTGAGGCAACGCTGTTCCTTTTCGTTGTTAAGAAGATATACTTGTCGTCCGAGACCAACGCTATACGGACAATCTTCCAACTTGTATCTTCGGGGCATTCCACTAGTCTGAAAAGGTACCCAAAATCGGAAAACAGCGCTTCCAGGGATTTAGTGTAAATTCCCTGGCAACATCCGTTATTTGATACCCTTTTGTGGCCGTGATAATCCAATGGTTATAGTCCCGAACTCGAGGCTGGCGTGTCATGAGTTCGAGTTCTGATGCCAGTAAAGACCTGCCTTGAAGAAGAATTGATGTTTGTTAAATCTGTCGAGGCTCAAAGTCATACCCCTGGCATGGTGTTGAAGTTTGGAGGGGGTAGGGCAACTAGCTCCAGTGTTGTCCTCGTCACTTAACCATGGTTCAAAATTAAGAAGTCCGTCGTCAATAACACTCGTGTAACTTTATATTGCGACGTTAATGAACACTCACTTGGAACCCTTCTAACTTTCTCTCAATATTTCCGCATCTAACATTTAAATAATACATATTAAACAAATTAATAATTTCACGATAGTCAATTTAATCTGTCACATTTAAATTTCACTAGAAAAATAATATCTATATGCGCTTGTAATTTTCAATCCTTTATTGGCGCTGTCAAGTGATCCATATCCCCGCACAGTAAAAATTTGAATGTTTTCCAATATCCACATATTTATGCTAATTTATTCATGATATTGCACTGATTTTTTTGGCTGCCATCAACGAAAATAAGATCCATCTTTAAGTTTTGATAACTTGAATGTATATATATATATAATCATTTAGTACGCGCGCGTCAATTTTAAAATTATTTGATAATGAAAGCAAAATATATAGCTAAAAAATACATGTATTTGCAAGCCTGCATGTTTATATATGGTTTGTATGCAATATTTTAGAAATACAAGTGCTCCAATTAACCAAATTTTATTATTATTTGACAAACTCAGCACCAAACTCTTTTAGCAAAAGCTCTACTATATATTTCCCTAATTCTTTTATCCAATTTTCGATAGATGATGTCGCGTAAATTCTGGTATTGTTTCATAAATGGCATTTGAACGATATTTACTGACACGTATGTATCATTTTCAGTTTTTAAGAGAACACACTTCTTTGCATCTCTTTTGGGGTTTATATATACCATATATATATAGTATTTTAAAACGTTTCTCTATAATGGACAAGAGTGATAAAAGTTTTTAGAATATACCACGAGAGCTTGGAGTCCTTATGTGAAGAATTTTCATATATCTTAATGTATTTCTCATGAGATACTTTGTAAACAGTAGATAGATAAATATAAATAGTACTGAGATTTAAAGTATCCGACTACCTAAAATCGTGAATTTTTTCAAAAATTGATAACTTTTTTTATGATTTTATTTTATAGCCGTTTTATTAACTTTTAAGAATACCAAGTTTTTTATCTTCCATTCACTAGAACAAAAACTATAAGTGCTTTAGTCAAAGCAGGTGCCATAACTTTAAACAAGATGTCAAACTTTAAAACGCGTTTTACTCGAAATGTGCTTTTTTTTCGAAAAACTCAAACGGGGATAGCGATTGCTCAAAAAGCTTTAAGAATAATTATCTGAAATTTTGTTCGTATGTTTTGCGTAATAGTAGAAGTGTTTTAACCTTCAGATTTATTAATCACTGTTTAATTAAAAAATTTACAATCCTTTATTGAATATAATCACTGTTTTTTTTTAAAGTAATTTCATATAACTAAGATAAAGTGCTGTAGTTTTTGTAAAAATTAAAATATCTCTTATCCTGAAGGTCATTTCAAAAATGAATACCAAAATAACACATCAAAATTGAAAAATTGAGAATTTGTTCATAAACATTTTGTACAGAGTGGGCCGTGTTTATGAAATTTCTTGTAAATTTTTACCAATTTTTCCCCATTTTATTATTAATAATTTCTTTTTCTCTTTTTAATTTTAGCATTTTTTTTCTTAAATGTGTACTAAATAAATCTAAAAACCACAAAAAAATTTCCTTATCTAAATTTAAAAAAAAAAAAAGTTGTCGCAAGTAGTCAGATACCTTAATTGGTTCGAAGTAGTTCAGTAAATCTGAATCGTAGTGTTGTTGTTTCTAATGCCACCTGTTTGAAGGTGTCAGACAGATGCTCACAAAATTCATCGTGCTAAAGGGCAAGAGAAAAGCCGTCGGTAAGCCGTAGCTTTGAGCACCATTCAGGTGACAGTATGATTTGGCTCCTTTTCACCCCAATTTTGAGGGAGAACACCCTGGAGGTGGTCAAGGGCCTCCTCCTCTCTTCCCCTTCCACCTATATCAGGAGAGGACTGGAGTCTCGACAGCTATTTAGAATATCCCCATGCCGTCCAGGTTGTATACATTTACAAAACTCCAAGCCTTATCTGAGATTTGAACCCAGGCTCTAAGGCACAGCAGTTAGTAACCACTATACACTATACCCACTTTTTGTATTAAAAAGAATTTTGCAATTATTTCATAAAATGCCATTTTTGTATTATTTTAAAGTATAATGACTGAACTGAAGAATAATTTATATTTCCAAATCTCTGGGAATGGCAAGCATTAAAAACAGCATATAGTATTTTACGTTTGCTGCATAAAGTTCTTTACTCTTAGCAGGTATTTGCTTCAGAACTGAAAATGTTTTCTTAAAAGAGAGTGAAACAACTGTTATCTAATTGTAAAACAGCAAGGCCATACAATACATACAAGTCACTTGATAGTGGAAAATATTTAAAAGCCTAATCCTTAAATAAAAATGCTTTGTCATGAAATTTTTCATTCTGTTTTGCAGTTAGTGCAGGAACTTTTCAAAACGCTCCAGTGGTTTTCAAAGTTTTATGGTAATTAAAAAAAGTCTTCAGATTATCCATTTTCTTGTTGTTTCCTATATTTTTTTGTAAGATCGTGGCTTTTTCAGATTACTTAGGAATTTGATTAATTTATGATTATAAATAAGTTCTCAGGAAACATACTTCCTAACATTCTTCCATGCCTGATTACTTTGTAGAACTATATGTATTTCTGCTTAATTAGTTAGAAACTTTCTTCCTCGTATAGTCCATATCCTCCGTTGTAGCATCAATTTACAACTTACTGCACTACCAAGAGTTTGAAATACCAGGTTTCAATAACTTAAAACTTCCCTCGATGAATCCCTGAGAACTTTTCAAGTGACTACTTGATACTTTTTTTGTCAAAGTATTTGTGAGGCCCCGGTAGCCTAGTGGTCAAGGTAATGAACTCGTGGCTGGAGTGTCATGATTTCGAGACCGGTACCACTGAAGCCCCACCGTGTAGGGGAGCGATGCATGTTAAGTCTGTCGAGAGCTCAAACGTCCTCCCGTTGGTGTGGTAGTTAGGAGAGGGGGTGTCAGCTCTGGTGTCATCCTCGTGACTTGACCATGGTTCAAAATGACGAGGTCCGTCGCCAAAAGCCCTCGTGTATAGCTGAACAGGGCGACGTTAATATTCACTCAGTCAAAGTATTTGTTAGCTTTTCAATAGTTCAAGTATGAAGCGAAAAGTGGCGTAAAAACAGAGTCTTCTGAAGTCAGCAAATTTTTACTGTATTTTAAGTTACCTCATATTGGTTGCGGCTTTGTAACAAGCAAATAATTAAAATAAATCATAAATTCCATAGCAGAAATCGCTCTTTTCTGTAATTTAATCATTACATTATTCCTGTTTTCTGGATAGAAAGATTTTCTTATATATTGTTTATGCGTTCTTAAAATGAATAAATTGATACTTTCTTATGTTTGTTAGTGTTGTATTCGTACTAGAGAGAAGCACAGCCGGCTCTTGGCACTGACTTTGCATTTTGATATCCTTATATTTGAGATGATTTTTCATTCATAAAAATTCCAAAACATGTTGATTGAAATTTTTTGGCTAATTCAGTTTAATTTGCAGCAGCCTTCATTAAAACATATGATTTTTCAGCTAACAGAATTCGACTCGATCTCCAATAGACGTGTAATTAATAACCTTCATTCCCGGGCTAATTTGTCATTTATTTATTTATATGAAAATACATTATCATTAAAATATATTCTTTTGGATCATTTTTCTATGATTTCTTTACACAAATAATAATGTCTTGATTTAATTGTTTCCAAAAATTACTTAGAATTAAGAAAATATATTGTTATAGGTAGATCAGGGTTCAAGGATTTTATGCAAATCAGTCGCAAAGAGCAAGACAGTTCTTCAGGAGCGATGGAAATTTATTGTCGAAAACAATCCTAGAAATACAGGATATAGCAGCAATATTCGCAGAATAAATCTCATAAGACCTTCACACCTTCGACGGCATTCAGACTCAACTATCGGTGTCTAAAATACAAGTATGTTAAATATTATTCATATGCACTCTTTTGTCCTATTCAACAGCCAAAGTAATAACTAATCGCTGGTCGAACCTTCATGATCAAATAAATACTGCGCTAGTCAAAACAATATATTAACTCAGTTTCGGTGAGCGCCTCTCTATTTATAGGTCTCTTGGATCTTTCGATAAAGATCCACTTCCATCCACTAATTTCCAAAAGAATCCATATGGTCGTCAAGTTGCCAAAATGATCACCAAATCTCCACCATAGTTGCCAAAAACGATGCCAACTTGATTATATCGTCAAGATTTCGCCAAGTTTTCATTGAATCGCCATTATAATGTAAGGAACGGCGTTGCTTGAGAATATTACAAATTTAACATAAAATAAATACAACAGAAAATAATATTAACGTCTTACACATCCATATATAAATTATTTACATTATTTTAAACATTCATTACACAAAATTCGTAACAATATTATTATAGATTTAAGATGTTTTACATTTAAATGCAGAGAGTAATTTAAAATAATTTCAGTGAAGGAAGTGTGCGATCTTGTTCTGAAAAATTATGAATGACTACATTCTTTTTTATCTATTAATAATTTGACTATATTCAGACTAGCGACGGCAAATTTGGAATAAACTGAAAGATAAAGCTTAAAACTTAAATTTTTTCGGAATTTGATCATTTTGTTTTCATCGTTTTTGTTCAAATAGCTAGAGCTCAAATGTTTACGAGTTGAGCTCCCACGTACTAAAACTGAAACAAGTATACAAGTATAGTAACAAAAGCGAAATCCTTTGAAAAAAGATGTTTTTTTGAAATAAAAAAAGTTAGATAAACATTTTCCTTGCCTTCAGTTTTCTTTTTAAAGCCTTGAAATCGGATCACTGGATTGAAGTTTTTCAGTAAAGGCATTATTACTGCTATTATTATTTGCAATAGTAATAAATAGTGAATCAAATTGCGTTCAGAACAGCAACAGTCATAAAACTTCAGGTTTCTGTTTCCACTGTAAAAGGTCCAGTACTATTGATTAGAATTATGTTTACCTCTATGAATATCTAAAATAAAAATAATTAGTTGTAATTATCGTGAATTCAAAAGATTTTTTTAAAAAAACTTTACAAATAATTACATAATTAAAATTAAGTAAAAACTCGATTCAATAAAGTAAGTAAATTAACTATTTTCACATTTAAAAAAATTCAAAGCTAAAATTGGCAAGTTTCTTAAAAATTATTTAAACATATTTTTATAAGATAGGAGATGGGCTTACAAAATCGAGACTCGGAGCTATAATAGAGAAAACGCAAAACTAGTCTCTAAATTTTAGCTTATTGTTGATGGAAGAAAAGGAAAACAGAATTACAGTAAAACCTGTTTTTGTGCGGTAGCTAGGGACCGCATAAAAATAATAAAATATTTGAAAATTTCATAAATTCTTACATATAACAAGAACTTTGTGGAAATATTACAGAATTTTTTTTTTCCTGTGGAAAGGGACCACATAAAAAAGTAGCACTTAGAAAATACTCCAATTATTTACGAAACTCATGAGAGAAAGTACTTCCATAACAAAATACATAATTAAACTACACATAGAAACATTTTTAAAACATTCAGTTTCTCATTGTATACATGGAGAAGTTTTCAAAATACACGTACATAATTCACTGCTACTCATCGTAATCAGAGCGCTCATCTTTCTGTGGTAAATAATTTCAAAATCGCTTTCGTCACTTGAAGATACATTTTAAATTGATTTATTTTTTGACACCATAAAGTAAGAGATAAGTTTTTGTGACGAAGATTTGTTGGTCAGTTTCTTGTAAATGTCACGATAACCAGATATGCATGATCGAAGCTCTTTTTGAAATTTCATACTCCTTTCGGAATTGGTATCTATTTTAAGAAAAGGCTTTTCCAATTTGTTGGAAAGCTGTATCCCTCCATATATTTTATCCGCTTTCAAAGAATCCGGTTCTTCTTGTCCGTCTTCATTATCAATCAAATTATTGATAATGTCATTGTCATTGAAAGTTTCATCTTCAATCAAGCTTGGGCTGTTGGCCCGTTGAGAGAAAGCAACAGAACGGGGATTGTCAGGAGACTGTTTATAACAAATGGACATAGCGTCTTGAAATGTATACATGTACATGCCACCCATATGGTATAGCGGTTAGTGACGCTGACTGCGGTCCCACAAGGCCTGGATTCGAATCCCAAAAAAGGCATGGATGTTTGTAAATGTGTAGTGCCTTCACGGCATGGAGGTACTCTAAATAGTCGTCGAGCCGCAAGTCCTCTCGTGAGGTTAGTGGAAGGGGCAGAGAGGTGGGAGGCCCCTGACCCCTCCCAGGGTGTTCTCCCTCAAAATTGGGGTGGAATTGAGCCAAATCGTACTGTCACCTGCATGGTGCTCACAGCTAAGGCTAACGACAGGCGTAAAAATCTAGCCCTTCGCGACGATGAATTTCGTGAACCTTGATCTGATGTTACTGTCTATCAGGTGACATAAGTAACAACAACAACATAAATATACATTACAGTGGCGTAACGTACACCCCCAACCCCTACCACGCGGGGTGGGGGTGGAGAGCACAAAGCCTGACTAACGCAAGTAGGTATTTATCCAATTTATAAAATATTAAAGGCAAAGAGTCTGACTCTCTGCGGGGGGGGGGGCTATCATTCTCCGATCGTCACTGGTACATTGATAGAAAACATTACAGTGGCGCCAAAGCCGTAACAATTTATATACCGCTTAAAAAAGGATCACACAGAAAAAATCGCACAAAAATAAAATCGCATAAAAAAGGTTTGCACAAAAACATGTTCTACTTTTTTGATATTTTCATCGACCACCATCTACAATGTTTGATAAGTTAAAATAAATTCAATCTTTTAATTAATTTTGCAAATTCATCTACTTTAAATATTAATACTTTTTCTTTTAAATCAGGAAGAAAAAAAAATTTGATTTTCTTACAACTCACAGAATTTAATCACGTTAAATTTAACGATAGAATTTTCCTATCCGTTAGTATGAATCTGAACTGCTTAATTTTTTAGCAGAAAAAAAATCCCGGAAAAGCTTTTCTTAAATTATTAAAACTTTGGTAGCTTTTTTTTCTCTATTCCAACTTTATAAGTAAGGTCGATGCTGTGTTGCTTGCCCTATCATCATATCATAGTTTGAATTTTTTTTAAAACCTCATTTGGAAAAGTCTTTATTTGAAATTCCTATATTTATAAAATTACATTGGCTGTTTAACAACTGCAAAAAACTCATTGGAATTTACATAAATTAGTCAACGCAAAGCATCGTTACATATAATTAATAAAAATATTTTAAGAAACACACCCACACGCACGCGCGCCTGCATTCACGCACGCACTACTTCAATACAAACTTTAATTTTTTCTTTGCAAGAAAAGAATTAAATCAACGAGTAAGAAGAAAAGAGAAAGAACGAATCAATTGATGTTGATGTACAAATATAAAATTAAAATCATACATATAAAAATAACTTTCAACATCAATGTCATTAGAAATTTTAAATAAGTTAATTTACTTTTTAAAATATACATGCTGTAACGTCGTGGCACCACATTGAACATGTACGATAAGCTAATTTTTAGAGAATCTCACGTTGTATTCTATCAGCCGTCTTTCCGGAGTCTCTTTGCTCCTTCCTTCGTCAGCAGGCCTCTCTCTTGGGTATCTCTCGTGGGAGTCTGTCCTGAGTCTCTTCCTTCGTCCGCAGGGTTCAATTCCGGGAATCTCTCGTGGGAGTCTATCACGAGTCTCTCCGGAGTCTATCCGGAGTCTGTCCGGAGTCTATCCGGAGTCTCTCAGGGGAGTCCTCTCTTTTAAACACTAGGGGCGGGTTCACTCCACGCTCCTCATCAATCTCCATTGGCCGACCTCAGGGTTTTGCACCCGGCACCAACGGTCTTGCACGTCATCCATTCGTGCAGAGATGACAAAAGTCCGGTCCCTCTCAAAGGTTCCCGGCGACAAGGGCCCGGCTGACATCTGGCACTTCAAACACCTCGCCGCCGCCTGCAGAGGCGCCAGCATTCAAGACGTACAATCACTGCCCATGAATAGAAATAATGCAGCGATGCCTAGTCCATAGTGTCCCCCAGACACACCGACGCCGACGGTCCAGCTGTCTGATACAACACAATGCAGCTAAAAACAAGTTTTCTCCAGCTGTGGAAATGTTTATGAATAGAGGCGCTTTCTCCATTGTGACGACGTCACAACTCCTTCCCCTTGAAAACGTCCATTTCACTGGACTGCTCTGGTCCAAGGTTGGATCCGTTCTTATGACTGACTCAAAAAAAGAATGTCTTAACAATGAGATCAACCAGGACAGCAATCCAATAATAATAAAAAAAACTCAAAAATATGATAATAAGTAAATCCAAAATTCCATAACATTTTACACACATTACAATAAAAATTTTAATTTCTGATCTTGGATTCTTTCTTAATGTTACATCTTATTCTTAAAAAAATTTGAGTTTTAAGTGAATAAGTTAAATCCTAACATTTTACTATTATCACTATACGTTAAATCACACGTAACTACTGTACTAGACATCTATGTGCTTACACTTGGCTGAGAGACACAAAAGATTTTCAGTAACACATAAATTTTTGTTTCCACCATATACACACAATACAGTAATATAGACACAAAAATACAATAAAAAGGTAAAATTAATTAATAGGAAATTTTTAAATGACTGCTTATTCCAGTCTGTTTAATCCAATGACATTTCCATGTTACTTTCTTTAATTAAAGTAAATGATTTTTAAAATTTCATACAAAAAATAACTGTAAATACAAATATTTGGAATTATTTGGGCTAAACAACATTAATTTAAAGATAAATTTCCATCTTAGCACTTTGCACATTTTCTCACAATATTTATAACAAGTTATTCCACAATTCATTATCATTCCCACTACAACGTTGGGTAAAGTGCTAATTATGGCACTATCATTAAAAATACAATTAACCTCGTACTTCCTCAGCTCTTCTAATACCAAGTCTATTTGCTTTACACGATTTTTCCAAATTTGCGCCAAGATGTCTATATTAACCAATCGACGTAAAGCAAACTGCGGTAACCGTTCCAAAACCTGAGTAGTTAATTTACATCCATAAGAAGATGCGCATATGATCTTAAAACTCCTTTTTCTAATGTAAATGCCAAATGGCATTACGTATGCGGCATACTTCTGATATCTCAGCATGAGTGAACGACGAAAGTACCACTTCCACAAATCCAATACCATGACCCACGAGGCCGCGCTATTCATTTTTACAAGACCTTCCATTTTTAACCAAAGATGAAACTCGGCTCGCGTCACCTGGTTCAAACGCGTATACTTAATACATGGGCACGGGTATCGGTTCACTTTTCTAAACTTAACAGCCGACAGTGTACGATTGAACTGCCCCATCTCGATTACACTCACATCCCTAGGATACCCAAACTCCTCTCCCAGAGTATTAATCAATCTCAGGTATATCCAAAAAATTTTAATTTTAAATGGTTTTCCTCTACTTAACTGGTTATCCCTCTGGATTAAAGAAATCGTTCCGGGATCTGGAGGAAACCTTTCTTTATTTCTATCAACGACCATTCGTAAATAGTTAATTCTATCAGGCGGTAATTTAAGGTGCAGTTGACTTTCCCTTAAAACACCCCGAAAGTCAAAATCCATAAATAGCTTTACCGGATAGGGGAATTCGGTTTTTTTCTCTATTCCCTCCGAGCTATTTTCTGTAACAATATTTACAGATTCCGGCCTCCTACGATACAGTTTTACTAAATTTACACGATAAATTGCACTACGATCCCTTTTTCTGGGTAAATCGTAATTAAATTCTAAACTTGTCATTTTACCTGCCCTAACCAATTCTTATCAATACCCTTTGAATTGGAGGGAATCAAACGCATTGTTGATTTATCTCCGACATCTTTCCTAACAACGGCGCACGCGTAAATTTCTTTCCCTTTCCTCTGTTTCGCTTTTATACTAGCCATTGTAGGGTTTTGAAAACTTTTATGACCTACTGTTAGGCCCGCTCCCCTTTCAACTGAGAGAATTTCACAACTCAATGTTGCAGGGATAGTAAAACCCGTATCTACTATCAATCCTCGAGAACTTACTCCTATGTCCTCATGATTTATTACTGGCTGTGCCACCGTCATCACAGCTGTAACACTCTCCTTAACTGTCCTTGACCCCACCTTCCTTTCAGAATCACGAATTCCAAAAATATCGACTTCTTTCCTTTTCGCAAGCCTAGACAGTTTATCCTTCTCTTTTTCTACCCCTCTCACTTCGGACGGGGGATTTACACACGTGCGTTTCACCGGGGGTCACAAATCTCAATTCTAACTTCAGAAGGCATGGCGGTTTTTTCACTTCTATCAACATCCGGATTACTTACCGGCCTACACTTTTTAATCGGTTCACTAACTTCCCTCGACCGATTTCCTGACAAATAACTCTCCTGTGCGCAATTCTCGACTTTATCTTCTACTTTTAGATGAGATTCCTGATTTTGTAACTTATCTCGGCGTACAGCTCTCAATCGTTCTAATTCTCGTTCCCTCATTAGTTTACGCTCTTCAAACCCCTTTAATTTAAGTTCCCATTCCTTATTTACACGTTCACGTTCCCGTTTTTCTTCCAAAATACCCTCTAACAAACAATTAGCTAATTCTTCATTATAGTATTCACTCTGACAAATTCTATTCTTAATTTCTATCTTAAGTAAAGTATTATCGGCTTCGACTCCCAATTCTTTCGCCATTTCTACCAATACTTCTTTTCTTTGCCTTAATAAGTACGCCATGATGCACTAATACACACAAACCCCAAAACTAAGCTTAATTGTCCCAAAAATTATACAAAACTCAACGCACACTAGAAATACACTAGACCTAGACTTAACTATAATTCACAAAAATCCTAAAAACAAAGCAGTACTCTCCACAGTAACTGAAACAATGAAACAAGTATAACTACTGTATACTTAACTATATTTCACAAATGTGCGCAAATCTTAAAAACAATACAGTACTCTGCACAGTAACTGTACCAACGAAACAAGTATAACTACTGTATACTTAACTATATTTCACAAAAACGCACAAATCTTAAAAACAATACAGTACTCTACACAGTAACTGTACCCCCGAAACAAGTATAACTACTATATACTTAACTATGTTTCACAAATGTGCGCAAATCTTAAAAACAATACAGTACTCTGCACAGTAACTGTACCAACGAAACAAGTATAACTACTGTATACTTAACTATATTTCACAAAAACGCACAAATCTTAAAAACAATACAGTACTCTGCACAGTAACTGTATCAACAAAACAAGTATAACTACTATATACTTAACTACATTTCACAAACAACAATACTAATAAATCACACATTTATACATCATACAAAACTTTAAAAATCTTTCTAGTCTCTCTTTCTAGTGTTTGCTAACTTTACCTAGTACGTAAATTCTTTACTACCAAAATTTTACATACATTAATCATAACAATAATCATAATCAATTGCTGCCCCGAGTATGATCTCAAAGAAAGACTCACCTTTCTGTTTGGAATCACTGCCAAAATCTATGGCACACCTGGACGGGAATTCACAGCACACCTGGTCGGGAATCACACACTTCGATTGCGCACCGCTCGTTTCTTTTGTTGATTCCAGACAAATTCACATACAGGAACTCCGGGAACTTCTATCAACAGGAACACACTTTAATGATAGGAATAGACGCACCACAGGAACTCAGGAGAAATTTGCGTTGTTTAAGTTCTTTTATTTTTCTCGCACACACGGCTGGCATTTTCTCTTTGTTATTTCTTTTTTCTCAAAAATTATTTTAAATAAAAAAGGATTCGGGCATTTAATTAATTAGCTAAATGCCAATCCCAGCGCGCTGCCACCAATTTAATTAGCTGTAACGTCGTGGCACCACATTGAACATGTACGCTAAGCTAATTTTTAGAGAATCTCTCGTTGTATTCTATCAGCCGTCTTTCCGGAGTCTCTTTGCTCCTTCCTTCGTCAGCAGGCCTGCTTCGCAGCTTGGGTATCTCTCGTGGGAGTCTGTTGGAGTCTCTTCCTTCGTCCGCAGGGTTCAATTCCGGGAATCTCTCGGGGGAGTCTATCACGAATCTCTCCGGAGTCTATCCGGAGTCTGTCCGGAGTCTATCCGGAGTCTCTCAGGAGTCCTCTCTTTTAAACACTAGGGGCGGGTTCACTCCACGCTCCTCATCAATCCCCATTGACCGACCTCAGGGTTTTTCACCCGGCACCAACGGTCTTGCACGTCATCCATTCGTGCAGAGATGACAAAAGTCCGGTCCCTCTCAAAGGTTCCCGGCGACAAGGGCCCGGCTGACATCTGGCACTTCAAACACCTCGCCGCCGCCTGCAGAGGCGCCAGCATTCAAGACGTACAATCACTGCCCATGAATAGAAATAATGCAGCGATGCCTAGTCCATAGTGTCCCCCAGACACACCGACGCCGACGGTCCAGCTGTCTGATACAACACAATGCAGCTAAAAACAAGTTTTCTCCAGCTGTGGAAATGTTTATGAATAGAGGCGCTTTCTCCATTGTGACGACGTCACAATGCTTACGCATACATCATAATTCTGTGTACGCAATTAAATCACGTTAAGTTTAAATTAAAATAATTGCTAGTTAAATTATGCAATTTATTTTATAACAATAATTGATATAGTAATTTCAAAATTTATGTGTTACGCACACACGCGCGCACACACGCTTTTTATCTCGTTTAAACTGTGAAATGATGGAAGGTATGTTTCCTCCACCCTTTTCGAAGACAGAAATAAAAATAATAAATTGTATTTTGGCTTGTGTGGCCTGGTCGTAAGTTCGTAATTGGCATTATTTCAGTTGAGTCTCAGTACAATTAAAGACAAGCTATGCATAAGGACTGCTACACATTAAGTCTGTTGAAGTTCAAAGTTCCCACATTAGCATGGTGTGGAAGTTTGGTTAATGTGGTAAAGACTCAGATGTCATCCTCGTCATTTGATTGAGGTTTAAAATTACGAGGCCTGTGTTTTAGTTAACTCTTGTGTAGCTTCAAAATGTGATATTAATAATCAATAAGGGTATTGATAAAAAATAATTGCAGTATGACTGCATTTCATTAAAATTATTATTTGATACATATACATTCATGGACAAAAAAATTAGCTCACCAAGAAATAATTGCGGGATTGTAACGAAACTTGACATGAAGGTACATGTCGGGGAGATATGCAAATGATTAGAAATGCAGCTTGATTGCGCATGACATATAGCCGGTAGAGGGCGTTTAACGTCGTTTTCAGTGGAGTATATAACAGGTAACCAAAGCTTGTTTGAGTGTGCTGAATCATTTACAAAGGAAGCTCTGAGACAAAGGAAGCTCTAGACATGCCAATGCGCCGTTTTCGAAGACAATAGGAGCAGCTATCGCAGTTTAAGAGGGGGGAAATCTTCGGCATGATGGAATCTGGGCGGTCAGCTAGGCGAGTAGCTCGTCAATTAGGCCGATCTGATTGTGTTGTGAGGAGGTGCTGGGACCAGTGGATCCGAGAGATGTCATTTACACAAATATAAGGCTCAGGACGCCCTCGACAGACCAGTCGTCGAGAAGACCGCCACATCGTAAGAAATGCACGCGTACAGCTAACTGCTTCATCGGCCGCCATCCAAGCACAGGTAGCACCTTCACTAAGGGCTTCTTCGAACCATACGAAGTCACCTGGCTGAAGGACATTTGGGATCGCGGAGCCCATTACGTGCGCTGTCATCGACGCATCCGTTTGGAGTGGTGCTGCGCACGAGAAAACTGGACTGCAACGGAATGGAACCAGTTCGTCTTTAGCGACGAATCCAGATTCAATCTCAGCAGTAATGACAATCGTGTTCGTGTGTGGAGACCCCTTGGTGAACGCCTCAATCCTGCCTTTGCTTTACAGTGACACACCGCTCCCATAGCTGGTTTGATAGCATGGGGGGGGGGTCACTGCCTACAATACACGGTCACCCCTAATATTGATCCGTGGCACCATGACAGCCCAGCGGTATGTCCATGACATCCTGCAACCACATGTGTTGCCACTCATGCAAAAGTTCTCAGAAGCCCTTTTTTAACAAGACAATGCTCAGCCTCACACGACAAGGGTGTCACAAGACTGTCTCTGCACTGTTACTACCCTTCCTTGGCCTGCAAGATCCCCAGATTTGATACAAAAGAGCATATCTGGAATCATTTGGGACGGCGAGTTGGGCATCCCACGAGTTTGAACGAACCAGAGGTAAGGTTACAGCAAATATGGTACGAAATGTCTCAAGACATCATACAGAACTTGTACGCCTGAATGCCCGATCGTATCGCATCGTGTATTCGCGCTAGAAGGGGTTCAACAGGGTATTAAATCCTTCTTTTTTTTTTATGCCCTTTTCTCTGAAATAAATGATCCTTTTTCTTTGATTTTCTAATCATTTACTTATATCAAAGTAGTCATTACGTATGCAAAATTTCGTTTCATTTTGACGACTTCTTGTTGGTGCGCTAATTTTTTTGTCCATGAGTGTGTATATATATATATATATATATAGATATATAGCTGTTATAAACAATAAATATATATATTTATACACATTGATTAATTTTATTATGATGATTTACATAATTTAATTACAAATATTTCTGATTAATTTTAATTGTTTACATTACATCTTATCTTTTAATTAACTACAATAAGATAAACCCTAAATAGCGTTAAACAGGTAAATAGATTCTTGAAATAAAATTAAATTGGGGGGGGGGGGATAATTAGCTTATGAGATATTATATTTCTTTTTTAAAATATAGTTAAATTTTATATCATTATCGCAGTATATTTTATAATTAGCTTTTAGGTTATATTTAACATGAAATTCAAATCGCTAAAAAGTTTAAATAAAAATTATGGTAATTTTACAAAAGGATTGTGAACATTTAAGATGTATACAGTTTTTTGAGTGTTTTAAATAGTTTGAGAAAAGGGGGTATACTTTTGCAGAGTTTTTGCAGCTTTCAAATTATTTCAAATTTAGAAATGAACAATTTATTTCACAGATTGAAAAGAGACAATTTCTAAGCTTAGCCAACAGACCTTTGAGGCGAACAAGCATTGTTTTATACACAAGAAACTTGTATACAAAAGATAGGGGAGCGCTGTTTAAGTGTGTTCTGGTTATTTTTTCAATTCCTACTATTAGTTCAATCTCTCCCTATATATATTGTTCAAATTTTCAGTCGTTAATAAAATACTTTCTATTCATCCTTTCAAGTTCAAATACATTTTTTAACACGTGCACGGCACTTGATGTTAATACAGTTTTTCAAATATTAATTTATTAATTAAATGAAAAATGAAAAAAAGTAGCAAACAAAAATAATAGTTCAACAGGAAAATCGTTCGCTGTGCACATGTAGCGCAATGGATAGCGCGTTGAACTTCTAATGGAATCTCACCCGGGGTGGCCTAACTTCTGCAAATGTGATTTCATTTTTACTATACTATTTTATTTGAATAATTAAATTTAATTAATGAATAAATAGTAACAAACAAAAAATAATCTAACACCATATATAGAAAGGAAAATGGAAAATTTCAAGGAAAATCGCTTTCTATTTTGTCATTTAATGTTGTGATTCTGTCAGTAGCCCACAGAGGAATTTTTCAAGGGGGGGGGGCTCCAGAGTCGAAAGTCCACTATTTTCGTATCATGGTCCAATACGCCACCCAACATATTCTTTTGATTTTGTCAATTTTCGCGAACAAAAAACAGTAAAAAATTCTTGAATGAATAATTAGCATTAATTAACGCAATTAATTATTAATAACAAATACTTAAAAAAATTTACGTACTATATACATAGGATTATAATCAATCGAGAAAAAAAAATCAAGGGCTTTAGGGGGTCCGGACCCGAGGATCCCCCACCTTTTGTGTGCACCACTGGATTCTGTGTGTGTGTGTGTGTGTCATATGTATTTACATATTTATATTATTTGTAACTATTTAGTAAAAAGTAACTAAAAAATAAAATTTTTCTTTGAATACCTAAGTAGGAAGTGTCTTAATTTTTTTAAAATTACTTGTTTTCACTAATCTCTGTTTTTAAATCCTGAGGTAAGATATTTACAGACAAGGGAGGATATGAAATGTTTATTTAAAAAGTATTGGAAATACTTATAAAAACACGTAAGCACAAAAACTGAACAATTAGTAAACATGCCTTAATTTAATCATAAAAAAATGCTTAGGTTTTTGATGGAATATAAATTAATTGAGTTATTTGTATTATTGTACATGTATTAAGTTAATTAAAGTAAATTTGAAACGATAATTTTTTTCTTTACAGCTAATTAAAAATTCAAAAAGATTTTTTATAAATATTTTTACAAAAAAAAAAAAAAAAAAAAAAAAAAAATGCATATAAAAAGATAACTCGATAAGTTTATATTTTGTGTTAATTTTTTTAAGATGAAAATTTTGTTACTTATATTTTGCATTTTTTAATTAATAATTCTAATTATAATAATAAGTACCCAGTCTCTTAACAATTATGTTTGATTTTATTTGTTCTTAAAAAAATTTTTTTTATAATAACATTTGTTAATTTTTAAATTTACAAGACTGGATCTTTTCATCTGCTTTTTGGTATATTTGGTAAATTTGTAACGAATTTTTTTTTTGTACAGAAATTATTTCTAAAATTATTATTGAGGAAAAATTTTTTATTTTCATATAAAAATTTTTAGCAGATGCAGGAGCAAGTCTGAGAGTACTTCCACTTGAGGCACTTGTTTTAAGTTGCAATTATAAAGAAAATTGCAGAGTTGTTCAAAAAGCTTTTCTAAGTAGGACACTAAGATATTCGACACTTGTACTTTTCAAATATAGACATGTTGCTTCTATTCGATTCATTTTGTGTTCTTTCCCCCTCCTTTATTTTCAAACTTTCAAAGAAAAATCTTTTCTTTACAATGATGGTAATTTAAAGGAATGGTTCTTCGCCCACTTTCTTAAAGAATCTACATTCCACCCCCTCCCATTCACTTTATTGTTCAGGGAAGCAACTAGTGATCCATGATTGGCAAAAGACTAAGCAAGTGGGCGGAGCCTAAGTCAGGGTACGTCTTCAGCAGACACTTTTGTTTTGCGTTCCTCCAAAAGCAGCAGGGCTTCAAAACTTTTACTGCGATCTTTTTCAGGCTTATAAGAAACCTATATATATGTCCTCGTAAGATAAGACATTATTTTTTAATATTAATAAGGAATCTTCTTGAATTTATACACAATAAAATAAGAATAAATCTCTAGTTCTCGATTGTAATAGCAAAAAATTGACGAATATTGGATTTATAAAAAATCAGACTTAAGAGTTCGTTCCCATTATTTGATTCAGGTAAGAATTTAAATCTATTTTTAAAGGACATTTTTTTGAAGTAAATATTAATTATGTTTTTAATTAATAAGAATCAACGGTTTGATAATTTTTAAGAACTAGATCTAACCTTTAATTTAAAAAAATCTTGTGTGTATATACTTGTATATACATATATAATTATAACATTTTACTCTTATTTAAAGTATTAAATAAAATTTTACATAAATTGATCAAAACTTCTAAATATTTCGTTTATAATTTCTGTTCTGTGAGTCTTGAACTGCAGTTTTGTTATTAAAACGATTCTCACAATATTTAATTACTAGAATTATGAATTTTTGTGAAGGTTCAAAATTTTCTAACCATTACTATATATTTAAATCTTATTTTACTAAATATTTTTCCCTAGAAAATCTTAATTTTTTTCTTGGAAATTCGTAGTCACTCGAAGTTAGCAATTTATGTTCACTAAAGATAATTACAAACCTTTGAAACATTTATATATATATTATATAAATTTTATAATTTAAGTTGCGTTTCTTAAGACACATATTTGTGTAATTTAAGATTCAGCTTAAATGTTGGGAATCTATATCTTCTGAAAACGAATGAGCTAAATTAACAATTTTTTCCAAAAAATGTAGTATAGTTCTGAAAAAGACCCTTAATATTACACAGAAAGATTGAACAATTATATCAATGATCTTTCTTAAAAAAGAAAACCATTACCAAGAAAAATACCATCTTAAAACTTTTACCTTTCCTTAAATCCCATTCTAAAATTTCGTATTTTACTTTAAAATACAAAATATTCTTATAACTCTAAGAAAAACCTGAAGAACAGTAGTCACGAAGAAAGAATGTGCGCAAAAATAGACATGCTTTTCTTTGAGGCAGTTTTTGTAAGATATTAAAATTTAAATAAATATTATTGCAGATAGTTGCACAAATATAATACATATGCTGGTCTGAATTACCTAAAATAATACTGTTTATCACAATATTAAATTTTTACAATTTTTTTACTCTGAAACAAATGCAACAATTAATTAAAAATATATATAATTAAAAGAAGAAAAAGATCCGAATCTTCTTGAATACGGACTAATATTTTCTGACTTCGGTTCTCCTGTTTAATTTTTAGAAACCTTAATCTATTCCCTTATTTCAGGAAACTATACTCATTTATATTTTAGTTATTATTTTTAAGAGCATTTAATAAACTATTAACTGCCTATACTGAATGCTTGAAAAATGGAATAAATCCTTATTTATAAAAATATAGTCCTACTTCAACGTAAGTGTTTTATGATTAATTCACTATCACCGCAATCTAATAAAATGTTTTTCATTATATCAATGAAATTAAAACTGGAGAATTGCTTATAGTTTTTTTATGATAAGAAGATAAGAAAATGATACAAATATTTTGCATCTTGGATGGGGAATATCTGAATTTTCATGAACCAAATGTTCATATTTGAATGGTCTGATTTATAGTACCAATTCAATAATAATTTACAATAAAAGTTTCTTTTTATTTCTTAATAAAGATAAAACCATGACCCTATTTTTAAGTGCCATATTTGTTTATTTCAAATTTAAACTCACTTTAAGATAAAAAGTTTATTTTAGAGAATCTTTCTTTTATTAATTAAATCAACCCAATATTGAAAAAAGGAAGAAATATAACCAATCTTTTGAACAATCAAAACTGAATAATTGCAACTAAAATTTCAATTTTGAGGGGTTAGACTGCACTCACATATAAAGGGATACATAAATAAAAATTATAATGGAATAAACATTATAAAAATGATGCACTTAACCCATACTATAGAGCGAAAAATATTTTGACCAAACAGCACTAATGTATAATTTGAGCCTGATTGCCAGTTTCAAATAATAACTGTTAGGCAATCTCTATGTTCCGAATTTCAGCAGCTTGATTTTTCTCTTAAGTAAACCAAATTTTAAGTCTGTATTCACTTAGTGCTTTAGAATGAGAATCAAATTCAGAATATTTCTTCGGATAGAAAAAAATGCGAACGTTATAATGATCTCATCAATTACACATCCATTTATTTAATATCACATTTTGATGCAATTGATAAATAAAGATAATAAAAATTTTTACTACGCCAATCATATCCGTTACAATCAAGCCATTTTTTCTGTGTGAAATGTTCAATTTTTCGTCTTCTGTTCAAGATAAGAAAAAAATATGTTCCGAATTAGGATACATCTCTCTCATATAAAGATAAATCAGCCTGGTGTTTATGAGAACTGATATTTGAGACAAAGAAAGAAGTTTTAATTAAGAATGAATCATATGTTGTCAGAAAGAGAATAAAAATCTATTCTTGATTCTTGAACTTTGCTGTCAGCTGCATATAAAATTGTGAATGGTTTTCATTTACGAGAGATTATAGAAATACTCCTGAATATTTCAGAGATCTTAATCACGAAAATTAAATGGATTGTAATGATTTCGAGATGAATTCAATTGCATATTTGAGGGGATTCTCGATTTGATTTTGAAGTAAGCACTAAATACTGAAGCGAGTATCACTACTATGTTATTAATCCTATTTCACGTTCTTATAACTAATATTAGAGATTATTATGAATTCTTTTTTGTCTTAAGATTTCGAACTTTCATTCTTGAAACTGCACTTTATTTGAAAAAGTTTCGGACCATTTCAAATCTGACAGAAATTTTTTTAAACAATTTAATTTTCAATAATGTATGTGTTTTGCGGACAAAAACTGAAAGATTTATCATTTTACTAAGGTATCCGACTACTTGCTTCAACTATTTTTGAAAAAATGGAGATATGGAGATTTTTTTGTGGTTTCTAGATTTGTTTAGTACATTTTAAGAAAAATATGCAAAAATTAAGAAGATAAAAAGAAATTATTATTACTAAAAAATGGGAAAAATGGGTAAAAATTTACAGAAAATAACCTAAACGCGACCCCTTCTGTACTAAAAGTTTATGAATAAATTTTAAATTTTTCAATTCTGATGTGTTATTATGTTATTAATTTTTGAAATGAACTTCAGGATAAGAGATATTTTAATTTTTGCAAAAACTAGAGCACACTTTATCTTAGTTATTACATGAAGTTGTTAATAAAACAATGATATAATTCCCATAAGGGACTATAAATTTTGTAATAAAACAGTGATTGATAAACCTGTTGGTTAAAACACTTCTACTATTATACAGAACTTACACAAAAAATTTTAGTTAATTATTTTCAAAACCTTTTCAGCAATCGCTGACCTCATTTGATTATTTTCAAAAAATCACATTTCGAGTAAAACGCGTTTTAAAGTGTGGCATCTTGCTTAAAGTAATGACATCTGCTTTTACTAAAACACTTGTAGTTTTTGTTCTAGTGAACGAAAAATAATTAACTTGGTATTTTTATAAAGCCAATAAGATGGTCTATAAAATAAAATTATAAAAAAAAATTGTCAATTTTGGCAAAATTCACAATTTTAGGGTAGTCGGATACCTTAACGTCATAATCTGGGGTACAGGTCATAATACAGGTTTCTTTACGAATCTTTTCTATCGAATCATTCTTTCTCTCACACTGCACGTATGACACTGTCTTGCTAGTTTCATTTTCTTGTCGGCTGCTGGAATCACTTCTAAAAAATGTCTTTCAGTGAAATACAGTGGATTTGAAAGAAGCGAATTTTTCTTATTTCTCTAGAACATGTCGTTCTCTCAGCCGATCTATACGATGTATTTATGACGATTTACGAATAATCTCAAAATTTCTCTAGATCACACTTTATTTACCTCGAAATAAATCTTTTCTTATTTCTCCACTAGTAATTTTATAAAAGAAATATAATGTAATATTATAATTTTATTATTATTTATTAACATTAGTACAAAATCTCTCAAATTATTCCCATGGTTTATGTTTCTGAAAAACGTTCCCTATATATTTCGGCGCAAAAACATCACCTTGCGAAATTAGAAGAAACAAGTAATATAAAAAATTTTTTTTTGTCAATTCCTGCTTAGGTAAACAAAGAAATTTTATATTTTTGTTACTTTTTATTAAATAGTTACAATTGTAATATAAATATGTATATACATATGACAGAATCACAATATAAAATGACAAAATAGAAAGCGATTTTCCTTGCAATTTTCCATTTTCCTTTCTATATATGGTGTGTTGGATTATTTTTTGTTTGTTACTTTTATTCATTCATTAAATTTAATTATTCTATTAAAATAGTATAGTAAAAAAGAAATCACAGACTCAGAAATTAAGCCATCCCAGGTGGGATTCGAACCTACGACCTTTGAATTGGAAGACCAGCTATCCATTATGCTGCAGGGAACTAGCAAAAGCGTTTCTTTTCTGTAAATGCTGTTGGACTATTATTTTTGTTTGTTGCTATTCATTCATTTTTTAATTTAATTAATGAATTAATATTTGAAAAAACTGTATTAACATCAAGTATCACCCACTACAAGTTTTAAAAAATGTGTCTGAACTTGAATGGATGAATAGGAAATATTTTATTAACAATTGCAAATTTGAGCAAGATTCTCAAATTTTATATTATTCTTATATATATATATATATATATATATATATATATATATATATATATATATATATATATATATATATATATATATATATATAGTAACATAAAATGAAAGAAGTACATGCATAATAAAATTGATAATACAAAATTATATCACTAACAAAGCTAGAAGATTTAAACCAGATTTCAAGAAACTCAACTTTAAAAATGATGGAAAAGTCTATTGTAGAAGAATTAACTAAGCGTATGCATAACATACGCTTATTTATACGCATATATATATATATATATATATATATATATATACAAAATAGTTATAAACCTAAGATAACTATAGTCATGATAGTATAAAGTCTTAGCTCCAATAGTACTATAGCAAACTCCTGAATATATATAAATATATATAGGGAGAGCGTGTGAACTAATAGTAGGAATTGAAAAAAAAAGAGCTAGAATAGGGATCCTGCTTCAATGGACTAATTCTAATTTTGTTATCTCTTCATAAAAATCTGAAATAAGAAACAAAAATAAAGGCAAAATATTAACTTAGCACATAAACTTTTTTGGCTCGTATGGTGTGAGGGAAAACCAAGTGAGTCCTGGAAATGACGCACTTACAAAGAGTGAACAAATTAGTTAAATGGGGTTAAGGAATAAATTCATGTTTATGCTTTCTGAAGCTGAAAGATGATTATCTTACAAAAAGTAAGATAATCATAAGAATAAAAGAAAAGAGAAAATCGTTGAAACATGAAATGTTGAAAACTGTTTAAGGATAGCGGGACATGATATTTTAAAGGAGGTTTTTAAATTTAGTAGCTAATAATGCAAAAACGTATTTTTGTTTCCTCAATTGAACTTTTGATTAGCAATAACATGTGTAATCGGAAAGCAAAATTTGAATTCCCGAAGTGAAAAATAGCTTTATATACAAATAGCTACAAGTTACTAATTTACATGCAAGTTAATAATAGTGCTATGTTCATTAAGTTGAAAACGGTTAAGTCATTATCCCCAATAAATATCTTCTTATAATTCTACGCTTTCCTTTTTTCTTTTTAGTGTTGATTTTTTTTTTACTTACTCTCATTTGCATATACGTACAATTGCTAAGAAGTATCAAGGGTGTTAACTTCGTCTCGGAGGGTGAAAATACAGACAATTTTCAAATAGATATAATTCTTTGAAATTAAAATTAAATAATTCGAATCTCTTAGACATTACTTATAAAGGAATGAGGTTTCAAAGAAGTACAAAATGTTTAAAATATAATTATAATTTTAAAAACTATAAGAATATGAAATTAAGAAACATTTTTGTAATAAATATTATGTAATTTTACGTTGCGCATGCTATTTTCTAAAATATGATGTATAATACTTTATAGAATTATAAAATTTACCCCACTCTTTAAACCCTATCTAATTTTAGCATTATATATCTTTTGCATTTTAAAACATTTAAAAAATATTGAAATTTTAAAAAAATTTTAAAAAAATATAAATTTTTTATTTTTTAGAAAATATAATTTATTATTTTATTTATATAAAAGTAGCTACAGTATAATAAGAGAGAAAATACATTTAACTTTATAAATCAACTTATTACTAGGAATCAGAGCTACTATTTTAGAAAATATGATGTGCAACGAAAAACTTAATATTTCTTATAGAAATATTTCCTGTTTTCATATACTTATAATTTTCTAAATTATGATTATATTTTAAACATTTTACACTTTTTTGAAGCCCCATTCCTTTATAAATAATGTGTAAAAGATTCGAATTATTTAGTTTTAATTTCAAAGAATTATATATCTATTTGAAAATTATTTATATTTTCAGTCCCCGAGACGAAGTTAACACCCCTGAGACTCCTTTAAATTCAATGTAGTATGCTAATTCATTTACAGAGTTTCTTTTCCTTTTTTTTTGAGCCCTTTAAGAGCCAATCTCATGCTTGTAATCAAATTGATACAATGATTTTGTAAATGTGAATACCTTTCCTTATTTTGATAAATTTTATCACTCGTTTGTGTGTAAATTGTCATTTTAAATGTTATTAAGGGATTCTCGAATTACCTGTCACATCGGTTGATACTCTCCGTGAAAGTATTCTATTTTCTTACTTAAACCAATGTTTTCAGTATTTACGAAGCTAGAGATGTCTTTTTCAAAATGCTTGAAGAATTAATTTGAATTTTTCTTGCTTCTTTTTGAACTACATTTTAAAGTTCCTTTTTGCTAGTAAGCTTTTCAGTTGATTCCATTTTCTTTATTAAATTGGTTCTATTTTTAAAACATGATACTTCTCTTGCTTATTTTTAAGATCAATACTGTTGTAAAACGTAATTTCATTACTTAATGGTTTGATGAGCGTCTTTCTTCGTAGCCATAATGAAATTTTTTGTTAGTTGTATATTTTGCATCTTTTGATAAGCGACTATTAGAAATATACTAAAATAAATTAGACTTTTTAAAGGAAATATCACCTAAAAATCGCCCTTCTTAATTGAATATACAAATTATTAAGATCTGAGATCAATTATTCCATTATTATCACAGTACATACATTAGAGTGAAACTGTTTTATAGCCAAGACGAATATCTAGACAAAGCTTTCATTCTCACTAATAAAATATATGCCAAGAATTTTAGTTTTACTTTTATTTGTCTACAATGTTCAATACTAATACCTCATCAACTAGTATTTACGTATCTAAAAATGCTTGTTAGAATTTATAACTTATTTTTTCCCTATTCAACCGAAATTTTACATTTGATGAAGGTTACTTTATCATAGCCAACTTTAAGTATGGTTGAACTTTCCCCGTGAAAAATTGTATATTACTAAGTTCGAAAAAACTGTTAGGGAACTGGATGTTATCTATTCCCTTCGAGAAAGTGCATTCGTCCGAAGCGGATGAATGTCATAGTATTTACTAAACTGCTTGTAAGGATTTTTTTATATAATCTCTTAAGCTAATTATTCACAAATATAAAACCACTTTTTTACTCTTGTACACTAGCAGTTCACTCTTTCTTACAGTAAATTGGAGAAACTTTTTTGTAGCGTACTCTTTCAAAAAGCAATTAAAGGCAGAAATATCTCTTCAGAGAATCTTTATTCTCTATTTTGACATTTATTCTAAAATATTAAAAAAAATGTAAGAAATATCCCGTTTTGTGAATACAGATACAAATGAGTATATTTCAAAATTTCGGAGAATCAGATTCAGTGCTACATATATAGTGAACAGAAGCACAACCCAATATGAGTGCTAATGATAATAAAAACTCAATTTTTACGATTCGGTCGTAACCAGTAACTTAAGTACTTCAATAAAAAAGATTCATAACGCTCCAATAAGTGCTGATATTTTGCTCTGGTTGAGCTTTGAACTTTCCCGTTAGTTTGTTGGTAGATTACTGATTCTTATAAATAATCATAAGAAAGATAAGAAAATTTTTGTTCGCTTTCTTAATTTTTGTGATACAATGTTTTTTTTAAAAATATTTTTATTGAAATTGGAATAGACAGACTACTTTACTACTACAGACAAACAAATTACTTTCCCAGTGTCGTTCTCTTTCATTTAAAATTTATCGAACATTTCATAAAAAGCTTTAAGATTACAGATTTATACAGACTAAATCCATTGCCAGTGCTTAAAAAATGATTTCCTTAAGAGTATAAGTAATACTAGCGGCATGTATTTTTCGTAATTGCTAGTTTGCTGTATATACTCGTTTTATAGGGGTGTAATTATACTCGTATTTTAATTGTAATTGTATATACTCGTTTTACGGGGTTAAAGGCAACTATCATCCGTGTTTAGTTTGATAAAATGAGGCGATTCATTGATGAATTTACATAATTTTAAAAAAATTATCTTATATATTGGAAAAAGGAGGTGGAGACTGAGTCGTATACAGATTTGCCTTCTCTTAAAAAACCATATGAATAAAAATTATACCTCCTGTTCTTTTAAAAATAAAAAAAAACAATTTAATACGATCGTTAAAGTGATTAAAATCTATTTAATATCTTTTCTGATTTACAAGACGAACTATTTTTTTTTAAATAAAAGAAAAACAACTTGAGAAAAATAACTTAAGCGAAATTATCGTTTAAAATTGTTTAATTTTAAGATTTTATTTGAGTGTCTAAGCAGCAATATTTTTAGTGAAAATATAGATGCTACTTATTTTACAATTTAAATTTTCTTCTGAAGTTTGAATCTAAATTAAGTTTATATAAAAATAAATAGAAGAAAGTTATTATATATATAACTTTATTCTATATCTATAACACGTTTTATAGATTGATCTATAAAACGTGTAGTCAATTTTTTAAACTTGAACAATTGGTTTTTTTAATTGTGGTTTTTGCATTTCCAAGAAAAGGTATAAAATTTCAGCTTCACTAATTATGGTACACATATTTTTGTCCCTGCTACGATCCAATAGCTCCTATATTAAATTTCTGTTTCTATACTGAAAACTTTTCATTCAGATTTTTGTTTCTATGATCAAATGTTCAGGGATTATTTCTTTCGACGATAACTTTTGCCATCCTGTAAATATAAAGATTATGTAACAAAAAGTCAGCTTAACAAAATATTTTTCAATAAATAACTTTAAAGCTCTAAAATAAATTTTTGAGATGTCTAAAACTAAATAAACATAAGCTTAGATTAGGTAAGAATGAAATTGGAAATTTTAAGACATGTTCTCCCTTAGCAGATAAATTTGAGAAATGAAATATGATCCATAGTGTCAACACTTTTAATAATATCAATAAGAATATCAGACCTTATCGAAAGCGTGGTCCCAAATTATCCAAACTATAGGCTTTCTCACCCATTGCAATATGAACAGAATTAATATTCCATAGTTATTTTCTCCCTGCAACAGAGATCCTGATATATGATATTTGAGCTTTTTCGTCATCGCATTTTTTAATAGAGGGAATAAAATTGATGAGTTCCGAGGGTTCCCGTTTCTTTTATTGTAATCTGGAAATTTTGTGATATATTCAATTAACTGAAAAATATTAGCTCTTTTTTTTAAAGTGAAACACGCGGCCCATCCAGTATAGTGACACTGACTGCTGTGCCGTAGGGCCTGGGTTCGAATCCCGGAAAAGGCATGGATGTTCGTAAATGTATAATGCCCCTTCGCCATGGGGATATTTTAAATAGCCGTCGAGCAGCAAGTCCTCTCGTGAGGTTGGTGGAAAGGGAAGACAGGTGGGAGCCCCATGTACCACCCCCAGGGTGTTCGCTCTCATAATTGGGGTGGAACCGAGCAAAATTGTGCTGACCCCTGGATGATGCTCAAAGTTGAGACTAATGACAGGCGAAAAATCTAACCTCTTGCCGCGATGAATTTCGTGAACCTTGATTTTACGGTCGATCAGGAGGCATAACAACAAATTAAAACACTACCATTACTCAATAATATCCTGCTTTAATTGTAAGATTGCTGCAATAGTACTCAAGAAAAAATTCTTTTATAACCAACTACAAAAGTGAAGAAGTAATTTTATTTCTAATACAGCCTCAATCGTGTAGCAATATGTATATCAGTTATAATTATTAAGAAAGGTTTGTTTTGATTGATTGGTGTTAAAGCCACATTTTGAAGGTACATTCAGGCTTGAAAGACTTTAATTAACTTTTAAATAGTTTGAAATGGCATATATTCTAGCCACACATCACAATTACTACCATACTAGTTTAACTAAAATAATAATTTGAAGATAAAAGACATCACTCAATTTTAATTTTCCATAAAGGTTGTTATTTATTATGTTCTAACTTTAAATTATTTTTCAAGTCGTAATTTCTACATTTTTTAGTTCAATACGTGTTTAAGACTTATATAAAATGTTAGATAACTCTTATACCTCCTTTCAATAAATTATTTATATTTCGTTGTGCTTCTCAAAGTAAAGGATATACGTAATTCCTAAAGATTCCTGATTTAAGAGATTTTGACAATTAGTATTCATAAATGTTATTTTTACTTGACACACAATATTTATCCATTGCTAAAATTAACTGTTTAAGGTTCATAATTTTGACAACATTCGAAAGTCATTCTGATATATATATCAATATACATATAAATATAATTTCATTGTAAGTAATAATACAGTTAAGAATAATTCTTTCGAAATTTTTACTTTCATTCAGTTCAACAACATAAAGAAGCATTAGTGGAAATAAGGAATAATTTGCAGAGGAGTTACAAAAACTTGAGTAAACATCGAAAATGGATAAAACAATAGTATCAAAACTTTTCCTGTCTATTATTAAAAATAGTATTATTTAGGATACCTGGAGTAATAGTATTTGCATTTAACTGTGTTCAATTCCGATTTTATTAAATAAATAAATTGCACTTAACATTTAATTCATTAAAAAATTTTCTTTATGTATATGAAGTCGTTTGGAAAATCGTTCACAATCTTATCTTTTTATCTACTTCAGCCGAAAAACTTTCACGTGTTTTTGCTAATGCCACCTGTCTGACGGTGTCAGATCGAGGACCACCAAATTCACCGCGTCAAAGAGCTAGCTGTACTCCTGTCATTAGCCGTAGCTTTGAGAACAATGCAGGTGATAGTACGATTTGGCTCGATTCCTGGAGGCGGTCAGGAGCTTCCCACCTATCTTCCCCTTCCACCAACCTTACGAGGACTTGTGGCTCGACGGCTATTTGGAGTACCCCCATGTCACAAAGACACTATACAGTTACAAATATCCATACCTTCTCCAGGATTCAAACCCAGGTCCTACGGCACAGCAGTCAGCGCCACTAACCGCTATACCAGAGGGGCGGAATTTTTACGTGTTTCTGCCACTATCAAAATCTAAGAATGATCCTTGTTCATCAAATAAGTATTTTTAGGGTCTAATCTATCATGAAAATCAAATGAAATTCATTTTTATCCATGTGGCCGATTAAATATAGTGAAATACGTCTTACATGAAAACGCTTAAGGGGAAATATTGGTTAACACGAAATAATACAACGGCCCCTACAAACTAATATGCATTTCCATGCATTTTTTTTCTCTTAGTACTAGACGAAAATGGCTTAACATGAAAAGATTTCCTTTCTGGAATGAATAAAATAATGAAAACACACCAGCCGAATTAGACTGTCCTATTGTGTTATCGGAAGAATTCATAGCAGTAGATGATGATAATGTGTTTGCAGGCCCATTATTGCAGAATAAGACATTTTGTGGAGTTTGTTCAAAGCTCAAAAAATATCATTGATGCAGATTCCGACGATGAAAATGAAATGAATTTTGCAGTTCCTGTTCCCACATCATCCAAATTGAGGAGCGTCATGAAAAACATGTGCAGTTATTTGGACGCACTTCCCAATGGTGAAATGAATAACAAAATGGACGATATTGATCAATTTTTTTTGACAGTTTGGAAAAAAATTAAAAGAAAATATCAGTTTCCCCCCCCAAAACTCAATAAATGTTTTGTTTTTCAAAAAATCTGAAAATTTTCAGATTAGCATTAAATTTCTAGAAACTCTTGTATTGTCTTTGTTTTATTGATGTATGGTTTTTTGTCATATCCTTTAACACGAAAAAATATTTTATTCCCTTCAGTTTCGTGTTAAGCGATTTTCCCTGTATTCATATATTTTTGTTTAATCTAGATAGCTCTTTTTTAATTTTGATAATACTTCAAACTAAGCAAGATGTCAGTTTGTGTGAAAGGGATATGTAGATCAACCACTTATTAATGAGTACAACTACAGAATTTTTAAATCTGTCGTCAGTCTAAGTAAAAAATACGATGTATATTAACCCTAGAAATCTACCCTTTCATCTGGCAGACTACACCTATAACAAATAACCTTGTACTCTCTCCCCCAAAGCAGTAAATAGAATTTGTGATTCAGTACCTTAATATGCCTTTGGCTACTGGATATAAGGATATTTTTTTTTGTTTGGTTTTTTTTAAATGTTTTCGCGCGTAGTATTTTTAGAACAATGTTAGTCTGAGAGACGAATGGGTAGAAGTAACGTTCGGAATTGAGAATCTGTCTTAGTTTTTTTTCTGCGTTATCGAGACAATGTCAAACCGTTTTCGCGGAGATAACTTTTGGGGTAAACCTGAGGTTATATCCGAAAATTATTAAAAAAGTTAAGTTAGGATAAAAATTTTACTTCTGAGAGGATGAATTGGAAATTGAATATTTTATTGAAGTCCAAAATCCCAAATTTTTCACTTAATAAATATCAGTTTATTGAATGCACATGTTATATATTTACATAATATGGCTCGCAAATCTGAAAAAAGTATTATCAGGAAGAAAGTTTGCAATAAAGCTAAGTGAAGATCTCCTTGCGCCAGGGTTGAAGAAACGTCTAAATATATCACCTTCGCTCCGATCAACAAGGACAATTATCTATGAGTTTTTGAAATTGGAGCTGAGCATTGAACCACCTGAACAATTGGAAACTAAAAAAAAAAGGAAAATTTGCGCTTTTTGCCCATGTAAGCTGCGTAGAATAACACGCAAGTTTTGTTTATTACGTTCTAAAGCAATGTACGGAGAGCATCATGCTAATATGTGTAAAAACTGCCTCGAAAGTAAATAAATTTTACTTTCTTGCTTACGTAAAGATTAGATGTTATGAAATCATCTGCAGGTAGTATAATTTTTATGTTATTAACTTTTAAATTATACGTGTTTTAAGCATCTAAAACTCATGTCGTCTGGGAGACAAATGGGTATCATTCCCGTAAATTTTTCAAAGGGTAGAGCATTCTAGGGTTAAGTAAACACACACACACAATAATTTCTTCCAAATTAAAAAAAAATAGAGGAAAAGAGAAATGTTGCAGTCGCCTTAAGAGCTTTTCAACGTAAATATGTAGTAAAGCGTAATGCGATTGAACAATCAATGTGGATTTTCTCTCTCAACCTTTGAGAATATCATTTATTTTACGTCAGCGTTTCTAGTTCTTTAACAAGATATCTCTCTCTTATTCGAACTTCTCGGCTTTTCCTTATTTAAATCGACTAAACTGCTGAGTAGAGCCTCCTTTACAATTGACTTAGCGGATTATTTAATGGCGTATAAGTTTGTACACACGTTTCTGCTTCGATTCACGAAAACTTCGTGCAATTTTATTGGAGCGCTTTGATATATATTTTTAAAGTTAAATACGAACTAAGAACCAGAGAAAACCTTCTGTTACATACCACAAGATCTATATATTAGTTAACTAATATGATTTTTTTTTTTACTGGTACTAATATTTTCAATACTCAAAAAAATCAAAATGTTTAAAAAACAATGAACTTAAAAAGATACAAAAATAGACAACCATAAACAAAGAAAGTACATGGAATAAATCATTCCCGAAAGAAACATGTAATAGAAATACTTAAATTGGATTAATAAATTATTGATATCTCTGGAGAAAAGTTCAATATCGAAAGAAAACAATTTCTTGACAATTCTTTAAATCTTAAAATAAGGATTGCGAAATAATAAATAAATAGGAAGAAAATATTTCGTAGATGTATTTATTGTAACAGAAACCACTGCCGTCTTTTAAGAGCTTCAAGGTAAAATATATAATTTAATAATGCTGTTAATTTAGGAAAAATAAATAAAGTGTGCTTAATAATAGGCAGTTATTTAGAAGACCAAAAATATTTTAAAATGAACAGCAATTTTTTGAGTTGTTTTAACGACACGTTTTGGTTATTTATAAATATATCAATATACGGAGAAAATGTCAAAAATTTGAAAAACTGATGAGTTATTTTGTTTCGAATTAAAATTTCCAACAATTTGTTCCCTTAATGATTGAATAAGGCATGAAAAGAACTTTTTTTAAAGTTTCCAATTTCCTGTTTTTACGTTATCTTTTTTAAAATCTTATGAAATAGTAATAAAAAGTCTAAAAAACTCTATACATCTCTTAAATCTGTACAGTAATATTTTAACCATGTTTGAAACATCTTTGCAATTTAAATCGAATATTTAAAACGAACACTTTCACAAATGGTCCGATTCCCATGTTACTTCAAGCTTTCTTTGTATAATTAATGGAATAGGACAGACATTTCAGATAATAGCCATGTATAGATATACTTTAACGCATAATACCATGGATTCATTAAAATATTATCACTTGAATTTTTGCCTTTAAAATTAAAAAACTATATATCTGATGAGAAAGTCGATGTAAGTGCTGTATAGAAATTGTTTTTCTGAATATTATTTTCCCGTTGAGCTGACATCAGTTAATATCTCACAAGAGGCATATACGAGAAAATGGAATTACGTGAAGTATTTTGTGAAGGAATATAAATATTTAGAAAAATAATAGCTGTTTCCCTGACAGGAACTACAACTTGATAGATGATGCATGCCACATAAGCTTTATACACATTTCTTTAAGATATAAGGTTATATGATAACATTTTTTAAAATAATATCCGTAATATAAAAGGATAGAAATGTATTTTAATGAAAGTTAAATTATTTTTAAATACATTTGTAGTTTAAATTACTTAAATATTTGATTCATACAATTATATCATTGATAACGATACAAATTTTAGAATCAACTCAGTAAAGGTTTAATAATAAATAAGGGTTCACAGAAAATAAAACACATCAGTTCATCACAGTTAGAATACTACTTTTATAAACTGACTCTGTTTGGTAGTTTAATAATATAGCACAATCAATATGTATGTATGACAAAATTAAAGAAAAAAAGTTTACCGATTACTTCATTCATATTTTCTATATATTTATTTTTTGTTATTATTAGTTTCTTATGTTTCGTATGAAAGAAACAAATATAAATAGCGTATATAATCGGTTCTCTTGTACATGGTATATTGTTAGTTTAAACTACTTTGCATATCTATACTTTCAAAACGTTCCATTATTTTCTAATTTCAACAGATATTTATTAAAGGAAATATATTAAAAATTATAGGAATATTAACCGAAGATAACTAAAACTATCAGAGAATTAAGAAGATATTTAAGCTTTTTCCCACTCATAAGAATGGCGTTCTGTCGTTGAAGTGTAGCATTAATGGTAAAGGAAAAAGAATTTAATCTCGCCAAAGGAAGTCTGAAATAATAATAATAATTCTTTTTGTTTAAATAGCAAATAACTAGAAATTTATTTTCTAATTTAATCAATTCAGATAATCATGAACATTCAC
The DNA here is from genome assembly GCA_019973975.1 of Trichonephila clavata. Classification (NCBI taxonomy): domain Eukaryota; kingdom Metazoa; phylum Arthropoda; class Arachnida; order Araneae; family Nephilidae; genus Trichonephila; species Trichonephila clavata. The sequence continues at coordinate 161,972 of BMAO01000364.1, read as the reverse complement.
TTAAATAACAGATAAATAAAAAGTAAAACGAATTAGATGAAAATTCATACATCTATATGAATTTGAATTGAATTATTTTAGAGTTTTTATGAGCTTATTCCGATGAAATCCATCCAATGTCTTTTAAAACAATTTTAATACTTTTCTAACACACTAGATTATTTCAAACTATGTTATTTATTACACAATGCATTTTATTAATAGATCCACCATAGTATTTAAATATTTGTTAAGTAATTTTATACTTTCAAATATTTTTACTATGGAACAGATATTTTAAGAATAAGCGATACCATAAATAATTTATCAAACTGATATAAAATAACCCTTCGCAAAACATTTCAATCTTTATTATTTTTTTTGTATCTTTCTCATTCTCTCTTCTTTTGACAGAGATGCGAATGGGGAGTTGGTTTACCGGAGCAGTGGTGTGCATCATGTTTATTCAAGGTTCTCTTTCTTACGAGGACAAACAGAATCACCTTCTATCCTCCTCGAATCTTCAAGACATGGGATTACCAAGCTCCTTCCCGGCATCTGTCTCCTACTCCGTTTTTCTGAGTGCTCTAAGTGGTCTACAGAGAACGACACAGAGGAAGAGGACGGGTTAGTCTAGTTTTTGATAGAAGAGAGTAGTACTTGAATAAGTACTTCGGTTAATCTTTGTGATGAATATACTACGATAGGTAACGATGGGTGAGATTTCATAAGCTCTAGTGCGATTACCCGAATGATAGTCTAAACAAAGTAATCTTTTATAAAATGTTCTCTAAAAATTCACGAGGAAATACTCAGTTTAAGTTAAGAGAACGGAAATGTAGATGTCATGTTTCAAGTGGATTGATATTCTGTGACAATTGAGAAACGTGTGCTGCTTTGTCACATTCATGTATAAAAGTAATGAATAATGCTTAATATAATAACTGCTATATTTATATATTCCGTTTATAATTAAAACATAAAATAGGTTAAGAAAGTGTTAATATAATGAAATGAAAGGATATGGTATTGTAGAAAAGGCTACATTAGTTTATTTCACAATCGCGCATGAGTTTGAATTTCTTCAATGGACCCCTGTTAGATGTAGCCCATTAAAAAAGCATGAGGAAAATGCCAGAAAACCAAAGCTACTTAATTTCTTAAAAGAACTATCACATCAGTCATTTTACAGAAAAAATGTGACAAATATCAATAATACTTTTGTTTAATTGACCATACACTTTAAATTAATTCTTTCTTTTATCCCCATGAGACATCTGTTGAATTACATTTGTTTTCTGTGATGTTACAGAATTAAATATGGATTTTAAAATCTTCAAAAATATTTTTTCTCTACTCAATAAGTTAAAATATTTTATTTCGATGTGCATTGAAACGTATAAAAGAAGACACGTTTAATCACGAAAATAATGTTTTAAAATTTAATAAAATATCAACGTTACTGATGATCATCGTGTCAAGTGGCAAAAGTTAACTTTCACATCAGTTGGAATTGAAAATTAATTATGCGTGGAAATAAACGGATCATACCGGAAAAATACCACATTCTTTTACATTACTAAATTCCGCCAATCTTGTATCAATATCTACGTTTCAACTCGTCTATCTTTAAAATGAATTAAAGAAATCAATTTTGAGTGCAAAATAGCTTTATATCTGAGAATTGATAGGTGTTTGGGTTGTGATTTGTTTCAGAGGGATAGTTGATATTATATATATATATATAGACCTGTTAGTTCAAATGTTATCTATAAATGATTTGCTTTTTACCTATGGTAATTAATTGTTTAGATTATATTAGTAATTCTATCAAAGAGAACATGCATATGCATCAAATTTGAAACATCAAAATTTAAGATTCCTAAGAGTTTTTTGAATGAAAAATTTTGCAAGTAGCTAAAATTGTGATATGGATTGATTTTATCCATACTGTTTTAATAAATTTCATCATAATTTGCAAAGAATCAGAAATTTAACAATAATTATCTGAATAAAAATAATAAGGTTATAAAGAAATAGAGTTTTCTTTTTGTTTCTGAAAAATTCTTCACTCGGACCAGTGTTTCTGTCACAAAGCGATATTTATTTTATGAATATTATTCTTAGAAACTTAGAAAATGTATCAGAGATACAAAAAAGCACTTTTCACAATGAAGAAAACCAATTTAAAAATGTTTCTTTAAGGTATCCGACTACCCTAAAAATGTGAATTTGCCAAAAATTGACAAATTTTTTATGCTTTTATTTTATAGACCATCTTATTAGCTTTATAAAAATACAAAGTTTATTATTTTCCGTTCACTATAACAAAAACTACAAGTGTGTTAGTAAAAGCAGATGTCGTTACTTTAAGTAAGATGTCATACTTTAAGCACGTTTTACTTGAAATGTGTTTTTCTGAAAATGCTCAAACGGGGACAGAGATTGCTAAAAAAATTTTAAAAATAATTAACTGAAATTTTTTGTTTATGTTCTGTATAATATTAGAAGTGTTTTAACTTTCAGATTTATCAATCTCTGTTTTATTACAAAATTTACAGTCCCTTATGTGAATATAATTACTGTTACTTTAAGCAATTTCATAATAACTAAGATAAAGTGCTCTAGTTCTTGTAAAAATTTAAATATCTCTTATACTGCAGGTCATTTAAAAAATGAACAACATAGCAACACTTCAGAATAAAAAATTTAAATTTTGTTCAAAAACTTTTGTACAGAATGATTATTGGTTAATGTTATTTTTTGTAAATTTTTACCAATTTTTTCCTATTTTAGTAATAATAATTTCTTTTTATCTTCTTAATTTTAGCATATTTTTCTTAAAATTTACTAAACAAATCTAAAAACAACAACAAAAAATCTCCATATCTCAATTTAAAAAAAAAATTTGTCGCAAGTAGTCGTACCTTAAGGTAAATTTTTAACGGAACTAACTTCATATCCCTTCAGAGTTTGCCATATACATGTTTAGAACCACAAAAAGCGTGAGGAAAAAATAGGTCGTAAGATTAGTTTAATTTCGGATTGTTAAAAGTTCAAATGCAAAATGAGTTACATTCGTAACGTAATGGTAGAAAATGAAATCTGGATATTAAATGAGTAAAAAGTGCATAAAATTTTTTGTTATTTTGATTTATTTAAGATTTTTTGGTTATTTATCTAAGAGGCTGATAATTATATTTGAAATATATATTTATTTTTTGACACTGAAACATTAATTTTAACTTCTAATTAGTTTTATAAAAGTTATACTTCATAACTTTTTAACGATGCTTTGTAAGCATCGTGTTAAGAAATATTTTCCATAGCACGTATTCACTAATACTACGTACACGATATTCAATGATATTGTTATTTGAACTGAGAAATTAAAGAAACGAATTTGTTTCTTATATTATAAGCGCCCCTCATCTACAGTATTGCAATTTTCACTAACAAATTAATTTCAATGTATAGTATCACTCTCTCTCTCTCTCTCTAATAGGGTTAATACTATTGTGACTTCAATTAAAAGTAGAAAATACATTTTAAAAAGAAAATCTAAAATTACTCGTTTCTCTTTTTTTCCATTAAAATCAATTAATGTAACTCATCAGAAGATGAATTTTGAGAACAACTCAACGGAAGAACTGTTAAGAAACTCGAAATACTTAGAAGTAATTGATATCCTCACAAGTTCTTTAAGTTATTATAAACTAGAATTCCTGCCTAAAATCATTTCAATGTTAGTAACATAATTTTGAAACTGGAAATAGTATTTGAAATCAGCCTATGAGTTTCTGTATTGTGAATCAATTTTAATGAAAGTTTCATAAAAAAAAGTATAGCACTGCATATAAAAAACTAGCAATAATGCAGAACGTGGTAAAATTATAAATATATCTTTGTGCCAGCTTTCGTCAAAGTTTGTGTTTATTTGTAATTAATTTATTTTACAGTTAAATTCCAAATTCCTGAAAAAATGTGCATATTAAGGAACTTTTTAGTATAGATTAACTAGCTCGCACGCGAAGAATAGGGTAGTTATTTAAATTGTGCTTTATATAAACCAACAATGTGAAGTAAATTTTGAGTCTTGTTGTTCAAAAACCGTCCTATGTTATTTAATGGGCAATAAAATGTTTTGAGCTGGCTTTTTACAAAATTTTTAATTTAAAGTAATCACTAAAAATCTAAATTGGTAGAAATAAGCGAAAACAGAAGAAATAATTTTTATAATTTTTGAAACATATTTCATTTAATAAGAATTATATATTATGAGTTTGAGAAAGGATTTTGTTTATATTGATAGGTTATGAGTATGCATCTTGTTCCTTTTATCAAAAATTCGAGGATAATTTGAGCTCAACATTATCTTATTTATTTTCCCTTAGAAAAGATTCCATTTGATTGGGTTTGAATTAACGTCATCCTAGAATAACTTGAAGGTTATTGATGACTATCTTCGTAATTTACTTTCGCATACTTTCCTTACCTAATTTCCTAACCATGCCATGCGAGGACTTTGAAACCCAATTCCATTTCATATACCGTAGTTTCCATTATTCTCCAAGTCAAGTCTTTGGAAAAAAAAACCATAACTTGAACTATCAACTCGATTTGAATATCCCTAACATGACTAGTCCCCATTTGGTCTAGTGAAACTAGACCAGATCCATGAGCCCATAAATCTGCCCAAAGTCTAAGAACAGCTGGGAGAAGCAACAGCCTCCTCACAGGAAAACCCCAAGCATTGCAGAATGTGCTGAGGAAAAAAGGACTGATGTCACATTTGAAGCAAATTGGGAAGCTTCTTTTGCCACAATTCAAGCACCTCAAGCGACTAGTCGAAAATCGCGAGAATGCCGTCTGATAACATCTGGAACCCTTGAATGATATGGCGAATTCAGGGTGTACAGAAGGGAGAACCCAGGTTCTTCATATTAATTCTTTAGCCCTGGAGTAGATCTCGGTCGACGTAAGGATTATGTGGTTTTCCGGGTACGCAGGATCGCTGGCAGCCACCTTCGCAAGGCCATCCACTATTTCGTTCCCTGGCAGGCCTACATAAGACCCACTGTAGATGGATAGGGTGCCGATCTGAAAGCTGAACCATGGGCCATAAAGTTCGTAATCATGACCACTGGGACACATCCTAGAAGAAGCAAATATTTTGAGGTCTTGAATATAAACATAAGTAATAAAAATAAACTCTGTTTTCATTTTGAAAATGGGTGGCGCTTAAACTCTAGTTTTTCACAGATTTAGAAAAATAGAACAGAAAAAAAATTGTTCAATCGAAACCTTATAATGTATTCAAATTTTGGCAAGAGCTGATGATCAACGAACATTTTAAATGGAAAAGTTAAACACTTGGAAATACTAGATTTGATTTATTAAGAGTCTCATATTATTATTGAAAAAACAAATGCAAAAAATAGCTTCGTAGTTGGTATCAGATCGGTGATTTCGAAGAAGTGCAAAGGTAAATAAGATAAAAAGTTTCAAAAATGAAATGGTCTGAAGAATAAGCTTTTTTTTATTGGTTACAAGGCTAAAAAACATCCCCCCCCCCAAAAAAATATAAAATAATTACCTGCAAAACTAATACATTACAAAATGTTTTACATGAAAAATTATATTTAGTACACTCACACATACGCATAATAAGGGAATGATCTTATTTTATGTTCATAAAATATTGTGGTATCATTGTCTTTTCTAAAAAAAGCAAAATAATGCTTATGTTGACTTTTTTCACTCCTAACTTGATCTGCCTTTTTTTTTTTTATATTAAATCTATGACAATATTAATAAGAACCGAAAAAGAATCACACATTTTTGGAGCTTTATACGTTATACTAAGTCAAGGATTTATTAATTCTCGACTAATGATCTATAATAAGCATAGAATTTAGCTAGGTAATAAATAATTTCCAGTGTTTTTGAAATAGTATAGAATTCCTTTTATACGTTATTAAAAACAAGATGTATCATTTACGATGTATTTTTCTACGTTAGAACACTGTAGAACCTTTAACAAATTTATTTGATCTCTGAGAATCTTCGATACAGTAATAATTTTAACATTATTTGCAATCTTATTTAGAAATAAATAATAGTTAAAATCAGTGTAAACTATTTCAATGTAACCATTACTCTTAAATAATAGCTGTAAGACAGCGCTGGTGTAACAAAAGAAAAAAAACTGTTTAATTATTTGCTAAGAAAATATGATAAATGAATATTTAAGAAATTAACTTTGTTAATTCCCTATTCCTTATTAAATGGACCCAGCAGTACACTAAGATCTCTGTATTCGTAGGTTCATTGTCAGTGAATTCTGTCTTAGTGAGATGACTGCAATCTGAATATTTTGCTTGAAATAATAAAATATAACGGAAAGTAACTAAATTGAAATCAAGTATAAACTTAGAACTTTTAGTCAAGATTCCATTAAAAAACCTAAAATGAAATTTAAATTTTAAAATTTCTTTTAAGTTTACTTATGTCTGTGATTAGAATTTGGTAAAAAAAAAAATAAAAAAAAAAAATGGTACATGAATGGTATGTAATTTTTTTTTTCAGTTTCAATTTAACCCGATTTTATAATAAACAATTGTTTTGGTCAGAGTTTCTGATATAATCTTTTACATTCGAGATCCAATTTTCATAAAAGAACAAATTTGCTTCTAATGAGTTTTATTTCTAGCTAAATAATGTGAAAGCACATTACTTCGAATAAAATAATCCGAGGAAAATTACATTATACTTTTATATAATTCGTTAAATTATTGGTAATTGCATTGAATAAAATATAAACTATATTTTAAAAGTAAAATTTATTTAATATTTCCGATAGATTTTGTAAATGAGGAAATTAAAGAAAAGTACGTTAGGAAGAAAAATTAGATTTTATTAATAGTTAGCATAAATAACAAATGTTTCATCATAAAATTCTGAAGGTGTTCGATTAAAATAAATCCTTCCTTGTAGCTGCTATGTAACTTAATAATTCTAATTATAGCTGCTTTGTGAGATTTTAGGTGCAATGATGTATGAATGTTATGTGATGGATTTGCAAACTATTCGTAGGAAATCTTGGAACCAATTCATCGCGGATACGGAGGTCTTACTGTACTAAATATCAAATACTTTTGTTATATATGAACCATTATCTTTCTTTTAGTCACATTTCTGTCTTCTCAAACAGCAATGGGGATGGATCTGACTGATTACCTATGGAATAAAGCCCATGAAAAACACCGCGCTATGGTGCTGCAGCGAATGATGAAGAACGGAAAAAGGTAAAAGAAATTTTTATGCATCCCTAACAAGAATCAATAACTTTCGGGGAAGAAAAATTCTTGTACCACAATTGCTCAATTTTAAAGGCTTGTTTGAGCTGAAATGTAGCTCACTTTACTCTTGCATAAGAATAAACAAGCCTACCGATTGTAAACTTTACAAGCGTTAAGATTGGTTTCATTCACTCATTTTTTTTTGAACTTAAGCTTAATACTGGAGAGAAATCAATTGTGATCATAATATATACGCCTAAAAAATAGGAGAGGGGAAAAATCTTTGAAAAAGTGTGGAAAATTTTAAAAGTGTGAATTTTTTTTATTTAGCTCTTAACATGCAGATGAAACTTTCTAACGTAATATTTTAAGTAAGTAGAAAGTGAAAATAAAGTCAACTTTTGCATATCGAATTTTTTTGAAATACTGTTTCGTTTTTTCGTAAACTTCTTGAAATCGAGTAGGAAATATACAGAGCAAATCGAACGAAAGTGCTAAGCCTTTCTGTAAAATCATTCATTTTTTGTTTTGTTTTTTTCTTTTGTAAATTGTTTAAATGCTTTTTTTGTGTATTCTTTTCTCTTAAAGTTGTAAAATACACACGAAGCATTACTTTCTTAAATATATACATATATAAAAATATAAATATAAATATAAATATTTCCCCCCTTTTTTTATAATATTCAATATGTCACGTAAGATAACAGTAAACGGATAAAATTTCTTTAACTTTGGTTTTAATTTTTAGGGTTAATAAGTATCAATATGTGAGTTTAAAGTATTTTGTATAAAATACGATTGAAGAATTTTAATGTAGAACCTTTTAGTATAGTAGAATATTTTAATATAGAATATTTTAATATAATATAATATTTTAATATAGAATCATTTAATATAATAAAATATTTTAATGTAGAATCTTTTTGAATATAGAGTTTTAAATGTAGATTTATTTCTAACGCTTTTGTTAGATTTGTGAAGAATTGCGTGCGTTGAAACTGACTGGCATTAAAGCATCGAAAATAAAACGTAAAATTTTTTAAATTTTGCATGTATGGAAAAATGAACATATTAAACATTTTTTTACTGAATTGAGTTTTGATTAAGAAAGAACATTTATCGATATTTTTTTGTAGCAGAATTTGATGTTCTTTAAATTCTGCTAAGCAATTCCGCGGCTCTAGCAGATCTTTAAAGTTTTTAAAAATTCAAGTGGATTGAAAAAATACATTCGAAATATAAAAAAAAAAATTCCTCAATTTTTTTTCCTTTGAGGAATTTTTTAAACTTCTGGTAATTAAATGGAAATTAGCTGCTTATCCATAATATTTTAAATTTTCAAAAAAGTCCTATATCGAGAATAGAAAAATAAAGAAGAGATGGTGTTCCAAATCATGTGCATTCCGGATAAGTTAATCTTTTTAAAAATCATTTGATACTCTTTTTCAATAACTTAAACAATATACAGCATAAAAAGTGTTGAATAGGAAAGACTTTCAAAGGAAGCTGTTATATAAATGTAATAAATGGAAATTAGGATTCACAATACACATCAACGATAAAAATCATGCACCTAAAATAAACACTAAATGTAAGTATATTGACTTATAAAAATATATATAACCTTAATTTTTAAACAAAGTGTCTACAAAAATCAAGTAAAAACTATAAGGTAACTAATGACAGTGATAATTACTGAATGTTTCAATCTTTTTGTCTTTATCGAATGCTTTATTCCGTTGTTACTAATTTATTATGTTAACTGATTAAGTAGATTTGGCTGTATTTTCATTTCACTCAGGATACATTAAACTGTAGTACAGTTTAATTACTGTTATCTGATTACTTTGAAAAGTGTGACAGCACAATGACTTTTTTTGATGCTCAAAACTAAGTAACTGAACTTCAAATGAAAAAAATCTTAATGGGCTTATTTTTGGAGGATTACAGAAACGGTAACAAAAATAAAACGTACGTATTTTTTCCTAAGAAAATGCATATGGATCTACAGATTTTCTAAAATTGAAAGCAGCTTTTCTAAATGTTTTGGAGCTTTTTAATTGTTTAAAAAATAGTTTCATGATATAATAAATTAAATTGAGGTACCCGATTAAAGTGAACAAAAATTAGTTAAAAAATATAATTCTATTTGAAGAGGCAAGCAAAAATTCGCTCGTTAATGTACTAAAAACATGAATAATAATAATAATAAAGTCACGAATAAAATGGTTTATAACTTGTATAATAAAACGTATCTTGTCATTAAGGAAATTTTAAAAATTCCAGGCACCTTTATTGTTACAGAAACGGTGATAAATAAATTAAAAAATGAATTTTTTTGTTTAAAAAAAAATCTGTTTTTGCTATTTCTCTTCTCATTCAATTAATAACTTAGGCGAAGTGCATAACGACTTTTGAAATATTTAGATCCTGTTCCAAAAGTCATGAAAAAACAATTAAACATAATTCTATAAATATACTTATTTCACACGTGGGATTAGAATGTATTAACTTGTTAATGTATCTGAGTAACAGATATTAGAGATGTAAAATACGATTTAGAAATCATGAACATTTACGATTAATTTTTTGTTTAGTTACTACTTTTCTACCCTTAAGTGGTCATTTTTTTTACCCAAAAAAGGCACATTTTTTTATTGTTTATAACTAAACACCGTACTAATTTCCGCCTTCACCACAAAAACATGCCGGACGAAAAGCATTTCAGTACCATAGACAAACTACATCACCTTTTCAAAATACTAGCGCTAAATAAAACACCATAACAATTAAAAATAAGCGCAAATCAGAGAAAGAAAGAAAATATCAGAGTGCTCGTACATTGTACTGGCAAACCACTTAAGGTTTTAATCTGTTAATCTTTGCTTGTTGGAAACTTGTTGCATTTTATAGGATCAAATGAAATAAGTAACAAGAAATTATTTTTATACATTTTAATAGAATTCAGAGTATACTTTAATTATGTATAGGCATTTTTTAAATTTAAACATATAATCATTTTAATGTTCATACTCTTAATCGTAGCGAAAAAACATCATGTTTTTTTGCTCTCAGGAAATGTGTGTGTGTGAATATTTATTCATTAAGAAAAAATATAAGTCAGAGTAATTGATTTAGGTCGTATATTTGGTCTTACAATTACGTATTCATATTTGTGAATCAACTGAAAAGGATCAATGCATTTTTATTCATTTAATATTCTGATTATGCTGAGTCAAAAAAGGACGCAGTCGTATAAGAATTATGCATGCATAATAGAGAAAATATTTCAGAATTATTTATTACAATAAATTATTTACTGGATTATTCATGAAAGAAACATATATGAAACAGTTTTAAAACGAAGTGTATTTTCACATTAAAAAATAATTTTGTATTAAAATAATTAATTCCTTGTGTGATTCAGATTTTAAAATTCACTTCAGATGGTTACACAAAATAAGAAAACAAATCAATAACACTCAATATTGATTTTTCTTTGCTTTATTATTTAAAATAAAGTACGAACTATTTTATATTTAACTATGCTTTAACAGGATTCATAGTGAAACATAAATATTTTACTGCTTTATTAAAATTATATATATATAAGGCCCCTATTACAGATATAGAGAATAAATACATTTTTTATGTTTCTATAAGTGTTTTTATATTACAATTTTTATGTTTTATTTTTCACACACTTAACTGTTCAGAAGTTCTTTTAAAAATTATGATAAAATGATTTTTTTACGAAATAAATTCATGTGAAGAATTTAAAATTAAGTTAGGAAATTCAAATCAACAAAACATAGACGTCTCAATTATTAATCTTATTCTAATTATAAATAAATCGAAATATAAAAATTAATGAATGTTAAACTCTTTCTTAGCTCTATTTAACGCGTCTAAAAAACAAAAATTTCAAGAAAAATAAAATTTTAATAAAAAATAATAATTTAAATAAAAAAAATTTTATAAAATTTATTTTTTCAAAAGAAGGCGGAGAAGAACGTTAGACCATTCCTTAAAGTACCTTCTATGTTATACTTCCAATGTACTTAGTATCACTGTCATTGTTGACAGTTTAGCTGTGTGATGGTATAAATGTAGGCTTTCTTAGACGCAGTAAAACTTTGACATAAATGTTACTCGACAAAACCTCTCTAAAAAAGGTGAAATGTTTTGTCACGAGAAATATAAGCCTAAAGTAACTCATGTTCTGTGCATATTTTACTCTCTCTCTTTGACTAAAATTTCATAAACTAAATATTTAAAAATTACTTCGTTCAGTTCGGAACACGACACTATGAATTACGAGATAAAGTTAATAATTAATCAGTAGTTCAAATGTATACATAGCTAACAAAAGTAAATTTTATATAAAATTTGAACTCCAAATTTTGAACTTTTAGCATCTTTGGATAAAGTTAAAAAATTTATAGTTTTCACATTCAGCAAAAAAAAAAAAAAAAAAAAAAAAAAACCCCTTTACCAGTCACTTTGCGAGCATAAAGCAAATGTCTTTGCACATTGGAGACATGACCGAAAATGACCACATCGCTTTGCATTTCTGTTATGTTCTTGAATCACAGCAGCTGTTTACTTCCTTTTCATTCGTCTACTGTATCCTGGCGCAATTCACGGTCTCCTTAGGAATGTCGACTGTTTGTGAAGAACAATTCCGTTTCGTTTGAAGCAGGTAAGTTATGGAGAGAGAGAGAGAGGATCATGTGAGAGATTAGATAAAATTAAGAATTAACTTTATTACGGTTCATATCATATCCCTCCGACGAAAGGCATCAGATACTAAAGATTCATGAAGGATTTTCTCCCTTCTCCGTGGTATTTGTGTGAGTATCAAGAAATAAAATAATAAAAATTCTTAAAATTAAAAAAAAAATAATTTATCTGCAGAAAATTGATGGATTAACTGATTTCATTTTTGGTTTTACGATAAATGAAGGAAGTGCAAAGTGCAAAAGCTATACAAAATTCAAATTATATATAAAAATACCAATATATAAAAATTATAATAAAAAATACTGGTGTGCTCCAAGGTGTTTAAATAAAAGTGGAATTAAATTCATGCAAAATTTTTGAAATCAGTTCCTGATTGTCATTAGTTTGGGGCTGACAATACGATGTTAATGGTTATTTAATATCGTAATTTCGAAAAAATCTCGACCGTTTCTATTATTTAAAATCTGATAGGAGCTTGAATTTCAACAAAAAAAAAAAAAAAAAAAAAAAAAAAAAAGACTGTTTTAGACAATTTTTATTTTTTATTAGTAACATCTTTGGATACAAAAGTTCATACATATTTCATATCGTGATCAATAACAATATATATGAAGGCATTTTTAGCAGAGATATAATATCTAAAAGGTCGCAAAAACAGTATCAACTGACATAATATGAAAAGGTTTGCTAGTAGGCTTGGAGAGAGAAAGAGAGAAAGCTGTATCATTTTTTTAAAATTTGTGATCTGACTTTTTATTAAGTTAAAGAGCTCACAGTGTTATATGTAATTACCAATATAGATTATTATTTCTTTCTTATAATGTTATGGTGACATAACACCTAACATTTTTTTAACACCTAGATAACTAAATTGAATATGAGCTGGTTTCCAATAATTTGGTGAATAGAGTTTAATGATCAACAGTTTTGTTCAATCCTTTCTTTTTTTTAATTACTAAAATGATGCCATAATTCTTAAAATACATTGAATTACTCCTGCCCACTAAAATTTATGGGCATTTATTTTTTTTATATCAAGACAATGATTAAGAACAACGTGATGAGAAACAGGATTGCGATTAAGCATTTAACAACTTCAATGTTTGGGAACCTTTTCTTCAATTTAACTCTATAATCATACATAGATAATTTTAGAGATCATCTAAAACGTCACCTAGTTAGAATTTTTTAAAAATCTAAAACAAGGAAGTATTGTTGGTATAAACTGGAAATTTATTACCATGTATGAAGTGATGAAATTTACTTAAAGAATCAACAATAGCATGACATCCATATTCAGTAATTGAATGATTTGGTTCATAGATATTGTTACGTAGATCAGGGCTCGAGGATTTTATGCTATCAGTCGGAAAGAGCAAGACAGTTCTTCAGGAGTGATGGAAATTTATTTTCGGAAAACAATCCTTGAAATACAGGGTACAGCGACAATATACTCAGAATAAATCTCAGCAGGCCTTAACACCTTTTACGGCGTTCAAACACAGCTATCAATGTCTAAAATATAAGTATTTTAAAGATTATTGAAAAGCACTCTCGTTCGTCCTACACAGCAGCTGAAGTAATAACTAACCACTGATTGATTCTTCACAGTCAAATCAATACTACTCTTTGCTTTTGAAGAAGAATATATTTTCATTTCAACCTAGGTTCCAAAATTAATCACTGTAACCATACAATTTACATTTAATGTTGAAGATCCAAATAAATTGAGTTATCTGCCTTCACAAATACTTCCTCCTTCTCCACCCACTGTGACGTTTGAAACAGTAAAGATAGCGTGATTTGAAATATGATAATTTAGTTTAATTAAGTCACAGCTATTATTTACATGAATATGCAATTTAGCACTATTAGATGATTTTAGAGTTCCAACAAAAAACTTTGTGAGGGAGGGATCTTGGTGTCCGTTCACTGCGAAGGTTTCGCTCTCCACACTTGGTTTCTCTCCGGGCTCCCTTTCAGTATCTGCGGTTGACCGTTGTCAGCGTCCTTTTTCTCCCCCTCCATCCAGTCGGGGCGGAATAGGCTTCTCCTCGTGTCAAAGGTTGCCGGGGCTAACTAAGGCACGTTCGTTGCTGTATATTAGCAACTGCAGGTGCTTTTGCACATGTGGTGATCAATTCTCCTAAAACCGATCCGGTCGTGGGAGGCAAGTCACAGGTGTCCCAAAAGGGGGACGCACAGATGTCACACCACGCACAAAAACGATGCGTATTCATTTTCAGATATATATTCTTTGTCACAGAACAATATTAATCAAAGGTATACTAACAATTGAGGTAATTTACAGGACAACCTAAAGGCTGATAATTATTGTATCCAAATGTTCAGACATCAAAATTGTTATGCATCAGTTTGCGAATTTATAAAGAAAAAAAAAGCTATAACAAAGATCATTGATACTCTGAATGTAGTTTTTCAATAATTTCTTAATTTTTTTTCGCAATTTGCAAGTACCAAAGTGCTGCAAAAGGTACAAATTAAAGTTTCTAAAGGACAAATTTTATCTCTTAAAATATTTAAGTTGAATTATTACATTAGTAAAGTAGAAAAATATAAAATAGATATTGGTACGTAGATAATAAATCTAATCTAAAGTAAAAATTGTTTGGCTTTCTGTCATTTTTTAAAAAATGTTTATAAGTTGATTTACGCAACGACTTAAAATTTTTATCAGAATTTTTGGGAAATTCCATGACGTTTTAATGGGTATTGTAGTCAATCTTTTTATATTGAACATAATGATTACATTATTGCTAAAAATAATGATATTAAAGTATAATTTATAATAATTATGTATAATCAAATAAAATACTCGTAATGATCGTATAAAAATATAGTTTATAATGGTTATATATATATATCCAAGTTATACTTGTAATGATCGCACTCAAATATTTCATTCCAAAATTTGATGTTAATTCTATATATATAATTTCTCTATATCAAATATTCATTATATAAGTCTTATAACAATAATGAAAATATTTGTCATTCGAATGACTTAAACATTCCTCCGTCAAGAAATTTAATGTCAAATAAGTGGTAATTCATACAAATGAGTGTGTGTGCATGCTTTTGTATTTACAGTAGATGGAATCCTAGAATATTTCCTTTTTTTGGATAGTTGAAATTAGTTTTATTGAGGCTTTTTATTCGAGTGAAAAATGACGGTCAAATGAATTGACATTGAATTTCTAGTTATTGCAAGTAATAATTATTTGACTTAAAGCATCCTTCTTATCTTTACTTAGAAAATAATGCCCATTGTAAAGAAAAAATTACGAATTTCTCATCAAATTAATTCATAAAATCTGTTACCTGCTTAGGAAGAAAATAGTTAGATCTTCCTAAGATTGATGAAAAACGGAAAGAAAGATTTTAACTTAGGTGTATTCATTTCGAGTAACGTGTTTTTAATCTTCTATAGCAGTTGTCTTCAAACTGGGTTCCACGAGTCATAGTAAAACAATCGAAAAGAAACTTATAAATGAGTTTGCAAAATGGATTCACGTTCTCTAAAATGTTTGTATACCCACAAGAATTTAAAGTTTATCCCTGTCATTAACAAACTAAAAATTTTATTCATGCATAATTTTTTGCATTACTTTTTAAATTTTTATTCTAATATAATAAAAGAATACTAAAATGGTTATCTTTATATGTTATAAATACATATATTACTTACTAGATTGTGAATATTTTATTGTTTACTATCTTGAGTTCAACGAGATAATTTTATACTCGTTAGAACAATGTTTTACAAAACTAAATGGTTTTCTAATGGTAAATGCAAATTTTTATATTTGTGGAAAAACACCTACAACATATACGCTGTTAAAAATCTAAATTTAAGCAAGAACAGATCCTGAATTTCATGTTGAAAATTCACGTAAAATACACAATATATCTCACACATCTATAAACATTTTAATGCCATTCATAACAATGTGTACAAGTAAAAAATATTCCTCAATGAAGTGGCTACAAAAACAAATATAGAAACAAATGTAAGTAAGAAAGTATAATATAAGTGAAGAAGAATAGAAACAAATGAAACTCGGAATATGTAATGTGATTGCAGTTATTCTCAATAGACCTAGACTTCGACAGTTTGTGTTAAAAAATGTAAGCACACATATCCCAGTTATTAAACATAATGCATGGGTAGATGACACTTGGATCCCAGATTAATATTATTAATGAGTAAATTTATTAAAAGTACAGATTAATATTTTTTAATTGCCTTAATATTTATCTATTGTTTATCTACTTCGAATATTATTTTAAGATATATACTTCTAAGTGCGTGTATATGGAATAGGGTTCCACGAAAATACTTTTAAGTTCTAGGGGTTCTACGAACACACCTACTAGTTCTAGGGGCTCCACGAACACGCCTTCTAGTAATAGGGGTTTAACGAACACACCTTCTAAATCTAGGGGTTTCCCGAACACACCTTCTAGTTCCATGAGTTGAAAAAGTTTGAAGAACACTGTTTTATGGTATTTCTTTTCCGGAATATTACCTATTCTAATAAATGGGTGTGTACTAATCTTTATTGACAAAAACTATTTCTCCTGTAAATTTGATGTATATTCATAAAGCATATTTTTCAACTAGTTCTTGTTTTCTTCTTCGATGAATGAATGAAAGATGATGATGATGATCAAATGATTGCTTTCATTTCAGATGAACAAAGAGCACATGAAGTAAAATAGTCGAAAACAGTCATTGATCCAATAAATTCAAGAAACGGATTGGACATCTATCTGAGAAGAATAAAAGCAATGTAGAAAATTATGTATAATATTTTTGTTTCTGATTACCAACAATTTGTACTCTTTAGTTGTAGAATGAATATTTGTAGGATAGAAAAACTTTAATGTAATTAATATTAATTCAATTCTTTCATTTACAAGACATCATTACAGTATTTTAATAGCCTAGAATAGAAAAGAAGAAAATATTTGTCAAGAATATCCAAGGGTAGCAATAAAGTATTTATAGAAATAGATTTTAATTTATAAGAAAAAAATCTGATTATATTTACTTTTTTAAATGTGATTTTTACTATCCAACAGGTAATTTACTCACTCACATCTCACCTGGTTCTACAATATAAAACACATTTTAAAATTTAAAAAAAATCCACGCAATAATTCAGAAACACAGCAGCCCAACAGAAAATATTTTGAGGGAAATCCTAGCAAAATGTTATACAACCCATATAAAAAAAATCATAAAATAGCAAGTCACATAGATAACAAAACATAAGAGCTTTCAGTCGATACAATTTGGTAAGAAACAATTGAAAGTTACGCAGATAAATAACCAATAATATTAGTTATGAATTGTGAGTCTATAAATATAAACACTTACATTTCTTTGTTCATCATCGAGAACAAATTAACTAGAAATTCAAACATACTATCATCAAAAGAAAACTATTATAATTAATTAGGTTGCGGGTTAAAAAGATCACAGATTCAAACCAATTTTAAAAGCGTTTAAACAATCAAAATACAGAAAGAAATTTTTATACATATTTTACACAAAGTTTTTGCTGGAAAGATAAAGAATAAGTTCCATAAAATCCATAAAAATTGGCTGAGGAAAGCCGCTTAAGGTATCCGACTACGTGCGACAACTTTTTTCAAAAAAATGGGGATATGGGGATTTTTTTTTTTTAGATTTGTTTAGTACATTTTAAGAAAAATATGCTAAAATTTAGAACAGAAAAAGAAATTATTATTAGTAAAATAGGAAAAAATGGGTAAAAATTGACAAAAAATAAACTAAACGTGCAAATTCTGTACTAAAAGTTTATGAACATATTTTCAATTTTGATGTGTTGTTTTGCTTTCATTTTTGAAATGACCTTCAGGATAAGAAATATTTTAATTTTTTCAAAAACTGGAACCCTTTATCTTGGTTATTATATGAAATTGTTTAAAAAAACTGTGATTATATTCACATAAGGAGCTGTAAATTTTGTAATAAAACAGTGATTGATAAATCTGAAGGTTAAAACACTTCTACTATAAAACAGAACATACACAAAAATTTTAGTTAATTATTTTTAAAGCTTTTTGAGCATTCACTGGCCCCATTTGAGGATTAAAAAAACACATTTCGAGTAAAATGCGTTTTAAAGTATGACATTTTGCTTAAAGTAATGACATCTGCTTTTACTAAAACACTTATAGTATTTGTCCTAGTGAATGGAAAAATAAATAATTCGTATTTTTATAAAGCTAATAAGATGGCCTGTAAAATAAAATCATAAAAAAACTGTCAATTTTTGGCAAAATTCACAATTTTAGGGTAAATAAAGAAATAAAAAAACGAAAAGAAATATCAAATGCAATTGCGATTCTCTGTAAACTGTTAAATTCCTTAAAATCTTTTGAATTTTCGTAAATGTTAGTTATGAAAACCATTCGCTGTAACCGATTAGTCATACTCGCGAGCTTATCCTTTTAAGACCCAAAATAATTTTATCTTTAAATATTAAATTCTACTGGTTATTAATAATATAGGGACCCCAATGAGAGAGAGAGAGAGAGAGAGAGAGAGAGAGAGAGAGACACTTGGAAAAACAATAAAAAAATTCCCGCTCCCACCCTGCAACGTAGACGGTACCCGCACGATCGTGCGGGTTGGGCGTTTCTGTGAAATTTTACGAGTCATACATATTTTGGCTCTAATCTGATAGAAAAAACAAACTTAATTCAATATATAATTAATTTCTTTGTTAACTCATTATTTATTTACTGTAAAAATCTTTAAAGTATCACTTTTGCTTTTGATAAGTATAAATAAACACTACATTTTTCACAACATGTTTTCGAACTGCTTTCGTAGCTTTAATATATGCACTTGCGAGGTCTTGAAATGTCATCAACACTTCGCAAATGGCTGTCATGCCTTTTATCCTGGCATGGCTTTTCTGCAGGCGGATTATAATACTTTGCGGGATGAATTACAATACTGTCATCTTCATCATCAGTTAAAATACCTTTGCTAGTATGTGTAGATGCTGCTAGCTTCAGGTATTTCTAACTTAAATTTTAAGCGATCCATTTTGAGTTTTTATAGGAATTTCATTTGATATTACATCTTGCTTGTACTGAAACCAGGAATTTACTTCAGCTATAGATATTAAATTAATGAGTTCAAGAGACTCTGATGGTAAAAGATAATCCAAAGTTGACTTTATGTAACAAATACTTCCTTATTTTCTTTTCATCACTCTGATCTGAACTTGATTCTTCTTCCAGTATGCGTCGTTCATATGCTTTTCCCGCAGCATAGTCATCATCCGAAAGATCATTTTCAGAATCTGATCTATTCATCAATTGCAAAATTTCTTCCGTGTGTGAGAATTTGTTTCCTTTTAGACACCTGAAATTTTTTTTATTAAAAAGTTAGCACAGTATTCTATGGAAAATGATAAAATGTATCAGAAAAGTTTATTATTTTAAAAAATAAAAAATAAAAAGATAGCTTGCCAACTCCCACCGGAAACCCCCAATTTTTTGGGGAGAGGGGAGAGAAGCGATAGGGATGCAGATATCTGTGGAGAGGATAAAAATGTCATACCCCTCAACAAGTTAATGAAAAAGAAAATTAATTGCAAAAAAAGAGCGAGAGAAAGAAAAAAAGCGATTCATCTATGGTGACATCCAAGAAAACTTGGTATTAATTATGTTAAATATTTCATTTTTATGTAGGCTTCCATTAAAATTATTGAAACAGATAAGAAAACTCATATACCAAGTACTAACCTTTACAGCTGCAATAACTCAAGTAACGCCCAACCCGCTCGATCGTGCGGGTAACGAAATCCTGAGTTCTACAAGCAACATTAATAGAGTACAGTTATTTTTTATAATTGTTTAAATATTAAGACAAAAATTTATATCCAAGCAATTAGAAATATATGAATAATTATCTTTTTACCTCAGATAAAAAGACGTGTTTTCGTTGTATTTGTAAATAAAGCTAGATTTGCCAGTTAAAAGTAAAACATGGACTACAACCACCATCTGTTGATAAAAACTGATACTTTACACTTTCTACAAACCCGCTCAATCGTTCGATTCGGGCTTTTCTTGCATACAACTATTCCAGAAGCAAGAACGTATAAGAATATCTCACCTGACGATCGTGTGGATTGGGTCTGGCGATGTTTCAATCGAGCCAATTGTCCGAATCCAGATTCCGCTACAGACCCGTAATGTAATGGAGCTGATGCACGTTAAATATATCAGAGTTTAAAATTCTCAACAATAACCCTTGAGCTACTTCTAAGTGTGACGTCATTAAAAAATCAATCAGCAATGAAAAAGTCCGAATAAATAAATGCTATTTATAGTAACATAAGCTAGAAAAAGGAAACATTATATTATGTTCAATACATTATATCTCAACGAATATTTATCCTAATGATAAACTTTTGACAACTTCTAAATATAAGTTTCTTTTCTAATGTACAAATTTTTTAATCTTGCAGAATATCAGAATAAATGTCTGCTTATTAATTTTTGAGGAACACTTTATCAAAGGTAAAATTTGCGATGGACAAAGGGTTTGGGGCAATAAAAATTATATGATACCTAAATATATATCCAGGACAGCAGATAATTTTGTACACATATAAATGAATACTTTATAGGCATAGATATTATACATTTTAGAGTCTTTTATTACTCTATCCTCAGAGATATTACTTAGATAAATTATCCATGTTAAAGAATTATATCAGAATGATTTGAAGACATTAGAATGAAAGGAATGGGAAGCAATTCTCAGAAAGGCCTTTTGTGGAGACTTAGGGAACACTTACGTGACACAATAAAAAAAACAACAAGATAACTAAAACACAAATAGAGTGATTTCACTTTGAATCGTGACCTTCATAAGTTTACTTTACTGTTTATAACTGAACTCAACTATAAGCATTCTGCTTTTGTCTCCAATTAGACTTTACACTGCTGCTCGCTTTTTTGAAAAGAATCATATTGGTTTTTCTATTGGTTAAAAAATCACTTCATGCAAATCAAAACAGCAAACACAAATGATTCTTAAATATATAATTTTTAAAAGTCAACAACATAGATTAGGATTTAAAATATAAAATGTTAACTGCGTAAGGTTTCTCAACTGTGGTCTCAATCTCTGTTTTTCTCAAACTGTGGGGCGTAATAATACTACAAGGGAAGGGGGCACGAGAATATCGGAAAGTCGAAAATAAAAGGTTTAAGAAATTATCAATTTACTAAAAGGAAGCAAAACAAAATATATTATGACAGATAATAAAAAATAAAATACACATTTACTCTGATACACTATATGATATACTATACTTATAAATGTATCAGTACGGCACAATATATTTGATACCAAGTTAAGAACAAGTTTAATAGTTACTTGTGATTTTTCCATGGTATCATATACAAAATTGTATGCAAAATGTAATACTGATCTTGTAAATTTGTACGGTTTATAATTAAGGTTGTATTGTAGCTTTAGCAACAAAGTATTATACAATATTACTGCATTCAATACATTGTTGCTGTAGGGGGGTATGAAAATTATAAGAAAATTTGGGTCGAAAATATCGAAAGTTTGATAAGCACTGCTGTATATATAGAAATGTGTATATGTTCGTCAATATAAGAGGCACATATTACGTATCTTTGTAGTAAATGTAGTGTAGGAATTGAGAAAACTCGTAATGTAAAATACAGAAAGCAACTAATGTAAATAGTTATATATTTACAATAGACATATATAATTCACCTAACGAGTAAATACTGAAGAGTTGAAGTCACTCACATATTTTAATCAATCTTTTGCTTTTAGTCAGTACCATTGGGTTAAAGTTATGCTAGACGAGGTTCCAAGTTATAAAAACACGAAATTGATTTGAAAAAAAAAATTAACATAATGTAAATAAATGTGAATAGAAATATAATTATTGCACGTAAAACATTTATAATTCATCTAGCTCATTCAAAGTATTCAGCAAAATCAATGGTATAAGAATAAAATTTCATTTAAAAATGGGTATGCTAAAAAACAACCAGTTTACTCATTGTTATGAAAAAGAATTAAATAGGGAATAAAAAATAAACATTTAATTCACATTAAAAACAAGTCTTTCCAAAAGTAGTAAAAACATGAGCATTTTAATTAATATAATACCTGTATGGTTAGTTAATGTATTAAAAGTAGTTAATTTGAGATAATGTTTAAAATAATTAGTGTCTTGACTGCTATACAGCGAAGCTGGGATTGATCATATCTCCGGCACTTACCCTTTCGCGTGCGCTTTGATGGAAATAGTTTAAATCTAAATCGAAACGGAGTCAAAATATGACTATTTCACATTGATTGATTGATTACTTATTAACGTCACACTTCGAAGCAACACAAGAGTTATTGGTGGCGTACCTCTTAATCTTGAACCCCAGTAAAATGACGGGAATGGGATGAAACTTTAGCTTGAAATGCCTCTCCAACTTCCACACCTACTCCAACGTGAGGGTTTTAAGCCTCGTCAGATTTAACATGCATCATCCCCTCTTTAGAGGAACCAGAAATCCTAAAAACCCACGACTCAACAGAAATAAAAACCCATAACTATGTCCGAAAGGCAGCAAACTACGAAACACATGCAGAAATTTAATACCTGAAATAGCATAATTAACTTGAGAGTTGTAGATCCTGTGACTCTATCATGCAGTATAAAGACAATGAAGTATTGGTTAATGTACTTGATTAATGAACGATTTTGCATCATAATCAACAAATTAACTATTAATAATGTTTATATGATTAGATATTTAACCAGGACTGATCCCAGCAAGTGTGCGGCGCATGAATTGCACTTGGGTGACCTAAACAAAGGGTGACCCCCGGACACATTTCTATCAATCAAGCAAAACTTTTTACGAATTTCTCAAAATAAAACTTAAAATAAGTCGAATAAATATGCTGAATTTTAATAGTTATTGCAAAATCAAAATAAGTCCCGAATTTTGATAGGATAGCATAGTTTAAGAAAAATAGAATGTTAGGGCTCAGTATGTTTGATCCATTAATGTCTACTCTTTACAGACATTCTTCATTTAACAGCAAAATTTGTGGCAGATTTGGCAATACCTCAATAGAAAAGGTTTTCAGCGGCACTGACGGCGCATTGTGGATCAATGCATTCTTAACAAAGTCATCTCAAAAATAATTTCTGCGAAAGTTGCCTTTCAAAATTTTTAACATGGTTAGTATTATGTAAGGCATAGGAGTGTTTAAATTGAGTTATTTGGCGAAATTAAAAGTTCTCAATTTAATAATAGCCTTAAATTTTGAGAAACGAAGAAGAGGAAAGAAGTGAGATTTTTGTGTCTATTTTCATTTTTATTAATGTTTTACTTTTTATTTTTATACAGTAGATGAGTTTATAATGTCAACGTAGTCAAAAGTATGAAAAATTCTCTTGAGGGGCGGCACGTTTGGTCTTCGCACGCGGGTAGCCGACACCCTAGGATTGGTCCTTTATTTACGAAGGGTGATTGATAAGCAAGGTCTCCAATAGTTTAAAATAAGTTTCAGACAAGGTAAAATAATAACAGAGGTGTCAGAATGAAGGAAATTTATTACTCTTTCAAATTGTAAACTCAACTCTCAACACAGTCCCCCACCCCCTGACGCAACTACACATTTCTTTATTCGTTCTATTAATTTCTTCATTTCATCCGTAAAAAAAGATTCTCGTTGGCTGCGTATCCATTTGCGCACGGTTATCTGAACTTTGGCATCTTGGATTCCTTATTATGACCCAGAAAACAGAAGACAATCCATGGAATATCGCAATCCTGGTTTTCCGAGTGTCAAGGAATTCAAAAATTTAATGTCAGCAACAAAGGTCATGCTCATCATTTTTTGGGATGCAAGTGGTGTGCTCTACATGGAATTTCTGATTAAAGGATTGAAGGTAAATTCTAGCAGGTACTGTGCAACATTACGATCACTCAAGCAACGCATGCGCAGGATCAGATCGTAAAGAAACGTCTTTGTTTTGCATCACGACAATGAAAGACCACATTGCAGTGCGATGTAACGGGAAAACTGAAACTCACAGTGATCCACAACCTTCTTAAATCCTAGATTTGGCACCGTCGGACTTTTGGTTGTTCCCAAAATTGAAAGAGACGTTGAAAGGTCAACGTTTTTCAACGATGCCGAAGTTCAGGCAGCCGTGCGCAAATGGATACGCTGCCAACCAGAATCTTTCTACGTGGACGGAATGAAGAAATGGATAGGACGATTGAACAAATGTGTAGCTGTTATTGGTAACTATGTTGAGAAATGAGTTTACAATATGTAAGAGTAATAAATTTCATTCATTTTGATACCTCTGTTATTATCTTACCTTGTTGGAAACTTATTTTACACTATTGGAGACCTTACATACCAATTACCCCTCGTACCAAAGAAACTCATTTAATCCGCAGAAATGGTGAAAGTGAAACAGAAGATAAGCGCAAATCTGCATAATCTCCATAATATCTGTCAACATTAAAACTTAATAATTATCAAAGATACTATTTCAATCATAATGTATACAAAACTTGAATTGGGTTATGAATCGCCCATATATTACGTCTATTATAGTATCATAAAAGGAACGTAAGGAAGGAAAACTGCACCGAAACACATGACTCTGATTCAGATTAAACTTCACTCGTAACGTTTACAGTTTTTCATTTTTATACGAGTGTGTTCCCTGGAGTATTAATTAAATACTGAGAGCAATGGTATGAGAACAGACGTTGAAAACGTGAGGATATGTGATACTTGATACTTTTCAAAAGTTTTAAGTGGGTAAAGTGCAAGAGAGTTAAACTGTTTGTATCATATTGTCATACAGACTAAAGTCAACAAAGAATAGTTTTTCTATCATAAAATATTAGGACGTGCAATGAGTCAAGCATTGTGAAGTCTACTAAGGTAAGATAAGCTTAAATAAAAATATTTTACACTGAAATCACTCTAATAATGCTTAAATATCTAACGAGGAAATATTAATATTCTTGTAGAGTAAACACTAATAACAATAACAAGACTATCGATGGACCATATAATATAATTGAAACGAATTCGATTACTTCAAAAAACTTTTAAGAAAACATAGAGTGTGTAAAGTTAAAATCTAAATTCAAGTTAAAAAATACGAGCATTTAACACAATTTTTCAACATGCTCTCTTTTCTTCCAATAATATCCTTACATAAACAGAATTTTAATAAA
This sequence comes from Trichonephila clavata, assembly GCA_019973975.1. Taxonomy (NCBI): domain Eukaryota; kingdom Metazoa; phylum Arthropoda; class Arachnida; order Araneae; family Nephilidae; genus Trichonephila; species Trichonephila clavata. The sequence continues at coordinate 136,611 of BMAO01000364.1, read as the reverse complement.
TTAAAACATTTTTGATAAGAGAAAAGGAAAATTCTCAGTTAGAAATAGGAAAGTTAGAATATAATAAAATATAAATATACACAAAATGCTAGCTTTGAGAGAGACAAAAATGAAAAATTTAGAGAAATTAACATTGGGAAGAAGAGGCCCGAATTAAATAATAGATAATATTAGAATTCCTTAGAAAGACACACATAATGCAGTGCTCTAAGATATTACAAGATCACTAACGAATTGGCCCATTTTTTTTTCTTAAGAAGATATAATATATACAATATTTAGCGAGTGCTTTTAAATTGACTGTGAAACACACTTTATATACTTAATACAACTTTAAAAATTAACTTACATTTAATTAAAATTAATTCGTTTTTCTAAGTATTAAATAAGATGTCCGTTAAGAAATTTTAAGACCACCTGGGAAAATAAGCTCTTATTATACATCACATTAGAATCATTACAAACCATAATCATTAGTATTTCGTGAAAGCATTACCTCAGATGCAAAGATGCAGATTGGATTGTATTCCCTACAATGTTTTTAAAGATTTCTTGGAATAAAGAATTATTTGATTGGAAGGGATAAAAATTTTGTATTATAAGGGTTCCAGTAAGTCTGATACAGAAATAGTTAGGTTAATTAGAATATGAATTAATATGAAAAAACTACGCTGTAACTTCGTATTTCATTATTTAAATTATAATTCTAAAATACAAAATATATACGATATTATCGCTATAATTTATTATATTTTATAATTTCCCAAATCACATAGTAGTTTCATAATTTCTTAACGAGCTGTTTACTGAAACCTTGACAATGGTATGGAATGTATATAGATTTATTGACAAAGTGAAAATTTTAGAATGTAGCATTGAACATCGAGAAACGCGCTCACACTGAAGCATCACCTATATTTATTAAAGGAACTATAACACCCCAAATAAATTAACTATTAATTTTCATGATCACAAAATCTATATTTGATTTTTGACTGAAGAAATGAAAACTTCACAAAACAAAACCAATGGTGAAAGATGCGAGTACACAGGAACTCATGAGACACACAGATTCAATTAACTGAGATTAACGAATAGAAAGTAACAATGCCATTTGTAACGTAGCAAATATATCGACAATGCATAGTATAAGAAACTAGTAACCGAATGACTTACTGCTGGCAACTTTTCTTCGGATATTAGTTTCTTTAAATGTGATAAAATGAAGAGGTTGCAATTGATCTACGAGAACAATGTAACAAACAGTTTAAAGGTGGATCTCTAATATCTAATTATTTGGTTTAATTTTTACCAATTATTTCCTCTGGGATGGCTATTGATGAAAAATTGATTATATTATTCTCTCTTGATGAATAAAGTTCTATTCCAAAGGTGAAAGACGGAGTACACAGGAACTCATGAGACACAAATTCAATTAACTGAGAATAACGAATAGAAAGTGACAATGCCATTTGTAACGTAGCAAATGTATTGACAATGCATAATATAAAAAAACTAGTAATCGCGAATGACTTACTACTGGCAGTGGCGGATTAAGCGGGTGTCGGACCTGGTGGCCGCCAGGGGCCCCCCAGCGCTGGTAGGGCCCCCAAGCTTGATGAGTGCAAAGGCCAGCGACAAACCAACCACGCCACCTTGGAACAAGAAATGAAAAGAAAACAAAGATACAATTTATCGAGATGCAAGAGAAATCCTAATGTAGAAAAACTTCTGAAAATATTTTTAACAATACCGATATCGAATACATCAGGTAAATGATCTTTTTTAGTTTTAAAACGTGTTAAAAATAATGTAAGAAGTACTATGGGAGAAAAGACAAATTAAACAACATAGCCATATTATGTACAGAATAAAATGTTTTGGACAAAATAGATATGGTAAAAATAATTGATGAATTTGCCAAAGAGAAATCAAACTGTATAGCAAAACTGTAAGCTCTTAAGTTAGGTTTTTAATTTTATTTGTATGCAGTTAAGACTTTTCTTTAGCCGATGAGTTTTATTATAGCAATATATTTTATTTTGAGAATTTAAAGTAAGCGACTCTTTTCCCTATTTTAGTTTTTCGACTCTCATGAAAGGTTTGGTAAAAGGTTCGGTAAAAGGTTTGAGACCATGGGCCTCAAACCTTTTACCACCAGGGGCCTCCAACTACCTTAATCCGCATCTGACTAGTGGTAACTTTTCTGGAGATGTTAGTTTCTTTAAATGTGATAAAATGACGAGGTTGCAATTGATTTACGAGAACAATGTAACAAACATTTTAAAGGTGTATCTCTAATATCTACTTATTTGGTTTAATTTTTATCAATCATTTCCTCTGGGATGGATTTTGATAAAAAATTGACTCTGTTATTCTCTCTTGATAAATAAAATTGTGCTGATTGAACGAAAAAATGAATTTTATATATAAAAAAAACCCTCAGGTTTGAAAATATCACTCAGTCGCATCATCTTATACAGCGAATTAAATTTTTTAAGGAATGAAACTAAATTTTTCGTTTAAGAAGACATAAACTATAATGAAAAAAAGTGAGAACATTATTTAAAATGAACCAAGATAAAAAGTAAAAATAGAAGATTAATGTCATTCTTGAAAATCATAAAAGATATCAATGATTTATTAACAAAATGTAGCGGTACCTCATCGCAATGCTAGAAAACTAATATCGAGGTTTCTGAAATTTATAATATTAACACTTAAATTACAGTTGCAGGTTTCTATTCGAAAAAATCAGAATAACTGTGTAAAGAATGTAAAATTTAGATTCTAAAAAAAAAAAAACAGAATCTTTAGTGAGACTGATGAAAGTTGAGTAAACATTTATTAAAGTGAGTGCCATAAAAGTACATATCAGAAATAATACAACATTTCCCTTTAAAATAAAAAAGATGTAGCTAGTCTTTTTGCGGATTAATGGTTCAGAGGGAGTTTTTGAATGGAATGTGGGTAGGTTTTATTGATGCAATGATCTTTTTTATTTTTTTATTATTTTTTATTTTTTTATTTGGCCAAACTGCGTTGGGATGGATTTGTAATGTCTTTGGTCACCCTTTTTATGGGAAAATGATGGTTACAGTCTTTCAAAGTACCTTGCTCTCCTTACTGAATAGAATTATATAGGAAATTTTTCAGGTAAAAAGAGGTTATTTAACTATTTGTAGAAGCATGCACAACCCTTCATGCTTACGAGAAAAAAAATTGCACTTCTTTTTCGTATCATTCCTATCTTATTTAAATGGAATTAAGGTGAATTCCAATGAATCTCTAAATATATATTTTAGCTCTAAATGGCTATAAGAATAACAAGATATCAACATCACAAAAAATTTCTTAAGTAGAAATGTAGTTGAAAATGTGTGAATTGCTTAGGAATATAAACAAAGGAAAATTTTAACTTTTTCTTGAACGGGATGAAATATTCCGGCGGCGATATGGTACCACTTCACAATTTTTTTTATTTTTAATATTTGATATTTGGTTTTAATTGTATTTTATAAAGGTTAATATGTAATAATAATACCATACAAAAATTTTTTAATTTGTTGAAATTATTTGTAAAATCTAAATTTTTTGAACTTTTTAAAACAATTTTTAAAATCCTAAAGCTTTTTTAAATATGTCTTTTTTCTTTCAAAATTTTTTTTTCAAGTACCTTATATATACTACATAAAACTATGCATGGGTTTTTTCTGCTGCTGCTCTTTAATTTTTTATTAATTTTTTTATAATTAAACCTCCAAAAAATGTCAAAAAAACATTAATTTTGATTTTGAAATTTTTTAGAAAAAGTACTAGACATGTTAGAGCTAATTCCAAGCACAGTTTTACAAAACATACATTTCAGAACATGTATAAAAATTTCAAACCCATACTTCAATTATCAAAAAAGCCTTAGGGTTTTGAATAATAGTATGTGTACAAAAATTCAACATGGAGAAAAATGAGTTTGAAGTTTTCATTCCTTGAATAGCATGATATAATATCATCGAATAGTCTGAAACTTTTATGAAATGTTAATTAGCATATTTAAAACTACTTACCATAAACAATTGCACATATGTAGAACAATTAAACAGTATACTGCCATAATGAATATATAGAAGAAAACGAATGAAAGATCAATATTTCATAAAACTTTATCTTAATAATTATTTAAAAAAAATACACACACTTCAGAGTTAATTCCACGCTCAGAGATAATGCACAACATGTACAAAAGATGTTTATGTCTTTATTTTTTATTTCAGTGATTTTAAAAGTCTTCGCATGTTAAATATTGTACACGAATGAAATCAAAATCAAATAACAACTTATAAGTAAAATATATCAGAATCTAAGAACTACATATGTGCATTTGTTTAAATTAATATCTTAAAATATTTTAATGATAAAAGTGTTGAATTTCACACACATGGGATATATATATATACACGCACTTACAAAAGTTAAGCACGAAGATGTAAAATGCAAAAAAATCAACAAATACTGCTTTGATTGACACAAGATTTGGCAGTAAAGTAGCATATATATTTATACATAAAACAAAATCAATAATTATATACAGAAATGAAAACAATATTAAGTTTTTGTAAGTTATCAGATAATGTCATACTGGAGACTTAAACAGAATTATGTATAAAGTGAAAATAAACAGCATAAAATGAAAAAAAGGACATTAATAGGGTATGTGATCCCCTCATCTGTATGCAAAGTTTACATCTTCTGACCATGCTTTTAATTAGGTGGTCAACCACCGCAGAATTAAGCAATCACCATTCTTCTTGTAGAGCAGTTTCCAGCTCAATAAGAGTGGCTAGAGGTGGGAAACGTGAAGATACAGCACGGCCGAGAGCATCCCAAAGATTTTCAATGGGATTAAGGTCGAGCGAATATGCTGGCCACGCCATACGCGCAAACCCTTCACTCTCCAGGTAGTCATCGACGATTTTAGCTCTATGGGGACTTGCGTTATCGTCCATTAAAACAAAAGTAGGGCCAACTGCTGCAGCGTACAATCTCACAATGGGTCCTAGGACTTCATCTCGATACCGGACAGCCGTCACAGAACCCCGTTTAAAGATGTGGAGGTCGGTGCGGTATCCTAATGAAATCCCTGCCCACACCATAATGATTCTGCCTTGGAATGCGTGATGTTCGGTGATGTTTTGGGGTTGATTGCGTGTTCCTTGTTTACGCCATATCGTTATACGCTTGTCATCTGGCTCCAGAGCAAATCTTGACTCATCAGTAAACATGACATTGCCTCAGTGAGACACAGTTTGATGGGGTAGTTTTTCTATTCCTGCGAATTAGATTTTTAATTATCTGAGTTATCAAAATGAGATTTAGTATTTGTGTTTTGGGAGAATCCATTTTGAAGTTTTAATTTCATTCATAATAATATCATAAAAAGCACGCACAACTTTTAAATCTTGACCAAATCCATTTGCTCTTCAATAAACAATTCGCAAACTAGAATTTTTGCATGAATTGCACAATTCTTTCATGAAATGATTTGTTACTGCATATATAATGTCAGTCTCATTGACGCGCGGTAGAAAAATAATTAATTCATTTTTTACCAGGCTCTTTTCTAGCAGATAATCTGAAATGTGGGCATAGTAGTTGCTGTCCAGCATCAAATATTGCTCCATAACTTGATAAAAAATACAGGTAAAGCTTTGAAATTTTGCAGGCATATATTTATAAAGATTCGAGGTATCAAATAAGCCAATAAAAAAAAATTTCGACAGGTTGATGATTTTTAGGGTACCATATCGCCTTAAAAATATAAAAATCTTTTCCTTTTTTTATTTCAAGAAGACTGATTTATGTGTCTTAAATTTAAAAGTATCACATAATAGAAGCGTGAAATGTTATGGATATCTGCATTCAGAAAATGAATAATAATGAAGCTATTTTATTAAGAATTTTTCTCCATCAAAATTCACTAAATGGAAACTCTGTAAAGACTATTTTTCAAGTATATTATTTGTTTTAAATTCGACTCTTTAATTTAAAAATAAAATATTATAAGTTGGGAGATGTAATGCATATTCCCCCCCCCTTAATTTTTCATGTAGTTCAATATTAAGTACTTTTTCGAATTTAATCAGTTATAAACAAACATACGCTTGTTAGAAAAAGTCTGCGTTCACGTACTATTGCTAACATAAACACCAACAAAAAAATTAAAAACTGGAATTTGAAAACTTAAAAAAATTATATTTTATTTAGTTTTCAAGAATGAGAATAACAAAAGTAAATTCGGTTTAAGTTCATAGCTTTTAAAATAAGGGCAGGGTTGTATCTCCCCCATTACATGGTAGATGGCGCTGTGAATGCGCCATATTCACCTGTAACCATATATTCACCTTCTATGTTGCCTACTGTTGTGCGTTGTGCTGAATAAAAGCTACAAAAAGCATCTTTGGGTACTCACTGGACTAATCCAAACTTACTACCCTATTCATGTTCTAATATTTTGGCACCCAAGTCGTAAACAAACCCAGACAAAATAATTCATCCAAAACAAAAATGGATAAAAAGTGCTTTATTCAACGGAAACTGCTACGATCAGCCGTTACGAAAATAATCAGTGATTTGGATAACTGCATCGCAGCAAACGATTTTCCTGCAGCGTCGCTAGCTTTTACCAAACTTGAAGAGGAAACAAAGCCAGGGCCGCCGCTTAGGTATCAGGTGCTCCTTTATGGGGTTCTGTAGCACTCTTATTAATTGTCGTAAATTATATGTGAAATAATCTTTTATAGTATTCAAAATTTGACTTTCCAACTGAAAAGCTTTAAAATTATATTAAAACACGTTTACCTTATTGTTTTTTATTATTTCATAAATTTTAAAAACAAAACGATTATAAAGCATTTTTTAAGTAAAAGATATAAAAACTAGAAAATACATTTAAATATATATATATTGATTCTCTTAGCTTTAGCAGCTACAAATACTCCTATCAATTTCTGTATATTTAATATATCCAAAATTTTGCTCGTTGTGGTTATAATTTACCAGTCCGATAATCACTCCTGCGTCATTGTAGATCGCATGTAGTTTTTTTTATAAATTGAAGTTTTTTGAAAAACTTCGTTCTCCAATAACCACCGAAACTGGCAGGGTTAAAGAAATCCGTAAAGCTATTGCAATATTTGAAGATGTATCTCAGTAAGATTGTTTCCATAAATATAATTTAAAACATCAATAGGTGGCATATCCTCCTTGGTAAAACATTGCTAAGATTTGATTTCTTCGAATAAATTTAATCCACCAATGTCCTTTTCATTAACATTTTTAGTATCCCTTAATTTTTGTATTTGTGGATAAACACAATAGACATAAAATTTGTTTATTGAAAAAGGTAATTTATGTCTTACATAGCAGTGGGATGTAATGGAATATAGAATTGCATCGAATTTAGTATCATTACTATTTAAAAACATATATAGAGCAAATTGTGCATTTAAATTTAAAAAATGATATTGTAATATTAATTGTATTTGTGGAAAAGCAAAAAATTCATTGACTTTGTAATTTCTTTATTAAAAACAAAAATGCTTCAGAATTAGACAAAATTAAGTATTTACATGGAGTAATTTTTCAAAAATTAAAAGAGAACAACTTTTGTTTTTATTAATACACATTCGTAAATAAATCGAAAGAAAAATTTAACATAATTATACAAATATTCAAGTCTTCCATTTTTAATTTAATTTAAGAACACACTTCTTGTTTAAAGTAGATCGCACACACACACGTTAGGTCTGGAAAGTTTAGCTTCAAAATTAGGTAAATAATAAATAGAAATATAGAGTCAACTCTTTACTATCGCGTCGGGATTTGAGGGTACATAACTACTTAAAGGTAGAGCGAGCGCTGACGTGAGGGAGAGAGCATAAGCGGAAAGAATAGCTGGTGACTTCTCGCTGCAATGTTGTCTTTTGATCCACTCGGTTGCGCGCCAAAGGGTCACCGTGTTGGATTTAATATGTTTGATGAATATAAAGTTAGTTTAGAGATGATGCTCTCCTGATTTTACCAACGGGCCTGTCAAGAGCCGGTAGTGCGGATCAAAGGCAAGCATCAACATAAGCACTTAAAAAAAAAATTTCGAACTAGTGACTGCATTCTAAATTAAAGAACTATGAATGATGACTCGTTCCGGCAGGAGTCACCTAGCAACTCTTCACCACCAAAACTCATTAGTCATGAATTGGATTTCGCCAAGTACAATAGTTTTTCAAATTTCATAGGCAATTTTGACCAGCAATGTCTGAACACGAATTGGACGAGCATTGGAAAAAGCCAAATTTCGCCAGATATCTCACTGATGTTTATCTAAAGTTTTGGTAGTATAACAAGTTATTTGAATAAACGTACGAAGAGAGAGCAAAAAACTTTTAACAAGTGTTTTCGATATTACGAAACAAGAGGAGATACAAAAATTTCATCAATTAAAATTAAATAACAAGGAAGAGTTATTAACCTTTTTACACGGAGAAATTCTCGTTGGATAAGAAACCCACAAACAATGACAGTTCCATTGTGGAATATATGACTTTATCAAGTCCATCTTATTTGCAAAAATTTCTGGTTATTAAAAAGATTTCGACCCCCAGCGAATGGGATCGGACGATGCGACAACTATTCGCAGTAACTCCAAGTAATCCGATCCGAAATGTGACAGAAGCTAAAAGTTTTAGCTATGGGGTAATTATCAAGCATATTGCAGCGTAACCAGAAACACCGACCCATTGCACCGATTCCCATAAGAAGATATCACGGACAACAACATCAATCGCATATGATGCAACAATTCAATCATCACCTATGTTATCGACATAGACAGTGGGTGCCACAAAACCGGCATCATTTTCGCCGGCTGAGAAGCACTCATGAGGATTTTCATCTACAAGGATGACAGTTAGTCATTGACTCAATGGTATGTTCCAAGCAATTTTTTTTACTCTAGTTGACACGGGAAGCAATGTGTCATAATTCCAATAAATTTATTTAAAAAGCTTTAAAAATTGTGATGTAAAAATAAACCAAACATGTAGGACTATTTATCCCAAAGGTATTACTGTTTACATGAAAATTGGAATTTATCTAAAAAAGTAGATTTGTTTGTAATTGATACTGAATTGCCTTATATTATTCCAGGACTTGAATATTTACATTTATTTAAGCTTGGTATTAGTATTAGTAAAATGTCCGCTTTTCAATTTGGTAAAAATTCAAGTAATGTTAGATATGCAAATAGTAAGTGTGTCAATGAGTTGAGAACATATCATGGGACGAATTGTAAACCTCTTAATAATGATCAAATTATGAGCCAATATCATGAGAGTAATATTAACTTTAAGGGTAATAAAGATTTAGATGAAATACCAGACAGCCCTGAAGCTGATCTATAGAGATTGTTTGACCCAGTCATAGTTTTTAAGGACACAGTACCAAAACAAACTAGTGAGCAATGGGAAGATTTAACCCAACTTCTAGACAAATTTCAAAATATATTTTCACAAAATAAATATGATGTATGCTGTATCAATTTGGAACCTCAAAGAATTCATTTAATCTCAGACCTACCTATAAGTCTAAGCCCCTATAGAAACAATCAACAGCAATCTAGAGAAATAGAAAAATTGTTAAAAGTAGGTTTTATTAGACCCTTCCATAGCCCATATGCTGCCCCTGTAACTCTGGCATACAAAAAAGATGAAAGGAAAAAAAAAGAAAAAAAAATCAAGACTATATATTGATTATAGAAAATTAAATGAAATAACATGAAAAGATTCCTCTCCTGTACTAGACTTTGTAATTGATAATTTAACTCATGCTAATTTTTTCTCTACACTTGACTTAACAAGTGGATATTGGCACATAAAAATTCATGAGAAAGATGCTGAGAAACTTGCTTTCACAACCAATTTTGGATTCTATGAATGGTTAAGACTTCCATTTGGCTGGAAAAATTCCCCAGCTGTTTTCCAAAGGACTATAAGACAAATTTTACAAAAATATTAACTTTTGCTTTAAACTATTTTGATATTATAATTTTTTTACAATTTTGGGAAGAGCAATTAATCCATTTAGAAATATTTCAAATTTGTCAGAAAGGAAACATTAAACTCAAAATGTCAGTTTGTACAGGAAAAAATTAAATTTTTAGGATATGAAATAACACGAGGTAATTATTCACCAAGTAATCCAAATATTGAAAATGATGTGAAATTTCATTGTGAATACTCATTATAATGCTGATAGATTGTATTTTTGAAAAAATTAGTTAATTTTCATTCATGATACATGAAGTTCATTGTGAGTATTTGTGATAATTTTTTGAGAAGTATTTTAAGAAAAGATGCAAAATATTGGGATTCACTGAAGATTTTATTACAATTGAATTTTTGAAATAAGATGGTTTTGAGTAGTGATTCAAACGATAATAATAAAAAAAAGACTGAGGTAAATAATAATTGAAAAATGAACATTGAGCTCTGATATTTCATGAAAAGGACTGTGTGAAACATATTATAACAAAAAATGGACATTAATTGAACTCTTACCTGGACTTGATATCTGAAATACACTTATCACCTCTGTTTTACTTTGCATTTAATATTTCTAGTGATATTTTGTTGAAGTTGTGTTTATTATGGTAGAATTATATGTTATTATGTAATATTTCTTTTTTTTGGGAGCTCCTAAGTTCATCTAATGACTTTATATTGAATGTTAACATGGTTTTGTTGTTATGCCAATAGATTGCGCCTGCATCTCTCATTTGTATTTATAGTTTTTCTTTCTCATGTAAATTCTTTTCTAGCTCTAGCCACCTAGTGTGTGCTGTGATAATTCTCGTATTCCGTAAATAATAAAAACTTAAACACTATGCATTTAATTTTTTATTTTATTTAACCATTATTCAAACATTCAATACTATTTTGAATTACTTGTAATCTTTCAACATTTATCACTTTTTATCAACATTGTATACTATTGCTACAAATTTAGTGTGCATTTCACTTGATTTTATGTTACATTGTTTAACACTAGTATATTTTTGAAGGTTTAATGTGAATTATTTTTGTCCTATGCTGTTTTTGTTTAGTCTCACTATTACTTAGTCACAGTGCAAGTATTAGATGTGTGATATTTTTCAGAAAACAATTTTATTTAACATGATGCTGTATACTAAATTTTTGATATTCATTATTGCTATTTTATGTATGTCAGGATTCACCAGCTCACTCTTTTATGGTGGTGGTGGGACTAATCCCCATCTGGTCTAGTTTCATTACACCAGATCTATGAGTCCATAAATCTTCACAAAGTCTAAGAACAGCAGGGGGGAAACAACAGCCTCCTCACATGAAAACCCCACACATTGCAGAATGTACTGAGGAGAAAAAGGTCTGATCTCACATTTGGTGCAAATTGGGAAGCTTCTTTTGCCACCTTCAAAATTCATGCACCTCAGGTGACCAGTTGAAAATAGTGAGAATGCTGTCTGATACGATCTGGAACCCTTGAATGATATGGCGGATCCAGGATGTCTTTGAAAATACCCTGGTTGTACAGGAGGGACAACCCTGGTTTTACATATTAATTTTTGAGCCCTGGAGCAGATCTTGGTTGATGTAAAGACCATGTGGTCTTCCGGGTCCACAGGATCACTGGCAGCTACCTTCGCAAGATCATCCACTTCTTTGTTCCCAGGCAGGCCTACATGAGAAGGGACCCACTGTAGATGGATAGGGTGCCGATCTGAAAGCTGTTTAAAAAGGTGTAGAATACTCCTGCTGGTGCTGTCACCGATAGATGGCTAATTCGATAAATGCTAGATGGAAGATCGGCTGTCTGCCAGGATCCAAATTTCAGAAAAAGCTTGGCCTTTATTGTTAATTAATGAAAGACCACACATGATAGCTATTAGCTCCATTCTGAAGATAGAAGTATGATCAGCATTTCTTCTCTGATTTTTGATGCTGCTGCCAGGTAGCTCAATCAAAACTCCACTTGCCAGTAGTGTTTGTTTCTCCCTTACTGCCATCAGTATAGATCTTCACTACATCCAGTGGACAGTTCTAGGGGGAAATTGTACATCTTTAATTGCATAAATTTAAATTTTATTCTTGAACAGTCAAATAATGAATCATTGACTTTAAGAAATGCTTTTTTTAAATCATTTCTGTATCTGAGAAAGGTTTCTAATGTTTTACTAACTCACATGATCTGATGCAGCTTTCAGTATAGTATTGGGTTAAATAAAACATGATTGTTGATCGACAAATTGTGATTTAAATTCTTTTAATTTTTGTTTATGCTATTCACTTTTTAACAAAAAATCTGTATTAAAACTTTCATGCATACTCTTGAAATGTCTTTCAATGTTTGCATTAACTGTTCCATTCTGTATTAAAATTGTTTTCCTTTTTTAACACTTGTTACTGACACTATACGTCTCTTTTAAAATAAAGAGTGACAGATTACTATTATTATTGCAAAAAACACAAGTAACATAAAATCTTCAAGTTAAATGTTTGAATAACTATGGGCCACTGCTAGATTGTGGACATTTTCAATGCACTAATCAGCAAATATATGTGAACTGATAAATCTGTAACTGATGTATGTACTTAACACGTTTGCTGCTAGGTACAGTGTCACCATGAGGGTAATGTTTCAGTAGCCAATCCCGTATTATTGTGGAAAGAGTTGATAAACATTTATTTTCCCCTTTTGTCAACTTGTAGGAGAAAGCCCATTTCGTAAGCGTCATTGGGCGCCGTTTATAATGGTACATGTGTCATCTACACATAGTTGTATGCATTGTGAAGAGCTCGTACTGAAGTCTAGCTTGCGTTAGTGTTCCACAAATATTTTCCGTTTAGTATGCGAGTTTTAGGTCTTGCACGAAGGTGTTCACCCCAAAATCTCTTGGAGGTCTACTGGTAATAGATATGCATCTACAAATTAGTCAGTTTCAAAATCATTTCTGTGGGCCATCTTTAAACTGTTTTATAACTGTGATAGTGTTGCCATTCCTGATTTAAAATACTCATGATCAGGGATGCACAATCTAAGGCCCGTGGAGCCTTTAAAGTTGACCCATGAATGTCTTATAAAAGAATAGTAATCGAAAATGGAATTGAGCATTGTTAATTAAACAGGGAAAAATCGTATACGAAAACAGTATTACAGCAAATAATTGTTTTACACATGTTCATTAAGTTTTTTTCAATTTATTACGCAGCTTTTCAATGTTTCCTTCATAGCTATCTGCGAGTACGAGTTTTGGCAATGGTGAAGCTTACAGATGTGATCACTGGGGGCTATTATTTCTTTCATCACATGGTCTGGATGCAAAGAAGGTCGAAGAACAAGCACGTGCCAAAACAGTCTCAATTCGAAATTATGCTGAGCCAATCAAAAGTACCTATCAAACTCATGTTTTTATTCATGGTGAGCCTTACCAATAATAACTTTAATTTCTACTTAGCTGCAACAATCTTTCTTTCAAACAACCTCGTGGTTTTGCTATTAGATTAGAAATGTTGAAACAATGTCACAGAACGGATTTGATATTCTTTTTTGATTTCACATTTTTAGTCTAGTATATCATTTATTTATAAAGCCATATAAAATATTTTAGTTAATTGCATCTGAAAAACTTTGTCCTGAAGCAAAAGGGAAGTTTGAAAATATAAGCTTAAATAGAATGACTATTCAAAGAAGAATTCAATGGTTGAATGAGGACATTGAAAATCAAGTAAAATCAGCAGCTTCGAACTTTGTATATTTTTCTTTACTGGTTGATGAATCTACAGATAGAACATCAGTTAGCCAATTGCTTGTGTTTGTTCGTGGAATTCATAAACATTTTTGTGTTACTGAAGAACTTCTTGGAATGTTTCCTGTTAAGGGGCAAACAACTAGAAGTGAACTTCTCTCCAGTTTGATTCATTTGTGCAATGCAGCTTTCTTAAACATGAACAATTGTAAACATTACCACAGATTGAGCAAAATCAAAAGATTTTAAAGATCGGCTTTCTGATATTCTTTATTGCACAGAAGTTAGATGGCTCAGCCGAGGAGTTGCTCTTAAGCGTTTTATGGAACTATTTGATGAAATTGTTACATTTCTATGTGACTGTTGTAGAAATACTAGAAAGTTAAAAGAAGTAAGTTTTAAGTGTGATTTGGCTTTTCTCACAGACATAACAGACCATTTGAATGACTGGAACACAAAGCTACAAGGAAAGAATAAATTCATTTTTCAATTGATAAATAATATAAAGGCATAAAAAAAAATTGTTTATTTCAAAACCAGCTGAAAACTAAAAATTTTGCACACTTTCCCTACTGCCAAAAAATGCATGAAAAATTTCCACACATGAAGATGCAGTATGAGGAACAAATTCAAATCTTGCACAATGCATTTGATGATCGGTTTTTAGATTTAAAAAAGTGCCAAACAAAAATTGATGACTTTTCTTCTCCATTTTCTGTTGATATAAATCTAGTGGATGAGAGTATGCAGTAAGCCTTATTTGATTTACAGACTTCTGATGTTTTCGAAAATCGATTCACAGAAAATTCTATATTAAAATTTTATAAACTTACCCAAGGATTTTTCGTACTTAAAGCAAAAAGCCACTTTTCTTTGGCACCACTTACATTTGTGAACAAACTTTCTCACTAATTAATTTAAGCAAATCAAAAATAAGAAATAGAATAGCAGATGAGAACCTTTCTTCTGTGCTGTTCTGCAACAAGTCTGAAGCCCGACGTAAAATCAATAACTTCAAATATTCAGTCCCAGCTGTCTCATTAAATTTTACAAATTTTAAGTACTAATTTTTTTTCCAAAATTTTAATTGCGTTTATTCTCTGTATGACGCAAAACTTTTCCTTTTGTTATACAATATCCACCTTTTTAGCAGAAATCTTTTTTTTTGAGTTAAAGTATTTTAATCATGCCGAAAGTGTTTGTGTTTCATCCATTTAATCAACTGTATAATGTGTATGTAAGTAAATTAATAATTGTGATTAACACTTATTGCCATAAAACAGTGTTTTCACGTTTATTACATATTTGCCATCATGTAATACTTTGTCCTTTGATATGATCATATTAAATTTTTTGACCCCTCATCCTAAAAGGCTGTGCACCTCTGCTCATGATGAATGCAACTACAAATATACAGTGAACACTCTAATTTTTGTGTTTGACTTAATTTTCGTTATGGGATTATCGTTCTGTTTGAATTATTTTAATTGACTTTAATGTATTTTTTCATACTAGTTACAAATGTGTTTTCTTAAAACAAATATTTTTTGTAGTACTTTTGCCTGAACACAGCCTGTTTGTATGAAATAACACAATATTAAAACATAACATACGAAGCACAGAATGACACAAAGCTTTGCAGAAATAGATGTAACATGCATTGTTTGAATTAGTGTGTTCCAATATTTTTTGAGCCATCCATTTTCTTTAATTGCTTCTATTTTTTTTGGACATGAAATGCACCAATTTCGCAAGTTCTTTCGTAACAACATGATTCCTAGAAAATATTGAAACTTCAGTTAACTTTACGTTTGTTTTAAGGTTTATTTCTTACAAATATCCAAACCAATTTTATGTCATACTGAAGACTGTCCAGGTCAGTTCATCCTGTATTCATAGTACTACCTTCAAACCATATCTAGATTATCTTTGCTTGATGACATAGGGTATTATCCTAAAAGGTCTGTGACCCCCCCCCCTCCAAAAGATCTGATGTTAACAATTTATTTTGTAGTATATTAATGTAGTTTCTGGTTTTCCCTGTTTCATATGAAGTATTCCAACAGGAGATGGCAAAATCACTTTTGTTGTGTGGTGGTGGTGGGACTAATCCCCATCTGGTCTAGTGAAACTCATGGATCTGGTCAAGTGAAACTAGACCAGATCCATGAGTCCATAAATCTGCACAAAGTCTAAAAACAGCAAGGGGGAAGCAACAGTCTCCTCACATGAAACCCCACACATTGCAGAATGTGCTGAGAAGAAAAAGGACTGATCTCTCATTTGGTGCAAATTGGGAAGCTTCTTTTGCCGCCTTCAAAATTCATGCAACTCAAGTGACCAGTCGAAAATCGCGAGAATGCCATCTGATACAATCTGGAACCCTTGAATGATATAGCAGATCCAGGATGTCTTTGAAAATACTATGGGTGCACAGGAGGGTCAACCCATGTTCTACATATTAATTCTTTAGCCCTGGAGTAGATCTTGGTTGACGTAAGGACCATGTGGTCTTTCGGGTCCACAGGATCACTGGCAGCTACCTTCGCAAGATCATCCGTTTCTTCGTTTCCGGGCAGGTCTACATGAGAAGGGACCCACTGTAGATGGATAGGGTACTGATCTGAAAGCTGTTTAAAAAGGTGTAGAATATTCCTGCTGCTGCTGTCACCGATAGATGGAAAATTTGATAAATGCTGGATGGAAGATCGCTGTCTGTCAGGATCCAAATTTCAGCAAAAGCTTGGCCTTGTATGTTGTTAGTTAATGAAAGACCACATATGATAGCTATTAGCTCCGTTCTGAAGACAGAAGCATTTTTTCTCTGAATTTTGATGATGCGGCCAGGTAGTTCAATCAAAACTCCACTGCCAGTAGTGTTTGTTTCTTCCTTACTGCCATCAGTCTAGATCTTCACTGCATCCAGTGGAATTCCATCAATCACCTCCAGAGCCAATTGCTTTAGAAGTTCGTGGTGGTCAGACATTTTATTGACATTGGTCCTTAAAGTAGTAAGGAATGTGACCCCCTGGAGTTCAAGGACAGGGTTGATAAAGAAAGTCAGGCAGTGGTGCTCCACATTAAAACTCAGGTATTGTGCTTGGGAGAAGGGACTATTATGTTTCAACCTTTGATTATCTGTCCAATTTTTTAAGTATTGAGAGGTTCTGTGTTGATCACCATAACTGAGCAGTTTGTTGAAATATTTGGTCAAGCAATAGCTTCATCTTATATATAAAGGCTGAAGGTCGCACTCATATAGAACTAAGTTATTAGGACAGCTGTTGCGAAGACCTGTGATGATTCGAGCAGCACTCAGCTGTATTCTCTGTACTCTTTTATACAATTATTATATCGTTTAGATTTTTATTTCATTTGGGGAATATATATCATTGAAATATTGTTATTTTTATCCTCTGGGGACTTACCGGCCAGGATTGGTCAAACAGGCTGAGCAAGCCTTCAGCATGGGGGGGGGGATTGTCAGGTCTGGAAAGTTTAGCTTCAAAATTAAGTAAATGATAAATAGAAATAGAGCGAACTCTTTACTATTGCGTAGATAATAATACTTAAAGGTAGAATGAGCACTGATGTGAGGGAGAGAGCATAAGCAGAAAGAATAGCTGGTGACTCCTCGCTGCATTATTGTCTGTTGTTCCACCCAGTTACGCACCGAAGGGCCGCCATGTTGGATTTAATATGTTGGAAAAATAATAAAGAAGTTATTTCAGAGATGATGCTCTCCTCATTTTAATAGTGGGACTGGGGTCTGTCATATATATACACACAAACATAAAAGGATTTACTATGAATGAATACTAAAGCATAAATAAACTAGTATAAATAACCAATAAATATATTTCAGGGGTGGCCAACATTTTTGTATAAAGCAGATACTTTCCCTCCTATTTAAATGCATCATGATTGACTTGTTCCAATAAGGTTCTTCGTAAGTACTTTTGATCGTGTAGTCTAGCCAGTGTCTGATCTAAAAACTTGCTTCATGTTGGCCACTTTTGATACATACTATAGTATGATGAATAAATATTGAGCTATCTATTTTAAAAGAAAATTACATTTGAATAATATAATGATAAAGGCTTAAGAATATCACCATATAATTTCGATAGTTCCCTTTATTTATTTACAGTCCATATTAAAAGCATAAGATAGCAACTGGGCAAAGCATACAATTCAAAATTCTTTGTGTTATATAAGATACGAATACAAAAAATGCATCGAGCCTACTAAACATATAATTCACTCAAAAAAAACATTAAAGTAATTTTTTCCCTACAATATAATATTTCATAAACATGAGTTTATTTTTACAAAAATAATACACCATATTCAAAATCGGTATGAATTATACAAATTTTTAGAGAAAATGCACGTTTTATAGTAGCTTGTACTCTTTCCTGATTTAAATTCCTACATGGAGCCTTCTCAAGCACAATATCGAAGGGTAGATAACATCATGAGTATTTAAAGTATGAGCCGGATATTATGAAAAATGGCTAAAATAACCACTATACAACGAAAGTCAAAAGTAGCAAGAAGCGCAATCATTAAAATAATCAAACACAAAACGAATGTTATGTATGAATAAATCGTGATATTACAATATCAAAAGTTTTATAAAATGCACCATATTTTTTGCCATGGTTACAAATAAAATATTTATAAAGTAGTATACACATTTTCATAGTTCAATAACAGATAACTTCCCTCTATTCGGTTAGTATATGTCTTCAATATTTTAAAGGGATTTATAGCAAGACACATGCATATAAAGCAGAGGAATTTTTTTTAGGTATAATTAAGCAGTTATCTTTCCCATAAAAACATTATAGACAAGTAAAAAGATAATTTTTTTTATTACAAAAGTGGCAGGAACTCAATTTCCAAAGAAAAATATTAACTTGTGTACAAGGAACAAAATCACAATACAATTTTTTTATGATTTAGAAAAGAAATAATGAATATACATGAATGAAACGAACAGCAAAAATGTTAAATCTTTATCTTTACCAAATAAAAAGACACATTTTATGATTTCGTAAATTGTGTTGCACATAGAAAAAATAATGCAGTCTTCATTTTTGCTATTTCTTCACGAGAAACTAATGGGGCAGGAGTTGTTTCATCAACAACATAATTTTCAACTATAGTACGATGTTTTGGATCCTGGCCTGAAGACTGGAATTCCATAGCATTTGTTTCCGAAAAGATGTCTTGAATATTCAGATGATTAATACCTGATCCTAGAAGAAATTCAAAATGCATCATTTTTCTATTCAACACTGAGCTTGAAATCTATTAAAACATGCACATATAATTGACATTTTTCTTTCACATTAAGTCAATAAGTTAATATTTTAAAAAGAGATAAGTATTTTGCATAGGTTTAGTTCTAAAATTTTCTTTCCATGTAGATATTATAAACACAATAAGTAAATAAATAAATAATTCTAAAAAACTATGCAATACAATCTATTTATTGAGGTAATAGTATTATAATATCAGTCTTTCATCCCTTCAGTGGGTCACAACTATATATACACAACATATAAAAAATTATGTCAAAGTTATTTAAATAAATAATTATACAGGTATAATTTTTTATGATTTGCCAAATGAAATCCATTCATTTATGAAATTAAATAAAAGCTTGTTCGATGAGCTTGAGCTCGCTGATGAGGACTGCTTAAAAATTACCAATAATAGTAAACAAAACAACTCATTAAAATGAGAAACATGCATCTTCAAGGCAAAAAAAACTCCACTAACAATAAATTTGAAGCATAACATTTGCAATGAAACTGAAAAATACAAATTCAAATTAGAGCCCACATTTTATGTATTTTAACATGTTAACTAATAATCAACCGGGAAATAATGAAAAATACACAACCTTGCCATTCGTTTTGATATAGTACTTCAGAACAAGAATTTTTTAAAAATCACCTATCCTTTGGTGTAATAACAATTCTGTTTTCAGCCAGTATAAAACATAATTGCCAATTTAAATGGAATACATGGTTACAATGGCATTCAACTTCACCTGAGCTGGCATTCTCCTTTCCTAACTTCCACATTACACCAAGAGGTGGACTTTGAGCCTGAACAGATTTAATGTGCAGCGGCCCCCTCTGTACAGCGGGCTTTTAGCAACACTAGGTTAGAATGCATGACATGCCAGCTACGAGTTCATGACCTTGGCTATCGTGGCCGAAGAACAAGATCAATAAAAGTAGTTTGGCATTGTTTCTCAAATGAAACAAATATTTCATTAATATTGCCACGAAGATTGAAATAAACACACGGTCAGATTTAACATGTATTTATAACAGAAAGAATTCCCTTCAACTGTGAAGAGATTGCCCTTTTATAACGCTAGGAGAACATTCGAGAAAGAACTGGGCTCACGCGCTGGCGCCCGCTGCATCTAATTTACATACACTAAAGAAAGTTCTAGAATCAGCCAGATTCCAGAGAAATAACAAACAATACTTTAAAATTAAAACTCCAGTCTTTGGATGAAAACGCACTGGCTTGGATTCGAACCAGAGATTGATGGATCTTCAGTCCAGTGCTCTAACGACCGAGCTACAGTGAATAATTGCACTTCTCCTTTATACGACAATATTTTGTTGTCTTGCTTTTTTTAAATTTTACAATACAAAAAATTATAAATAAAATTTAAAATGTTCAACGATGTTAACAATACAATTTTTGTTTTTTTTACTGTTTGTTCGGCTATCACTAGCATTAGTATATAGTTTACGTGAGACCCCAAACAATTCTAATGTGACCTGTGGAAATTAAAAAGGTTGGTCACTTTTGCATTATAAGGATACATAGGATTTTATATCTATGTCAACTGTCAGAGCAATATCTCATATCGAAGTTTTCTGTACTAGCATGGAAGAAAATCTGGCATACTTTACCAGTATTCTCCACGACACAGATACAAGATTAAGTTCTTCCGACGATTTTGACTATCATATTTTTTTGATGATTTAAATTTTAACCAAAAGTGAAACCTCCTATACTTACACCTACACTTATCATATATCCTATCACCTCACATACTACACTTATCAAACTTCATTTAAGCTTTTTAACATTAACTTGGTTAGTAAAGAGAGTTACTAAGTAATACATTTGTAATTTCTCCTTAACTTTAGGGGGAAAAAATTGGCCTGTTTATCCGCTATATAAATAAATTGAAATTTAAAAAAAATCTTTTTTATTCATTTTTGGAAAGTCAAATGTTTCATTGATCTACACAAATCAATACAAACCATTTTAACTGATATTTTTCTCTTTCGAACATGTTACAAATGTCCAGCTATAAGATATTCAGTAAGAGTTTAAAAAATTAAACTATTAAAAACATCAGAATTTTTTTTTAACCAAATGCTTGAATTTAACACAATTACAGTTTCAAAATATTTAAAGCTTTGAGTTGCATAATTATACACTGAACTTTCATTATTATAATGCATATCACAAAGAACGAATATTAATTTTCATTATTTAAAATCCTAACTGCTTTAAAGCAACCAAATAAAAAAAACCTATAGGTTAACAAGCAAATACGTCAAAAGTAAGCAAATTATATAAAAAAAATGAGTTTCTTATAACATTTTTTTTAAGAAGCTTTATGATAAAAAAATTAAGTTTCCAGAATTAACACTAAAATTTGAATAAATTTAAAGGTATTCTGACCAGATAAAATCTTAAATGAAACGAAATGCATATAGTTCTTTTAAGAGGAATGTAAAAACAATTGCATTATGACTTCTTACTCACAACAGGGATGCTTTTAAAAATAAATTGTACTAAGGCATAGCTCTTTAACCACCAACGCATTGATATTAAACATGTTTTTCCAGAAGGAAAAGTTTATTTTTTGGTCTTTGCTTAGGTAGATACACAAAATGAATCCCACCAAAGTACTATTCAGGCAAAAACTTAGAATGCTCAAAAAAGAATGCAAGGATCCTTTCCTGAATGCAAACCCATGTAGAAGAGTTTAATATACACCTCAACTAACCTGAAGAGAAAACAAACCCATTATTCTGATGTTCTCTGTAGCAATTCAAAAAAAATTCTGTTCTTTTGCAAGATGGAAATAATCCAAGCTATTCGCTTTCTGGCATAAAATCCCATTTCAATATGCCTTATGTAAACAATTAATATACAGAGACAGTTTAAAACGACTGTCATTTTCTGGCAGCGCGTTTCTGAACCTCTATTTACCTGTGCACCCGACCTATTACTCCACATACCCAGTGGCATAACATATATCCCCGCATTGAGGGAAGGCGAGGGGTAGAGGATTCTGGGGGCCCAAAGCCTATGTTATGTCATGGTTTTGCAATTCTTTGTAAGATCTGGCTTAGGGCCCAAAATCTGACTTTGCAGGGGAGCCCTAATATTTTCCGTTATGCCACTGCATATACCCCACTCCCACTCAGCTTTTTTGTACAATTACTAAGATCTACACATACAGGCAGAGTAATAACATCTACTTTCTAGACATTTTTATTTGTATCAGTTATATAAAGTGATTATTTTTATTATTTTTTCACTTCATTTTTTTAAGGCATAAAGACGTTTAATAAGAACTTCTAGGCTGTTTAACAGCCCACAGTAATAAAAAATCCAGATCAGAAGATAAGAAACGGGGTCTTTAGTTCAAACTTACACAGGATAATCTTTTCCTGTATTTGTTTTTTTAGGAAATGTAAGATGAAAATGAAAACCTTTTCCACTAATGCGGTGGTTGTGAATGATAACAGAATAGTGATTGTTTTGTTGAATAGATCAAAATACTGTTCTTTAAATACAATCCAGCAATGATTTTGTTTCAAATTCCTCCATATGTGAAGAATCTATTCTCCATTCAATCATTTTTTTCTCAGGCTGATAAAGATGCACACTACAAATAAATTAACTGAATGGGAACTACTGCACTGTTCTACAGATAAATTTCCTGGTTTAATATTTAAAAGATAGTGGACATGTACATAAAGCTTTGAAGCAACTTATAATCCCATCAAATTTAAATAAAAGTTGAAAGGAGAAGCAGTCTCCTGGCTATTTTTATAAAAAACCTACCTAACTTTAAAAAAGACACAGTTCATTACATCACAGATTGATCCAATTGATACTCCATGGTCAAAATAAGTAAGTCCAGTGGATACATACCCAAATTTCATCACATAAAGGCATATGGAAATTTACTTCAAACAAAGATCTTAACTTACCTGAATACCATGAAACTAATTATTGTATGTCAGAAATACACTATGTCCAAAAAATAAAGGATAATGCAAGTTCAGGCAAAGAAAGAGTCAGAAGCAAAACAAATGTGACTTATTTGTAAAGCCTTTTCATTAAGCAAAAGATAAAGAGCAAAAAAGATGCTATATGTTTAATACCATTAACAAAAATTGAGATTTTTGATCTCTGGGGAAAATTACAAAAATGTTACATGCTTGGCATGATGGTTTATACATAGCATGTCTCCCAGATGATGCAATACAGTCCGTACAACACCAGCCATGTTGAGTTATAGATCTGATCTTGGGGAATATTACACCACTCCATCAAGCAATGCTCTCCGAAGTTCCGGTAGACATATAGGAGGTGGTTGACGGCTGCAACTTGTCGACCAAGTATATCCCACACATGCTATACTGGATTGAAGTTTAGTGAGAATGCTGGCCAGTCCATACGGGTATTATTCTCCGATTGAAGGCATTCATCTACAATGTTTGCACGGTGAGGACAGGCGTTGTCATACATAAACACAAATTCTGTGACCAAAATAAACATACATGTTGTTTTAGAATGACGTCCCGATAAATTTGGCCTATCACAGTTCCGATTTCAACATGCAGGTCAATTCTGGGGAGTCCAGAATAATTCCCCTCCCCCTCACAAAACGAGCAATCCTGCACCACCGAAACAGTGTCGCTCAATGATGTTTTCTTGATGGTAATGGGTACATGGCGCTCTCTATATGAATGTCTGGTGAGAATCAGACTGCTAGCTAAACCTGGACTTGCTGGAAAACATCATACAAGCCCACTGTTGCCACGTCCATGCAAATCATGCTCTCTACTTCAGGGTAACCATAGGCGACAGTGAGTTGCAGTAAGTGTAACATATCTGACAGGTCTACGAGCATATCAACCAATCTGCCCTAAGTGCCTGTACACAGTCTACCTTGAAATTGTAGTATTAGTGGCAACGAGACAAATCCGATGATATGTTCCGTCTGTTTCTTTTGGCAGTAACTGCCAAATACCAGTCCTCATTCAGCTTTGTAACTCGGAGTCAACCTGTGTTGTAATGTCTACTCATATTACCTTCATCTTGGAATTGTTGCCAATACCCAGAGATGACACTCTGGACAATTCCCATTTCCTCAGATACTTTCAGCAGTGTACGACCACATTCCAGACGGTCGATAATTCCACCATGTAAAAAATCCTCCAAATGCATCATTTATGTCATATCTATCTGCGTATTGCACTGAAAGGCTTATAAAGCACTTGTGAACAATTTTACTTCTTTGCCCGTATTCATTATATATCCCCCTCTTGAACTCTTGTCATTTTGATGTACTATCTGTGTCATCTGGTGACTTCCTGTAATTTGCATATGATTCTTGAAGATGTGTGTAGTCATTCTTAGGGAGATATATTTATATTTTAGTATCAGATTTTCACATGACTGAATTATCCTCAATTTATGGACATGAGTATAGTATGATTAAATTGTATTGAATACTTATTATTTTATCTATATTATATAGCAACTTGCTCATTTCTTTGAAATAGTAATTGTATGAAATACATAGTAATTGAATGAAATACACATTATTAGATAATTTTATACAAATTTAAAATCATAGATTCCAGCAATAATAGATGTAACTGATTAGATTTCAATTAGATATTTAGATGTTACATATACACAATGGTCATGAAAAGTGCATTTGCAAAAAGCTAATAAATGAAAAACTTTTATACCATTATTAATCAATTAAAAATAATATGGAAGATATGACAAATGTGAATAACGGAATGAAACAATGATGTTACTTGAAGTTGAAGATTTTATTCTAGGGAGAAAGTAGTGATGGAATGCACTAAAGACGAGAAAAAAGTTTGTAATCACATTGAATAGAATGCCCAGTAATTTTTTATCATGACTAGGATACAATGCAGTCATTGAAAACACTAAAAATTAATATTGAAAAACCTTTGTGATCTTTGAAAAACTCACTCAAAAAATTTATTAATAAATTTTGCTCTGGCACTTGGAGGAGACAAAATTAATTCAAATTCAACAGCATTTTTCAATATATTTTGTAAAGTTCTCTTATACAAAGGATAGGTTTCTAACAAGTAAAAAATTGGAATGTTGGAATTTTTTATTGATTTTCGGGTGGGGGGGGAGAGGAGATAACTAGGGTAGCCAAGAGATGCAAAGAGATGGGGGGGGGGAGAATAAACCGAAAGAAACATTAAGGAAACAATGTTTTGTGAATAATAAATGCACACTTTTACAGATCTAAAACTAATAATTGAGGGGAAACAATTTTCTAACATGAAAAGGGAAAAAGAAATTTTTTTAACCTGCTCTGATCATCCCACAAATACGAAATTTACTAGTCAAATTAAATACATATATAGGAATTGCTTAATTTATTGTAATATTTTGAGCCAACAAAAAGTTTAATACTAAGAATAAAAAGTAATGAGGCCATTTGTGGATATCAAAACATTGCTTTCATATTAACCCTTTAAGCGTTCCAAACTTCTTTTTCTGCCATCCTGAGATGCTTCAAAAACACACCACACATTTCCCCCCGTAAGACTGGGGACTCACCAAAAATGCACGAAACATGTTTTTTCCTCCTCAAGTAACAGCTTCGAAAGTGTTAGAGACGTCTTTTTCTGAAATTCTTCCCCCCCCCCTTTAAAGGCTTAACATCTTGAAGGATAATTAGGGAGGGTTGGGGTGACACAATGGACTCTGACAGGAAGTTTTATGGCTTGCCCTGTTCTTCCACTGCAGCAATCGTAAAAACCTGAGAAGAATTTAAAACCTTCAGAGCGTACGGACTATCAGTTAAAGTTTGTAAGTAAACTTGACTTGAAATTTTTTTGGGTTTGAATTAAATAAATTCTTTGATGTAGTTTTCACGATCTAAGCATTTTTATAAATCTTTCCTTTAAATCATTTTTTAAGTTCCATCACATAAGTAATATAGATGATATACTCACTTTTGATTTAATATTAATTTGAAATTCAACGAATTGGGAAGGAAAAGGGTAGATTGACAAAATCACATTTTTTTCTTTACCTTAAAATTCTCAAGTAGAATTAAGTTTTTTTATAATGTATCTCTAAAAATATATATGATATATCTATATTTAAATTCAAAGTATATATCAAAACAATGAGGATAACTTACAGTTTCGTTTTTCTTATTTTAATTAATACTTCTAAGTTTTTTTTAAAGGAATTATTTCGTTTGTGTCAAAAATTTATATAAAAAAGGTTCAAAATTTAAAACTTGTTAAACTTTTAAAATTCTTAACATGAATAATTTTTAAGTTTCTGTACAACAGAACTTGCAAAAATTTTGTACACATTGATAAAAATAACAACAACAAAAAACCTATTTAAATCCTTTAGTTTTTCATAATATCAAAGCCAGGTGTTCAGAGTATCTTACATACAATCCCTAGTTTTGTATTGTTTAGATAACGAATTATAATAAAATTTTTAATGGTCTGAACTTCAGTTTCCTTCAAAGAGAATGGGAACAACAAGCTCAAATTTTTAAGCTTGAATCTTCGGGCAAAGAGAAATGAAAAGCACCTGGACAAATTTACAGTTGACATTAGCGTCAATAAATAAATATAAAGATCCATTTTAAATTCAAGTTAAAAAAATATCTATTTATGCAAAATCTCTTATCATTTAGGTTCTATTATAGAGGTTGGCTGAAGAACAAGTAATTAAAATTTGGACATTTTTTGTAATCTTTACCATACAAAACCAGGAATTTTATATTAGCTGCACTGAAATTCTGCATTTGAATTTCGAAAAATATATTTATGTATGTATCTTGCCTACACAGTTGAAAAATATTTATCATAAAAACAAAAATTCTTTGGATATTTAATATTTAAAATTGAATTTTTAATATATTCCACTTCTAATATTTTTTCATTTATTCCGTAAATTTCATACAATTTGGTTGAGTGAGTGAATATTAACGTCGCTCTGTTCAGCTACTCGAGAACTTTTGGCGACAAACCTAGTCATTTTGAACCATGGTCAAGTGACGAGGATGACACCTGTGCTAGCACCTCTCTCCTTCTCCTAACTACCACACCACACCAACAGAGGGACGTTTCAGCTCTCGACAGATTTAACATGCAACACTCCCCTACACGGTGGGTCTTCAGTGGTAATGGGCTCGAACTCATGATACGCCAGCCATGAGTCCGTTACCTCGAAAAGGTTTACCTTTTTCATTAAAAAGTTCTAAAGTGAAGAAAGTGGAAATTATGGCCTTCCAAAAGGGAAAAATGTGTGTTTGGAAGTACAAGGATAAAAAACCCCTGCATAGGATTAGCATTTTTCATAACGCTGATATGATGGAAGTGAAAGCTAAGAAACAGGATTCTGTGAAAATGAAACCAAATGCAGCGGTGTTTTATAATACCACCATGGGTGGTGATCAGACGCCGTGTTGATAGATCAGACCAGTGTCTATCCTACTATCCTGTTGCCTGAAATCAAAGGAAATACAACAAGAAGATTTTTCCACATTTGTTAAATCAAATTGTGTGGAATTCCTTCTTTATCTATAAAAAAAATGGCGGTATTTTAAATCATATTGGTTTTCGAATGAAATTGATTGAAAGAGTGATAGAAGAAGGAAGTAGTCATTCCGATTCTAGAAACTTTGTTACCTCTGAAATTTCTGAAAATGTAGTCCGTTTAATTGGAAGGCATAAATAGAAATATGTGCTTCATAATGGTTTCATATGTGGAAAGTGACTTCAAGAAAAAACAAACCACCAAGAAAATGTGTCGTATGCAACCTTAAGAAAAATGATAACGGAAAATGCATTCAAAGAAAAACACGTTTTGAGTGTAAAGACTGTAATGTTGGACTGTGTGCAGCGCCGTGTTTCGAAAAATATCACACTGTGACAGTGTTATAAACGACGTATATCAATCAATCAATGACGTATCTATCAATGTATACAAAAATCTTTTTTCTTAAAATTAACGGTTTAAAAATGATGTTTTGGACAAATATATTTGTTTTTGCCCTCTATATGCATATGTACACTTCTAGCTTCAATAATGTACAATTGTTTAGATAAACTTTTGGCTTTGTAAAAGGTATTTTGCTTTGACTAAACATTTTATAGCAAATTTTAATAATATTTTGTGTACTTCTTTGATAATTTTTGCTATTTATACCTGTTTAAATTATTGTTTATAAAAGTTTCTTTGCAATTGTTTGTAAATTGAACAAAACCTTTTCTTACACAATTATGTATATTTGAGGATGAATTCTGATTTATTTTATATTTAGTAAATACAATAAATTTTGTAAATTGCTTTTTCTTTGCAAATTTATTTGTTTTAAAGCATGCATATTTATATAATGAAATTTCTAACTATCCAAATTATGTCGGGCTTTTTCTCCATTAAAGGCTTTTAGAAATCATCTTGTAATTATTCATTATATATTTAATAAGGAAAAATATTTCTATATATAAATAAATTTTTGGTCCCATAAGTATATAATTTTTTTTAGCTACAGTTTGTAAAATGTATTAGAATTAGTAGTGGGACCGAAGTTTTACAAATTATGATTGTTTTTGACTACACTAAGTTATATATTTATATTTCATTCTTTTTACATTATGAGTAGAAGTCATAAACAGTTTTATAACAGTAAGATAAATTTTTGTTTTATATTCAAATTATACTCTTATATTGATTCTGAAAATAATAAGTTAGTTTGACAAGCCATTATTTAACAATTTTAAAGCATTGAACATTTTTGAAGTTTTTTAAAACTTTTATAAAATACTAAATTATTAAAAATATTTAATTATTGTAAATGATTTATATTTCTTGGATTATTGGAAACAAAATGTATAGAATTTAAAATCTATTTCTTTGTTGGATTTTAATAATTATTTTTATAGCTAAACCTTGAAAAACACGAAATTTTCAAATATTAACTTTAAGATTTTTTAAAAAACATAACTGGAGCTCCCAGTCCTAAATCCATATGAACTTTTATGGATCATATGTTTGGGAGTATTTACAAGATATTTCAAGATTAGAAAAAAAAGCGTTAGGGATTAGAAAACACATTTTCAAAATTAAAAGTCTGAAAAAAACACATTTATAAAATTTGGAAAGGCAAAAACAAAAACTAATAGTGTCTAATAGCTCTAATTTTTAATATGTTATTTTCCAACTTATGTTCTACATCCAAACACTACTTGAAATAATTATGACTGAAAATATCTTTTTTAATTCAAAATATTCTTTTACGCAATATTAATAACATTTGTTACTTTGATAGATTATTCGGTTTCATCTTAACCTAATATTTTCACAGGAGTTTTAAATACACAAAACATTTATACACACAAAATAATAGTGATATAAAGGTAATCCCAAAATCACCAAGTTTGTAAATAATGTCTATTTTTTTTCCCTTCTAAATCGGGGTAGTTTAGCAAGTTTGGGTTTTTGTTGCATGACTTGAAAATACTAAAGTAGTACTACAAAATATTTACTATAATGTAGTTTAGACACCAGGGAAATATTTAGTTCTTTCTACAACATTTGTATTCAGAACATTTACATTTTGAAGTCTAATTGTAACATCATCTGTGAAAGCTGGATTTTAGATTTATAAATTCAGTCGCATATTCCTTCCCTTTCAAATGTTATTTCTCACAGAAGCCTGCTTACATTTTTGTCATGGCATTTTCTCAACAGGAAAAAATTAATGAAAACAAAGTAAAAAGCTTTTAAATTATATAAATTATGTGTACAAATAAATATAGTGGTCTTTAAATCAATCTTAATTAAGTAAATGTGAAAGAACTCAAAAGCTTCAAAACATAGCAAACAAAAATGATTTTAGAAATTAAAACCGCAGTTAATACTGTTGTAACCTTTTTTAAGCCTTCTTATTTTTCTCCGTAAGAGGGCGCGCGAGAGCCGCCAGATGTATTTTGTGTAACTGTGTAGTAAATATAAATAAAGATTTCTTCAAACAGTACAGACCGATTACTTTTCCATCGCATTCATAGTGGTCCGTCGAGCACCAGCATTCAAGTCAAAACATTTTATTGATGAAGTGTAACGGTCTGCGACATTTGTCGAAATAATCAAGCATCAAAACAAATTCGTTCAATAATCATCGCAAGCATTGAACTTCGATATTGGGAAGGTCACAAAACAACATGGACGCCATTCTTAAGCAAAAGAAAATCGTAAAAGGTAAGCTAACTCGTTTAGTTTCCAAAATTGATGATTTAAAAAATCAAGCAAATTCTGAATCCATTATTGAAGTTTATGAAAAAGAAATTAATTTAATAGATACTGAAGTAAATAATTTAAATGATAATCTTCTAAGTACTTGTACAGATGAAGATTTTAACGGTTATGAAATAGAAATGCATGATTTATTTTCTAAATTAGATACTCTAAAAATTATTTTAAAAGAGGAAATGAAAAAACTTGTTAGGAATAATAATAATACTAATGCATGCCAAAATATTGCTAACACTAATGTAAACAATTTGAAACTTCCTCGCATAGAATTGCCAGTATTCACTTCAAACTATATGGACTGGATCTCGTTTCGCGATTTATTTCTTGCGAGTGTAGGAAATAATAATACTTTAAGCGATAGTCAAAAACTGCAATATCTTAAACTTTCAGTAAAAGGCGAAGCAGCCACTTTATTACAATCTATTCAAATAACAAACTATAATTATCAAAAGGTGTGGAATGCATTAACCGAACGCTATGAGAATGAAGCAGAAATTATAAATGCAGCATTAAATAAATTAGTTTCGCAGCCTGTTTTAAAACAAGAATCTGCGTCGGGATTGCGAAAAATAATTGACACTACCCAACAATGCATTGACACACTACAAATCCTAAAGCAACCCGTGGAGCATTGGGACACCCTTATAATTTTCTTGCTAAGGGGGAAACTTGACCCTGAAACACTACGCGTTTGGACTCTCGAACAAACAAACAAAACAAATCCCTCCTTCGCCCAGTTTAAATCTTTCGTCTTAGACAGGGCGACTGAAATCGCTTCTTTAGCCAAGTGCCAGAAAGAAAAAACATCTGTTCCCTTTGAAGCGGGGGGGGGGGAGTAAAATGACCAAAACAAATAAGAAATTTCCCTACTCTTCACAAATAGTCTCGAATGTTTGCGTCCATTGCAATAGCGGTTCACATTTTGGATTATTTGTATGCGATAGTTTCTTAGAACTTCCGATTAAAGAAAAATGGGATGTTGTTAAAAAATACAAATTATGTTTTAACTGCCTTAAAGAAAATAAAACGCATCACATTTCTAAATGCCGTGCAGGTGTTTGTAAATTTTGTTCCAAATTACATAATTCAATATTATGCTCAAAAAATCCAAATAATATCAAAACTTTTATTGCCAACACGGTATCAGATATACACACGGAAGATTCCACGATAAGTAGCAATAATGCAATCGTACCTGCCGCTCAGGCTGTTTTATTGCCTACCGCAATCGTTTATGTTAAAGACATTAATGGCGCTTTTCAAAAATGCAGAATACTCATTGATTCAGCCAGTCAAGGCTCATTTGTTAGAGAGAGTTGTGTAAATTTATTACAACTTAAGCGCACTAGCGTAAACATAAATGTAGACGGTTTAAGTTCGCGAAACGTGGGAAGGGTTTCAGGCTTAGTTCAGTTAGAAATAACATCACTGTTTTACAAAAATACAAGTATTACTGTAGATACATTAATTTTACCCAAAATCACCTGTGACCTTCCTCAATTTCAAGTCGATGCGTCTGCTTTGAATACATTCAAAAATTTACAATTAGCGGATATCAACTGTCTTCAGCCAAGCTCAATAGACATTCTGCTAGGTGCAGACGTGTTTGGAGAAATAATGCTCAACAGGCATTTAAATGTTCCAGGACATTCTTTAACTGCAATGGAAACCATTTTCGGTTGGGTTGTTCTTGGAAAAACAAAAATTTCTTGCCAAAGAATCATATCAAATCATGCAAGTTACAACGCAGTAGAGTTTCAACTTGACAAATTTTGGCAATTAGAGGAACTCTCTGAAACAAAACCCTTTACGAATGAAGAAATTGCTTGCGAAAATCATTTTAAAAGAACTTATACTCGTGACTCAACAGGTAGATTCGCAGTCAAGTTTCCATTCCGAGATTCTAGTGATGAACTTGGTTCATCTAGAGACATTGCTGTGCATCGTCTACAGCAAATCGAACGCCGGTTCAGTAAAAACCAATCTCTTTCTGATCAATACCATAAATTCATGGACGACTACTTGAAACTTGGTCACATGGAATTAATCCCAGAAAACGAGATTGACGTTCCAGCCAGTTCCAGTTTTTATCTCCCGCATCACTCAGTACCCAATAAAAACGGTGACAAATTTCGCGTGGTATTTGACGGATCTGCAAAGTCCTCAAGTGGTATTTCTCTTAACGATAAACTAATGGTTGGTCCACAGCTACAGACTGACTTAACAACATTACTCCTACGCTTCAGGATGCACAAAATAGCCATAACTGCGGACATAGAAAAAATGTATAGACAAATAACTCTACACGATTCAGATTTCCAGAGAATCGTGTGGCGTAATTCACCTTTTGAGCCAATACAAGACTTTAGGTTGACAAGGATTGCTTATGGCACTGCATCAGCGCCGTACCTTGCAATAAAATGCTTACAGCAGTTGGCATTAAACGAATCAAATAATTTTCCTCCTGCTTCTAAAGCAGCTCTCAAGGACTTTTACGTTGATGATTTGATGTCCGGAGCCAATTCACTCTCTGAAGCTCTGGAACTTCAAAACCAGTTGACTCAAATGGTGTCCAGTGCCGGACTTGTATTGAGAAAATGGGCTTCTAATTGCAGCGAATTCTTAAATTCAATCGATTCAGATATGCGTTTATCTAATACTTCTTTGAATATAGACAATGATGATACAGTAAAAACCTTAGGTATCCTGTGGCATCCAGCTTCAGATGTATTCTACTTTAAAATCACTCCTTTATCTTTTGAAGGCACCTTAACCAAAACGACATTACTTTCTACAATTGCTAAGACATTCGATCCACTTGGATGGTTGTCACCCATCACAATTCAGTATAAAACAATCATGCAAAGACTGTGGAAACAACAATTGCAGTGGGACGAAAGGGTTCCTACAGACATTAAACTTGAACGGGAACAACTTGCTAATGATGTACAATTTGTCAAAGACATCAAAATTCCACGATTCTTGTTAGTCGATTCAGACAACCAGTTTCATCTATTTGGCTTCAGTGATGCTTCTGAAAGGCTTATGCAGCTGCAATTTACTGTCGCTCTGTATCAGATACAGGAAAAATCAACGTTCAACTAATAATAGCCAAGACAAGAGTTGCCCCACTTAAAACTGTCTCACTTCCTCGACTAGAATTATGCGGAGCTCTTTTGTTAGTTAAACTGATGGACTTTACTTGTAAAGCTCTGAATTACCCTATATCACAAGCCCAATTTTATACGGAATCCACCATAGTTCTTTCTTGGATAGGATCCCATGCCAGCCGATGGAAGACGTTCGTAGCCAACAGAGTGGCGAAAATCCAGACGTTGTCTTCTGCTACTCAGTGGCATCATATCAGTGGAAGCGCAAATCCTGCAGATCTTGCAACCCGTGGTGTATCATCTTCAACTTTACTCACTTCTATATGGTTGTGTGGTCCCAAATTTTTAAACGAAACATTTCCTTTTCAGACAGACTCTTCTGTTCCTGCATTGAATGATGCCGTGCCAGAAGAAAGGTACTGTACATTACAATCAATTATTGTACCAAATCACTTGCCTGATGGTAATGATTTACTTCATGAATTCTCGTCTCTTTCTAAACTTAAACGTGTAATATCATATTGTTTAAGATTTGTCAATAATTGTAAAAATTCAAAGGATAAAACAAATGGGTTTTTAAAAACTAATGAACTAAACAATGCTATGTATGTATTAATTAAATTAGTGCAAACTATTGAATTTAATAATGAGATCAATGCTTTAAAAGGAAATCAACCACTATCTTGCAGAAGCAAAATTTTATCTCTTAATCCATTTTTAGATCATTCAAACATTCTCAGGGTGGGCGGTCGTTTGCGACATGCAAATCTCGCATATGGCCACAAACATCCCATCCTACTGCCAAAAAGGCATATTCTAACAGATCTCATTATTAGACATTATCATGAAATTCTCTTGCATGCTGGTACACAACTTGTGCAATCTTGTATTCAAGAACAATATTGGATAATAGGTGCTAGAGATGTCATCAGACACTTAATAAGAAAATGTGTAAAATGTTGCAAAGTAAAAGCTTCCATCACTAATCAAATGATGAGCGATTTGCCATCTTCTCGCATTTCTCCTGCTCCTGCTTTTATGCGCTGTGGAGTAGATTATGCTGGCCCTTTTCAAATTAAAACCATTAAAGGTAGAGGTTCCAAATCCTTTAAAGCATACATAGCTCTGTTTGTTTGTTTCACTACTAGAGCTATTCATCTAGAACTGGTGACTGATCTTTCAGCAGATGCATTTATTGCAGCTCTGAAGAGGTTTATTTCCCGCAGAGGAAAAAGCAGAGACATTTACAGTGATTGCAGTTCCAACTTTGTTGGAGCAAAACGCAAACTCATGGAATTTGAGAAGCTTGCAAAATCAGAATATTATAATGAAAATGTTAGTAAATTTTTAACTGATAATGGTATTAAATGGCATCTAAATGTTCCAAGTGCACCACACATGGGTGGTCTCTGGGAAGCTGGAATAAAGTCAACTAAATATCACTTAAAACGCGTTGTTGGAGAAACTAAATTAACATATGAAGAGTTTGAAACGTTTCTAACTCAAATAGAGGCTTGTCTTAATTCCAGACCATTAACGCCCATATCTAATGACCCTAACGACCTATCAGCCTTAACGCCTGGTCATTTCATTATTGGAAGGCCTTTGACAAGTATTCCTGAACCTAATTACATTGACTCAAGTCATTCTTATCTTACTAGATGGCAACAAATTCAAAAACTAGTTCAACAGTTTTGGAAACGTTGGCACAAAGAGTATTTATCTCGATTGCAACAAAGGCCAAAATGGCTTCTACCAACAAAAATTTTTCAATTGAATGACTTGTGCCTTATAAAGGAGGACAATTTACCCCCTACTAAATGGAAAATGGGTAGAATTGTTCAATTACATCCTGGTTTAGATAATATAGTCAGGGTTGTTACTGTCAAAACATCAGATGGCATATTTAAAAGAAATATAACAAAATTAAGTCTGTTACCAATTTAAATCTATAATTTTATTATTTGTAACTCATTTTAATATGCATATATACTTCATTGTTGTGAATGTTTACTTAAATATTAAATTTTCATTCATGTATTCATGTAAAATAACTTTATATTGTTCATGTATATTGTAACCTTTTTTAAGCCTTCTTATTTTTCTCCGTAAGAGGGCGCGCGAGAGCCGCCAGATGTATTTTGTGTAACTGTGTAGTAAACATAAATAAAGATTTCTTCAAACAGTACAGACTGATTACTTTTCCATCGCATTCAAATACCCATTTCACACGAAAAAGTGGCTTGTGTTAAAAAATATTTTCAATTAATTTAATTTAGAATTGCAAAAATACTTTAAAGTGAATTCAAAACTAAAATCAAATCTCAGAAAACTTAAAATTTCTTAAAACCTAATTGGTTTTCAGGTCTTCTGGAATGTATGCTTTGTCTAAGATCCAGCCTAGAGACTAGGCTTTTTTTACAGTTTGAAAGTATCCTAAAATGATAAGAGAGATCCCAGTTCAATTGGAGCAAGCTTTCCAAATATATGGGCCACAAATTTTTTTTTAAAAAACCTGATGTTTCTGTTATTATGCCTTACATTTGGAAAAATTCTCGACACTTAAGAAAATATTATTTAAAAACCAAAAATTATAATCCGTTTTTTCCACATGTGTAATTTTTTTACAAAACTACCCAAAATTTTTAATATAATAACATTTCAAAAGCAAAAGGTAGGGTTTTCTTGCAATATAGAATGAGTTACGAGGCTGATGAATTTATACTATTAATATTTAAGAATAAAATAACAATTTGTAAGGTTCTAATCCTGGAATTAAGGATACATCTCTAAATGTTAAAATTGCATATATTATTAATTGTCAGTTAATTTTACTTATGTAAAATGTTTTAAGTGTACTGTTTTTAAAAGACAAAATTAATCAGTAATGCACACACATCTTTGCAATGACTGAATTGAAAGATGTAGTTACGGATGACAATTTCCCATTTATAAATATATGCGAATATGCATTTAAAGGATGTAATACTAAAGAAAAGGAAAGATGAAAATCAAATCTGAATAGAAAATGGGAAGAAACACTTTCGCATTTAACACATTTAAGAAAAATATATTTCATTATTAAAATTATTGATTGAAAGTGTATTATGTAGTTCCGACACAAATGCTGAAGTGGTGAGAGTATTATTTTATTCTTAGTGCAAGTTGTTCTGAAGAGATTTGATTTATGCCGAAAAAATTCATTCAACAGAAAAGTATAAATTTAAGGATTAAAATTTGCATAAATTAAAAGTATTAAAATCTCTTTAATGTTATTTTAAGTTAAAAATATAATAAAATGCAGAAAGCCCAGTTTTATTGTACAAACTTCTTCATCGTATATATAACAGAGGTTCCCAAACTTTTTTGTCTCATAGACCCCTTGCCATGTTTTTCGGTTTTGGGTAGACCCCTGACTACCTAATATTAAATTTTTGCAAATTTATCAATTTAAATGTCTTTTTGATAATTGGTGCTACTACTTTCAAAAAATTAAATTTTTAACTGTAATGAAGTATAGTTCTGGGTTTAAAACTTAAGAAGCGCATATAATGAATTAAAATTAAAACAAAATAACTGAACAAATACTTCTAAAGAGATGGATGAATCTGGTGTTTCAATAACCAATTTTCAATATTTAATATCAATCTTCTCAGGTTTAACCTTAACCTTCCTTTTTCGTAAGTGCCTACTTCTTTCTTTCTTTGCCAATCTCAAAACAAAAAAAGAAAGGAAAACTCAGTGAAACTCCCTCTCGCAAGGAAAAACACATTTAAAAACTTTCTCATGATATTCCACAATTTGTGGAAAAAAACAGGAAAATCGTTTTGCGTTTTCTTAGTCTGATATTCAACAATGATTACAGATTACTTCTGTCTTGATCAAATCATAATACCAAAATCAAAATGTTTTTTGTTTTTTTTAAGTTTTTAAAAGTAATAGGAGAAAAAAATTAATTTTCTTTTGCCTATTAAAAATATTTTTCAACTTTTAACTCGCCATTTCTTTAAATCTTTATTTTTTATCCTTTATTTGCTTCTTACTATGATTCAACAAATTGGATGGTTTCTGTTCGCCGTGATGTGGATCCAACGTTCATTACACAATTTTCTCCCAAGGCAACAGCTATGAATGAGAAATCCCCTTTTTTTCCCAACAACACAGAAACCGAAAAAGCAATAAAATCGTCCCCAAGAAAAGCGCTTGTAGACCTCCCGTATCTCAAAGGGGGGAAGGCATAAAACTGTGGTGCATTTTCGAAGCAGTTCGCAAAAGTAAACAGGAACCGTTTCGCTACCGCCAACTTTGAAAAAGTAGACTGCTTTTGAATGAGTTTCAATTAGAGCCTCAACCACTCAGAGTTTATTTCATTTTGTTTACTTGCCTTAAGATTACTAACCTCTGGTTACTATTAAATCAAATTGTTATACTATTTTGAGTGAGGAAAAATAAATGAAAATAGGGTACAAACCGAAAATGGAACTAAAGGACCAAAATTTTAAATCAAAAATAATCTTTGTTCTACAGGTCTGGAGTTGAAAATTTGAACGAGTAAGAAAATATTGCGAATAATGAGTTTATTTCATTGACTCAAAATAAAAATATATTTTAATATTATAATATATTTCTTCCTTTTGACAACAACAACATAAAAAAAATGACATTCTTTTTAATTTTTTAAAATATTACAGCATGATATACTTACCAGGCATGATGATAATTTGTGAAGCCGCCTGAAAAAATATATAATAACAATAACAATTAATTTCAAAATATTTGTTATCATTTGAATATTTTATAGAGACACAAAAGATTATGTATAAAACAAAGCATTTTACCATAAGAGAAGGAGATGCACAAGTTGCAGTTGAATTTGTCTAAAGTGAAAACAAAATTTTCAAAGAAAATTGTGCAGATCACCAGATATAATTAATATATAAAGACTCCAACTAATACTTTTTTGGGCCTTTGGGAAAGAAATTCTTTAAATAATGAAGCTATAATCTATATGAAGTTGCAGTGCATACTTGTATTGTAGTATAATAGCTACAAAATATTCAAATAACTATAAATTACACGTTTAAATATTTTTACCTCTAAAATAAAATGAATAAAGAACTTCCCAAAGACATCTTAAATTTATGTCTATTTAACTTACGAATACATTTAAGGAAAGACAACAACAACAAAAAATAATAATAATTTTTTAAATCCCTTTACTTGAGTAATTATATGCTGTATAAGTTATTTTACACTAGTGCTCACAAACATTTTTACAACTGAAGATGATTTAAAATATTTAAAAAAATTATTACTATTATTTTAGAAGAACACATGAAAGTTCACTACATGTTATTAAACTAGGAATATTTAAACTGATAGTAAAAAGAGAGAAAGGGGAGGGGGAGACTACTTCAAATTCAAGTAAATAAATGTGCTTATTAATTTTTGTAAATTTCATTTCAAATAATAACTCAGCAACTGCAGAAGCTAGCTTACTAAAGTTAATATGCATAACAGCACATAGTAATAGAGCCTACATAGGAACAAAATTATATAGCTTAATAATCAAGGATAAGTACTAAATATTAACTTTTCATCAAAATAAATTGTCTATTAAATCATAAAAATTTACCTGTGCTACTAGACTTTTCAGGGCAGGCATTCCTTCACTTGCTGTCTTGCACCGCCCACTTGTTAGAATTCTTTTAAATCCAAGACTTACAATTTCTGTAAGAGCTTGCTCACTATGTGTCAAGTCGAATGCTAAATTTAAATTTGTAAAATAAATTTAGGAATTTTGAAATGATTAGTAGTAAAACAATTTTAAAATATAATTTATTAATTTCTTTTATTTTCAACAATATTCGCACAATTTCGATTCTTTGAAGTAACTCCACTCCTTCACTTAAATTTTATTCTTGAAAGTTTCAGAACATTATTTGAAAAGGAAAAAATTGTACTGTACATCACATTTAAAGAGAAATTTATTGAATGGCAAAGCTAAAACGTTTCCAGACTTACTTCTAATTTCTACTAAATTTGTGATTATTTTCAATACCTTAAATTGTTTTTGTGATACATGGTAATACAGTGTGTAAAAACTTATAAAGCCAATCACCTGGGTACTATACTGTTCAAATTAATTGAGTCAAACATATTTTTCTTGTTTGATTTGGTATGTGATTACCAGTGTGTCCAAAATAGATACAAATTAGTTACATCTGTCTCAAGGTAATATGACGGATCAACTTTGACTACAATTTACTCGTTTGACTGTTTTTAGAGTAACAGTAGCTCAGTTGTGGGCATTTCAGTGCAGCAGCTGGGGGTTATAATTTGGCATTCCGTGTAGCATGTATCACTTTTGCTTGTTCAAAGAAGGAAATTTCTTCGAAGAAGTGTCTAAAATAATTGCTCTTAACAAACACACTTCTTTGACTGCGAAAGATATAGCTACGGCAGTTGGTGTGGGCAAATCAAACGTTTTAAGAATTTTAAGAGCATTTTCCTCTCTAAAAAGAAAAGGAAAATGTGGGCCTAAACGTAAAACTACTCCAAGAACTGATAAAATTCTAATAAAAAATTGCAAAATAAATCTAAGGAAGACAAGCACAGACCTTTGAAAGGATTTATTAGAGTAAAGTGTTGAAGTGAATACCTCAATTGTATGCAAAAGCTTTTGGAAGTTGGTCGTAAGGCAACAAAGTTCGAGGATAAAACAATTTCTAACTCAGAAAATGATGGAAAAACGTTTAGCATGGGTCAAAAAATACCGATCTTGGACTATTAACGACTGGAAGAAGGTAATTTTCCATGATGAAACACATTTATTTCTGCAGATACAAATCAAGAGCAAAAGACAAAGTGAAACTCTGTTACAAGATCATATCAAACAGACTGTAAAACACCCTTCTGAAGAGGCGTTTGGAGGATTTTTCAGAACAAATGGCACTGGAAATTTAGTTCCTCTTAAAGGCATGAAGAATTCTGTTAAATATATAAAAATATTACATAGTAGGATTGTTCAATTCATAATAACATATGATGGAACATTTCAACAGGACTCAGACCTTTGTCACAATTCGATATCAGTGCAGACTTTTATATTTGAAAATAAAGTACAAGTGCTTCTTTGACCTGGTAATTCACCAAACCTAAATCCTATTGGGAGCTTATGGCACATTCTAAAGAATCGTTTAGATAGGATGAATTGCAGGACAACAGAACAGATGATAAAAATTGTTATAAAAGTGTAGTTCCTCAATGATAAAGTCAAGAACATGTGCGATGTACTAACAGAGTTAATGACAAAATGTGTTCAAGAGGTCATTTCCTCTAAAACAGGACATATTTCATACTAATATACAGATTTTCCAGTCTACTTATGATATGTAATGATTAAAATCTGTTTCAGAAAAAATCGTTTTTTGCCGTTTGTCCCAACTATTTCGAATAGTATAGTATAAATTCACCCAATCCAGACCAAGATTATCAAACTTACTTCGTTGACATATCTCTCTTGTCTAGTTACTAAAACTTAATATAAACCCAAGAAAACATTTTCTCTCTCTATATATATGTATATATATAATTACTTACATATACATATATATAATTACTTACATGCATATATGTAATTATTTACATACATACATATATAATTATTTATAAAAAATATATTCTTTTTTGGAATAAGGTACACAGTTAAACCTGCTTTTGTGTGGTAGATAGGGTCAGCATAAAAAAACTGCACCAAAAATATTCGAAAATTTCATAAATTCTTACATATAACAAACAAATTCGTTTAAATACTACAGAAATTTTTTTTTACGTGGTGGAGGGGACCGCATAAAAAGAGTCGTACTTAGAAAATATGCTAATAACTTACAAAATTTATCAGAAAATATTTCCATAACAAAATAATTAAATTACACATGGAAACAATTTTAAAACATTTAGTTTCTCATTGTATACATGGAGAAATTTTCAAAATGCACATTCATAATTCACTGCTACCCATCGTAATCCAAAGCACTCATTTTCCTGTGATGAATAAGTTCAAAATCGTTTTTGTCACTTGAAGGTACAATCTCAATTGATTTATTTTTTGGCACCATAAAGTAAGAGATAAGTTTTTGTGACAAAGGTAAGTTGCTTGTAAATGTCATGATAACCAGATATGCATGATTGAAGCTCTTTTGGAATTTCATACTCCATTTGGAATTGGTATCTATTTTATGAAAAAGCTTTTCCAATTTGTTGGAAAGCTGTATCCCTGCATGTATTTTATCCATTCTCAAAGAATTCGGTTCTTCTTGTCTGACATTATAATCTATCAAATAATTGATAATGTTACTGTCATTGAAAGTTTCATCTTCAATCAAGTGCAGGCTGTTGGCATGTTGAGAGAAAGCAACTGAGCGTGCATTGTCGGGAGACTGCACGAACAAATGAACATAACAAATGAACATAGCATTTTGAAGTGTATATATGAAAATTGCAGTGGCATAACATACATCCCCGCCTCGAAATTGGGAGGGACTCAAGACCTAACTAATGCCAAGTACGTATGTACCCAAATTGTAAATTAAGGATTTCAGCAAAACTAAAAGTAGAAAATTTCTCTCTGTATCTTTAATTTTTTTTCTTTTCTTCATTATTGTTTAACCAAAAAATATGAGTAAAAAGTTTGGCTAGTTTCTTTATAAATAAAAATTGGTTTTTTATTCTATAAACCCTCTTCTTACACCACTAGAGGGCCTCGCGAAATGTATCTTGCCCACATTAAATTCAGGTCTAGCACAGCCACTGTACAGCATAAAAAAGATTGCACAGAAAAAATGCACAAAAATAAAATCACAAAAAAGATCGCACAAAAATAAAATCACATAAAAAAGGATCACACAAAAACAAGTTGTACTGTATGTCATTTATTGAATGTATGATTCAAATTAAGAAATAACACTAGTCAAAAACTACATTTTTTAAAAATGAAAGGTTAATGTAATTTTATATTTTTATCATATTGATTTTGTTGAACTTATGAGAAAAAACTATTGTGATACCTATTGAATAATAAATAGAATTTAAAGAAAAATCATTTCAGTGCCAAATAAAATACTATGACTTTATGTTCCGAAAAGTAAAAAAAGAAATAAAAATATCACCTCGATGAAAAGTCACTGGTTTACCACGGGCTGCTTCTAAAGAGAATAAAAGAAACAAGAGATATCTCTATTTTATTTAAAATGTTAACATTTTATTACATCAGTAATAATTATTTCTATAATAGAATATGTACTGTTCAATTACTCTATTATTCTCTTAGAAATTTACAATAAAATAACATATACAAACATTTTAAAGTCTGAAGGCTAAAGAAAAATAGCATTTAGTAATATTAAATTAGCTATATATTTTTCAAAAATAAGGTAATGAAGATTTGAAATGTAATTTAAGACATTTAAAAAAAACAAAGGCAAAAAAAAACTATTATAAAAGTAAGTAAAGTATGCACATTAATTTGGATTATACATACTTATTAATGCACCGCATGCCTCTCTATCAATTTGTCCATCATTTCTTTAAAAGAAAAATTATGCAAATTATTTTGACAAGACAGTTATAATGTATGTGAAAGAAATCTTCAAATTTACATGCAAGATATAAAAATGCATAAACACATGCAACACTGTTTGCAATTCTCTCTGAAAAAATCCTTCATTTGTTCAGAAATTTTAGTTGTTTGTTTTTCTATATATGATCTTCACACTCACCAATTTTTATCGCAATCAACTAACTCCTACTCAAAGCATCGTACTTTAGTTATGGAGTGAATTTTAATATTTTTTAGAATCCACACACAAATTACAAATAAAATATAATATATATGTAATTAATCACAAGATTTACATATATTTTTCAAAGAAATTTTTAAATCTTTTAGATTGATGAAATTTTTATATTATCACAGGAAGGTTTACATTTACCTAACTGAAATGTTTTAAAATATTTATCCTCAGAACTTCTACCATTTGGGAATTCTATAAAACATCATATCCAAATAAAACAGTCATTTTTTCCATGTATAAACATAATTTACCAATTCTCACATATAAAATTAGTCTCAAGTATAAAAATTTTGACAATTCTTGATAATCAGTAATTACATGCATTTTTTATGTAGTGTAGTAAAAAATAGTACTGTATAAATTGCACATAAAGTTCAATATACACTATAACAAAACAAAAAAAAAAAAGCACGAAAGAGTTGCCTGATTGTAATGAAAATTGGAATGCAGATATTTGTACCGAACATGCAAATGATTAAAATTTTGTGTCCTATGAATGAATAGCAGGAGCTACAACGCAGCTGAAAAAAATGTCCCACCGCTTATTACGAACAACTGTCTGAATTTGAAAGAGGTCGTATCATTGGATTGAAAGAGGCAGGTTGGGCAAATCAGAGAATCGTTCGCCATATGGGTCGAAGTGATGCGGCCATTAGAAGATGTAGGCAAGAATAGGTGGACAATG
The DNA here is from genome assembly GCA_019973975.1 of Trichonephila clavata. NCBI lineage: Eukaryota > Metazoa > Arthropoda > Arachnida > Araneae > Nephilidae > Trichonephila > Trichonephila clavata. The sequence goes on along the minus strand of BMAO01000364.1, from coordinate 92,484 downwards.
GCAGATTTCAGCGTCAAGATGGTAGCGATCGACCTAAAGCCACAGCAGATCGATTTTTAGAGCATCTGATTCATCGTTATCAATCATAAGACGTGCGACCAGCACACGAGTGTCTACCATGACCATTCACAGATGGGGGATAGAGCAAAATTTACGCTTGAACTGACTGCTCACGCTTGCACACTGTCAAGCTAGATTACAGTGGTGTGTGGCTCGATCAAGTTGGAATCATGCTGATTGTGGATGTATAGTGTTCAGCGAGAAATCTCGCTTCCAACTGTGTCCTGACAATCATCGAAGGGGTGTCTGCTGATGCCTAAGGCAGCATGCAGATCCTGCTTTCACTATTGCACACCACACAGGCCTGAACCAAACAGGAGTTATTGTCTGTGGTGCCATTTCTTTTCCTTTCGGTTGTCATTCAAGGCACACTTACAGCACAGCGATGACATTCTGAGAACTGTTTTGCTACCGTTCCTTTTGCAGTACCATGGTCTTAGTTTTCAGCAAGATAATGCCAGATCACATTCGGAACATGTTGCTATGTGGTCTGGGAAGTCTTACAGCCACACGTCTTATGTTGACAAGTCTTACAGCTTGTCAAACACTTCGTTGGCCAGCCAGATCGTCAGATCTCTTCTCAATCGAGCATGTCTGGTTAGGATGGGAAGGCAATTGCATCTAACAGGGAATGTTGATAACCTGACCTGATAATTGAACAAATTTGGCAAGAAATACTGCAGGAAGACCATCAGGGTGCTTTATCACTCTATGCCACATCGTATGGCAACTTGCATCCAGGCTAGAGGTGGGTCAATACCTTATAGAGGTTGTTACTTTGTAACTCAAATAAATTATTCAATTTTTCTGAAATTTTAATCATTTTCTATTCTGTACATAATATTTCTTAACACCAAATTTTCTCTATTGGACAACTCGTTCTTGGTGCACATTTTTCTTTTTTTTTGTTATAGAGTGTATGTATGCGTATACTACTGTTATTCTACTTTGTCCTATACACTGTCTTGCTTATTATTTTGCTTTAGTTATGGCTATAGTAATTTAGTGTATTACTAATTATATACATGCCGTGGCCCACACTGGGAGTCCCAGAGTCCATAACCCCACAAAAGCCCTTGATCCCCCCCAATTGATTATAATCCTATGTATATAGTACGTTAAATTTAATTAAATATTTATTAAAGATTAATTAGTTCTAATTGTTCACTCAAAAATTAATTTTTACTGTTTTTTGTTCCCGAAAATCAACAAAATCAAAAGAATATGTTGGGCGGCCTATTGGAGCATGATACAAGAATAATGGACTTTCGAACCTGGACCCTTCCCCCTTGAAAAATTCCAGTGTGCGCTACTGTATACACAACTTAGTACTATACTTACTAATTTTTAGGAAGTTCTCCATGTGGAAAATTTTATTTACCTTGTTACAGTACATAAAGGAAGGCTTACTTCAAAATAAATTCCATTCAATAACAGAAATGATAGTCGGAAAATTTATAATTTTAACTTTTTTGACATAAGTAAAACATTTTTATTTCAAAATTAAGACCATTGAAAAAATGGTTACCAACAATAACGTACAAAAACGTTTGTATCAAACTTTTAAATATATACTGATAGAATTTTCAGAAGCAGAGAATTGAATGAAATAAAAAATTGTTTACAAAACAAGAAACTAATTACAATTATTTAAAATATTCTTTTCTTTACACTTACGTCAAAGCACCAGTAACAAAACCATCAACTCCAAAATAATGAGCATTGTTCATGTCTCCAATCATTATTTCTAGATCTGACCTATTGTATACAAAATTACCAGCTCTTGGTCGAACTAACATGAAAATAGGTTTTGTTCTTATATTTATCATCACCAACCTGATGAAACCTTTTAGAATAAAGAAAAGATATAACTTGGCTATAACTTCATTAAAAGCATGTCTTAAAATACAAACACATCTTAACTACATGTAACAACCACATAAATCTATATTTAAAGAAAATATTTTATAAAAACTTTAACATAAAAAAGTAATGTAATATTGAATTTTAAAAAACAACTGTTTGAGACTATTTTCTTTTCAAACTTTAAATCAGTAAAAGATCCTGAAGTGTTCTGGTAGTAGTTTGGTGATTCTAGTGAACTCAAATGTAATTTTAGAAACACTTACCATAAAATCTGCACTTTTAACACAAAAAAATAAAATCGGAATTTACAGGTGAGTGTTATAAGATGGGTATAAAAAAATGACAACTTCAAAAATAAAAAAAAGAGTTGAGCATAAAAAAAATTTAGACTTCAACATACATTGAAATACTGTTTATTTCAAAGAAATGACATACCTAATGAACTTAAAGTTTGTAGTTCTAGAAACATAGTATTTTATCAAAATTTTGGGGTAATACCACAAATAACTGATTTCAAAACATAAGAACATTGCACACATACATTTCAAGCTACTTCATAAAAAGGGGGTGGACGTTATACATCAAATATACTAAAACATTAAAGAATACAACTTGAAAGTATAGGTGCATGTTATATACCGTATACCACAATTTAACATTACCTTAGGATCTGATTCATTGGTATGCAGGAGAAATTTACTGGGATACCAGCTACAGCCTATAATCAATTATGGGTCACATATCTGAGGGGGGGGGGCAAACATTTGATGATGCCTGCCATATGAAATGCTATTTAAACCACTCTGTTCAAAATTATTTTAGAGAAGCAAGAAGGTAAGTCTCAGTGAAAAGATTTATTATAAAGCAAGTATAAGTAGAAATTAAATGTAAAAGTTTGTGTCAAGTACTTTAAATACTGACAGAAAATTTTATAAAACATAGACCACATTTTAATTAGTACTTGTAAGTGTTGTGGTCTAGAAACACATTTCAGAGAGTAATTTTTAAATGCCTTTGAATATTTATATGGATTAAGAGACTTTCATAACTGCCAACTTTTGAAAATAACACAACATAAAAAAAAAAATACGAGATCAACATTTCAAACAAATTTTTTAAGTGAAAGATAATTAACATTTTAAATTTTATAAACATGCATAAAAATATTTTAAAAATTATGCGAAGAAAATTTTGCTTTAAAAATGTTTTGGAAGAGAAAAGTACTCATTCATTTGTATAGATTTTATTCTAAAACTATATATTAAAGTAAATTTAAAGGCACATAAATAGTAACTGTAGTATCTGGCTACTGTTGGCAGTAGATTTTTTTTTAGAGTTTGTGACATTCTCCTGCACCAGCGAGGGAGGTTACTGTTTTTGAGAGGATAGTTGACCTTCAAGTGGGGAGGACAGAAAAGGTCCTCCTGAATTTTGAGTAAAGGAGAATTCATTTGTTTTAACCCAATGCATGGATCTTGGTTTTGTTGTAAAAAGAAGAGATAGTTTCTTGCATTTTGTGTAGCGAGACGGACAGTGCTTGGTTTTTTTGCTGTATTTAGAAAGACAGAATTTTCTGTTTTTTGGCATGACGCATTGTGTTTGGAATTATATTGAAAAATATAATAGCATATAAGAAAGTAAAGTTAACAATAGAGTTAGAAGAAATCAACTTCCAAACTTTTGACCAGGCAATAATCTTTTGAGTATATGAATGCTTTAAAATTTATGAAACTTCTTCATTGTGCAATCTTTAAAAGCCTTATAGACAGAAATCAAATATCTCATCAACTTTTAAAGATACAAAAGCTGATCTTTATTCTCATGTCAAAATTTATTAAATGACACCAGAAAACCACTAACAGCTGCCATTTCTTGGCACTGTAGCAGAATTATGTACTATAAATGAAAGTAATGTTCAAAATTATCTCCCCTTTTTTTAAAAAATTCATCCAATGGAATCCATAATCAAATTTGGAATTGTAAAAAGACCACTTTGTGCTGGATATTTTGCATTACCAAAGTGACTACAATGGGGTATAATTTGTAGGTCATATCATTACTGTCTAGCACAAAAGGACTGTGTTTCATACATTTAATTATGTATTAAAACTAGAAGCTAGTTTGAGTAATGTTTTAGCCCTTGCACATCCTTTCAACTTGGTAATGTCAGACTTTGGGAGCATTTTCCAAAAAAAGAGGACCAACAAGATCGGCTGTAATCAAACGGAACAATATGCTCTAAAAGAAAAGATATGAACAGCATTTCAGACCTGATTACATTTGACTAGACATTGTTCTTGAAAAAATTATCCAATTTTGAGCAACTGCTACTTTATTCTCACTTTTGACAAACTTTGGAGCTTTCACATAACAGGCAATATATCAGACACTGTGATAAATGCATATGTCAGAATGACATATTTTACAAAGTGCATACCCCCACTTTTTTGGAATGTGTCAATATAACTTTGTTTGTTATATATATAGATGTGTTTACAACCAATGAAAACAATCTTTTGGCAATAAGAGGCTTATAATGAGTTGAGTTTTAGAAATTTATAGCAAAGAGAGAAAAATACGAGTACAAATAAGCAGTGACGTTTTAAGGCATGGGCCTTACCCTCGTTTCATTCCTGACTATTGTCTTAATAAGATCATGATTCAGACATTTTTGGTCAAACAATATTCCCGTACATATTCTCTAGAAAACAGGGAATTTCAAACTGCATGTCAAATGGCAAAAGTTGTAAGACTGTATTATTATGTGATGAGCGTTGTCCATGCCTATTTCTAGGCCTAAAAATATAAACGATCATTCAACTCATTTAGTTGAAATGTGGCCATCGGTCGAGCAGGTTTGCGAAATTGTGCACGTTTATATGTCTGTACAAGTATTTGACAATGCATGCTATATACTGTCTACTTTTAAAGATCCCAGGTAGTGCCTACTTTTGTATAGGGGCCCTGGGCCTCAAACATTCTGAAGACATCCTTGAAAATAAAAGAACTAATACCTAATGAAATACAATATGCAGGAAGAACATACTTCATGAATTTTTTAAAACTTAATGGTGATGAGTTCTACAGTTTATGTCTGTCGATTTTTTGGTCAATGTGAATAGAAAATCATTAATAGGAACTGTAGGGAAGAAAATAATTGACGGATGACTGAAATTTTGCAAAAATGAATAAAAATGAACGACCGAGTCATAAAAGTGTAATGAAAGTTTGAAAGCATAAAGTTCACACACATAGCATAAAAATTGGTGGATATGGACTTAAGCTAATACTTAATAAGGATCATTTCACATGGTAGCTTTGGACTGAATAAAATCCAAAACATTTTGGCTACAAAAATGATTGTTAAATCATATTACAGTGACACAAAAGGTAAACCTAAGTTCAACATATAATGGGGCTATGAGCAATAGTGCTTAGAAAGAAGAGGGATCCATATCTGAACTCAGAAATTGATAGTTATATTAATGTTGCATTATAAAGCTGTACAAGGGCTATTGGTGACGGATCTCCCTAATCAGATGAGGATGACACCTAATCTGGCAACTCCTCTCCTAACTTTCACACTACACCAAAAGGAGGAATATGCAGCAGCCCCCTATACATGGCAGGTCTTCAGTGGCCCCCATATCTGAATTCAAAGTATTGAACTGACAACTTTACAGAAAGTAAAAATACGGAATCTATCCCCTCCATATCATGCTTTATTGACAGTGACAATTTTAATTCCAAGACCACTGCATTAATATGTTACAAAATAATCCAATTAAAAAGTAACAAACCCTGTCATACAAACCAATGCTTGGTGTTAATCCTCCTAAATCGAGAGCTTGGCTAAGTTCTAATCGATCAGCACCTGAAAATTTAATGTAGATTTAATTTATTCTGTCTTTGAAAGAAATTACTTGCAACAAAAAGTTTTTAAATTTTATTTAGAAATCAAATATGAATCACATACATATTATCAAGCTGCATGTGTGTTCAATATTTTGTCCAGGAATTTTGAATTAATTGAAAACTCATTTCGACCATATTAGTTTCAATAGTGTGTGGTTCAAAGCTACACAATTTTGTTATTTTACTTCAAGAGATCTATTTATCTTTCAAACCTTTATTACAAAACTAATGAAAAATTTACTGAAGGGAACAAAGTATAATACAAAAATATAAAGCACACATATTGATGTATTACAATTTTTTCCATAAGAAATCATTTCATTCTCTCATTCATAAATAAAATTATGTACTTCAAAAAACGTTTGTGTTACATAAAAAGCAACACAAACTGAGCAGATTTTTTACTTTACTTTATATAAATACGTTTTTATATTATTAATTCAAGGACATCCAAACATATTAGTATTGAATCAAAATTCAAAGAACACATGTAAAGAAAATATGGCAAAAATTTCATGGGAAATTTGTATATTCAATTTTTCTTTTTAGCTAAAAATATTTATGTTAAAAACTAATATAATTGTCCCCCCCCCAAAGAAAAAGTCTGAAATAAACTTTATGCACAACATATAAGGAAACAGAATTCCCCCTTACCCATATAGTCCTAATACACACAAAGTCTAAGAAATATAAACACAGGATAAATAATTTATTAGGCCACCTTTTACACAGATAAATACTCTGATTTGTTTAGGCATCAAGTGTAAATGTTTCTGAAGTGTATTTATGTCCAGAGAATACTACGCAATGGCTATGCAGCTTTTTTGATTTTGTAAATTAGATGGAAGAAGAAAGTGCTGTCAGATGTCTTTCCATCAAATACCACACATTTTCTAAGGGGTCAAGATTCGGGTTATACAGTGGCCAGGGAATGTGTTGGAAGTCAGACTGATGTTCAGCAAACCAATTATGAAAACTTCTGGTGTGATGTATAGTTGCATTATTGCCCATGAAGTATCTGTTAGCAATAAGGGTAAGAAATGCAACATTGCAGGATGCATTTTATCTGCCAGTATATCTCGGTATCTTATGGCTGTTTGTTTACCCTCTAGGAATACCAGGGAACTATTTCCAGGCCAGCAGAACAAGCCCAATATCATGATACTCCCATCAGACCCTTGCACAATGCGAGTAAGGCAAGATTGATTAATGGCTACAAGAGCGTTTCAGACAAATTTGATGTCTTCCATCAGTGCAAAATAAGGTGTAGCAAGATTCATCTGCCCACATTACCCGTTTCAAATTCTTTGTGCATGGTTTGAGCCGAAATCTGTTAGAAACAGCCTTTGTTGACAATTTGTGTCAGTGGAAGCTCAGTAGAGTCCTTTGTTCTGCTATACAACTAATTCATCGGAGACGCCGCCGATCACACTAATGGAAAACTGTGCTCAAACCGCAATTACGTCTTCTAGAGAAGGACTGTGGGTTCCTATTCCAACTTTTGATATGGTTGCTTTTGAGAATCCAGATAGCTTTAGCGTCTTCAAAATCGAGGCCCCTGCTAAACGGGCAGCAACAACAAGCCCTTTTTCAAATGGTGAAAGATCTGTCGTTTTCCCAATTTAATTCCTTCATCGTGAGAAGCACTCTTACAACTTACTTATATTAGCATTATAACTACGTGTAACCATGTCATAAAACAAATTGGCATACTTCATACCTTACACTCATTCATATGTAAATCTTAGAGGTTTCTAATTCATTGGACAATGATGTATAGTTCCAATTTTAATTTGCTTAGAAGTTATGAAAAACTGAAGCAGAGAAATGTTAAGAGACTTTATGGAAATTAATAAATAACTAATAAAACTGAAAAAGGATAAATACACAAGCATAGTACTGAATGAGAAAAACTACTATTTATTTTTCAGAACAGGTATTTGATAAAATGGCATTTCTTTTTCTTAAGTTACACACAGTAGGTGTCACTGACCAAGTTCATATACGTTTAAAATTCAATGTTGAATACAGTGAAAACAAGAATTTGAATAACATAATGACTAATCTGAAGTCATTACCAATACAACAACAGTTTTCTGTGTATAATATTGAAACAAATATAAATGTGCCTACTGTTAAATTCAACTTAGCAAAAACTTTCAAGTTATAATATTTTCATTAACTCAAATATTAACACTGAGTACTGTGAGAGCCAGGTAATATAATTTTAAATTAACAAATTCAATTTTCTCTATATTTCCCTAATGAAGCAAATAGTCACAAATGAGTTTCAAGTAACTCAAAAAATATTTTTCGACTAATAATTAAATAATACAAGACAACAAAGAATTTTGGGCATCTAAAACAAATTTTGGACAACTACAGAAAGAACAGAGCAAGGAAAAATTGACACAACTTACTAATTACCAAAATCATGCATATTTTTGTACCATTTGTACAATTCTAAAATGCTTTCACATATACATATATAAAATTTCCATGTTGGAGAAGAAGGTTTTGTTAGGCTTAATTAAAAAAAGTATATAACACATTATGTTAATTGCAAGATATTCTATATAAAAATAGCCTACAAGAAATTTTTAAACTTTTTTTGATATATAGATATAAGAGTTTGACACCATTAATCAAAAAGTTTTTTTCAAAAGTGATATCATACTACAGACTGAAATAAAGTTTTACATTATTCAATATTGATACTAACAGTAGCTTACATCAAAATGCATTTTAAGTGAAAAGAATCTAACATTTTTTTTCTGCTTCAAATAAAGAGTGTACATTTGAATTCTAGAAATGGTTACTATGGCATCAAAATTCAATTTTTTAAAAATATAATCAGGATACAAGGATGGCACTCAAGTCGGAGCTTCAATCAACAAGCTTTCACATTATGCCACATTGCTGTCTTCAGACTTAATTAAATTTAATGTAGTTCTGGGCCTCATTTCCCATACAAGTTCTTGATGGAACTACAACACAAATCTGACTTGCGTACGATAAAACTCCAAGACTTGTATAGCTACCATGTAATTGCACGAATGTGGGGGAAACCTAATATCCATGAATACATGCCATACTGATTGAAAAACAAAAATAATTAGATACTTTAGTCCCAAGAATCTATTTAAAAATTCTTTCTGTTTCATGTTGCATAGTCACATTTATTCTAGACTTCCAATTATTCAAAAAAGGCCTCTATCTGTCTATTATTGGCAGACACTTAAAACAAGCTTGGTTCTCATAAGTTATCCTAACTATGCTGTTACACATGAAATTTTTATGCAATAAAATTTTGTGCAATATTCTTGAAAAGAATTATTTCAATTAATCAAATTATCCTAATTAATAATGGCAAAAATATAAATAAATATGCTTATACCATGTTAAAAAATAATTATATTTCCATGTTAAAACTTGTATTATTTTTATCAATAAATTTAAAACAAAAAATGTCTTTAATTACAAAAATATTCAAAGTAGAAATACATTAAAAATTTCAATTATATACAAGTTACACACAAATGTAAAAGCTGCAATTTTTTAATGTCCAGTACAGCTATGTATATAAATAAATTCATTTTTTTTTCAATCTCCAAATTTAAAAATTTATTGTACAAATGTTTCAAAACTTGAAAGAGACAAAAGATGTTTAGTGCCTGAAATATATTGTTCTCTTTATATTAAGGTTATCAATTCTTTTAACCACATATAATATTGAATATAAATTCTACTAGAGTTGAAATTTTTCTCAAAGATCATTAAGCTACAATATGAACAGAAAATTACACACCTGAATGTGCAGCAGAAATGGCAGAACTCAAATTATCAACACATATCTCCAATTTAAATCCCACTTTTTTATCTAAAATAAAAAGTAAAGCATTGATGTAAAGTATTTACAAAAATGATGGTAAAAGAACTTCTCTAAGCCAAAATAAAATACCTAGACCACAATTTCAATAAAACAAAGTAAATGACAATATTCTTAAGTATAAATGATGCTAAAAAACTGAAATAATATAAATTAATATATTAACATTTCAGTGGATGTATTCCTCAAGAATATAAATTACATATTTTTACTATTATTATAGATTTGAAAGATGGTACTAACACTTAAAAATAAGACAGGAGTGATTGCTAAGGAACACGTAAAAAATTAAATCAACAGTACACACAATTTCAAAACAAAAAAAAAGTAAACATGTATATACACAACAATTTATAATGTAACCTTTCTTTTTCTTGAATCTTCCAACATGTTCCTAAATACAAGGGGTGATCAAATGAAAAGGTACGAAACGACACGGGGGTACAAATGTAGACTTTATTCAAAATATACACCATAGGCCTGAGCACAACAATCCCACTGATGAACAAGCCGCAGGATTTCTTGTTCCTAGAATTCCTGTGGCTGTGACGAGACCCAGTCCTTCAAAGTGTCCTTGAGTACGTCGTCCGAGTTGAAGCGGCATCCGAGTTCCCTGTGTTTCTTCAGTGGACCAAACACATGGAAATCGCAGGGCGACATGTCCGGACTGTAGGGCGGATGGTCCAACTTCTCCCATTTGAACTTGTCCAGTTCCATTAGTGTGACTGGAGACGTGTGGACGCGCGTTATCATGGAGCAGAACCACACCCTCCGTGAGCAGCCCCGGTCTTTTGTTCTTGATGGACCTGCGTAGGCGCCGGAGTGTCTCACAGTACTCTTCAGAGTTAATGCTTTTTCTGTGCTCGAGGAATTCCACAAGTAGCGGACCTTGAACGTCGAAAAAGACAGTGAGCAACACCTTGCCTGCTGACTTCACGGCTCTGAACTTTTTAGGGGGAGGTGACGACGCATGCTTCCACTGCATGCTGTCCCGCTTTGTCTCTGGCTCGTATTGATAGCACCAGGTCTCATCACCAGTGACGATCAGCTTCATGAAAGCGGGGTCTTCCTGATACCGAAACAGATGTTGCAGTGCTAGTCCCATACGCAGTTTCTTTAACTGGTCGGTGAGCTGCTTCAGAACACAAGCGGCACACACCTTCCGAAATCGCAACCTGTCGTAAACAATTGTCCACATGCTGACATCCACCTTCAGCGGCAACATTCGCAATGTGACACGTCGATCACTTCTCACTAGGTCGTCCACCTTGTCGATGAGATCGCTCGTGATGATAGTGTTTGCCTGGCCTGGTCTCTGATCATCACCCCCTCTCTCACGGCCTGCACGAAAACGGGCACTCCATTTTCTAACAGACTTTTTCTGTCAGACACATTTCTCCCCATAAACGGTCACCATCCACCTATGAATAGCTACCGGTTTCTCACCTTCCGCTGTCAGAAATTGGATAACACTTCGCTGCTCCTCAATCGTCGAATTTTGCAACACGAACGCCATCCTGTCCTCATACGGACTGCCGCATCATTTGGACGCCGCTTTTTATAAGAGCCTTTGCTCTCTCCTGCACATGCGGGCCTTCGCGCATGATTCTCGATCCCAGTCAGAGCTTCCAATGGCATCCCGAGATATCTCGCTACATTCTCCCATGGCGGAATATGCAAATATTTAACCGTTTCATTTTTATGTCGTTTTGTACCTTTTCATTTGATCACCCCTTGTAAAATGCAAGGGTAAGAGAGCTCCTAGAGGAATTTACATTACAAAACTAGTTGGAGTAACCGTTCTCCTCATGGGTGAATTTTTAAAATAAAACTTATCTTTCTTCAGATAGTTTTCACAGATTTTATTTAATGAGAGCTCGCATTGTACCTAATGTAAGACAACATATCTAAAAATTTAAAATAAACCTTAAACGAAGGCCCACTTTTTGAAATTCAATGAATTTTGAAAGAACATTTTTTTAATGATTAATTTATAAAAGAATTGTAATTCTGTAACAAAGAGCAAGAGTATATATATAAAAATAGTCCAAAATGTCCTGTAATGAAACAAATGCCACAACCATGCAGAGGATTTCGCATTTTTGCTTTCCACAAAAAAAAAAGAAAAGGGCGAAAACTTATTTACTGATTATGTAATTAAAATTTCATATACAATCCAATAATTTAAATTTCCCTTTCCTACGTTTTTTTTAAAAGAAGAAATCTTCATTTCACACAGTGTATAAGTTTTGTTTTGTTTCAATACATACATTTCTGAATGTTATGATTTAAAAATAAAAAATAAGCTATTATATGCTTCAAAGTTAGCCAAGATTAGAAAATTTGGATCTTTAACATATTGTACGAATTGTAATTCTACAACATTTTGTTAAACAGTTTTTGTTTCACTCAAATATTTAATTTTTAAAAATCCAAAGCAAATTTTGAAAAACTTGCCCTAAGATGCAGCCCATTATCACTTATTGGTTTAGCATAATCATTTCAATAGCATTTGGACCTCTCTATCTTTCTGTTCAGCCTCTCTCTTTTTATTAATATAAACAAAGCAAAACATAGTCATCTAAGTAATCAACAGGCATTACTGAAAATCACAATAGTTTATAAAAAATCATCCTTAAATCAAAAATATATATAAAGCAGCCTTCAACTGAAAAGTAAATTATAACATTAAATTGTGATTGTCAGAAACCTATCTAAAACAGATAAAAAAAAAATAGGCCTAGATCTTCTGATGAAATTCTACAATAAGCAATTCTAGGTAAAATCCTGATTTAGTCTCAATTTTTAGCCAAGGAGGGGAGGGGAGGAATGGTTCCAATGCATGCAAACAGATTTTCCTGTATTGCACCAACACTTGCCTCCGAAAGTCTGTGTACAGACGATCATCTTTCATATTCATGTAAAAATCGCTAATTAAATGAAGTCTTTCTGAATCAATGCTATTTATTATTGATTCATCTAACGTCGTTAATTCAAATAGTATAAGCAGCAATCACCTGAATATTATACAAAATAATACAAATATTTATAACTTCAGAAAGACACAAATCGTGCATGTCAAAAGTCTGCATACACTAGAAAAAATCTTTACAATAATGGATTGCAACTAAAGGTTAATACTTTTTAAGCTATTCTGTTCTTTCTATAACTCTCTCATCATATTTGGCAGGGATTTAACTAGCTTAGTTGTCTCATCTTCCATTCTTCTATTATGACAGATTTGAGCATTTTCTTGGATGTTATTACGTTTTCCCTGATAATTCACTCGAGTAAATCCCATAAATATTGTAGTTTGTTTAGGTCTGGGGACTAGGATGGCTTACATAATTGATTTGGGACATGGCAGAACAGCCATAGCTTCACAATAACTTCACAATGGGAGCCATTTGCTCGGTACCTTTGCGGCACTGAAAGTAAAAATCATCATTTACCACAAGTTTCTTGGCATTTTCCCTGATATTTTACTTCAATAAGTTAAAGTAATCAATTTTGTTCATTGTTTATTCAATAAATTCCAGATTACTTGCAGAAAGGCTTCCAAAGCACCCCCAAACATTATACCTCCTTCTGCATGTTTGAAAGTCGAAAAAGGATTCTCTTTCTTTAGATGTGTCCAGGAATTTTTGCAGGCATATTTTTGTTCTTTTTGATGCCAAATTACAAAAAAATACTTTCAATTGAATATATTACATTTTTCGAATAATTATATGTCTTATTTAGATGTTCTTAGCTCTTTTCACTCGAGAGATGAATGGTTTCTTGAATGCAACTCGGCCATGATAGTCATCCTTTTTCAGTTCCCTTCGAATTGTGGCTAATTCCCATTTTTTTACAAGATCTCAGCCACACTTTTAGCTATTTGTGAAGCTTATAGTCTTGGATTTATTTTTACAGAGCATATTACAAATCAAGAGTCTCCAGTTGACACTGCAGATGGGCGGCCGGATCTTGGCGTGGATGTTAAATTTTAGTTGACTTGTAGTTTATGAAAATTTTTTGAATCAATGAATGTCTCCTATTAACAGTTTCAGTAATTTCATTAAAAACTTCCCCCTTTTCTGAAGATTTCTGATGATTTTGCTTTCAATAATATATCGATCTCTATTCTGTCGCCTGCAATGGAACCAAAAAAAGTTTTCAAATCTCAAATCCTAAATAAAATGTAAAATAAGCTTATAATTACATAAAAACATGATTTAATACAATTATTAAACAATGAAAGGTCTTTAAAAGCTCTATTTTGTAAGTGTACACAGACTTTTGGCACGAATGGTTGGTGATTATTTGGTGAAAATTTTTGTTTTTTCTTGTTAAGGGGAAATTTGTTGCTGCTGTTTGAATAAGGAAATTTCAAAGAATCTCTGACAGCTATGTTGATTTTTTAAAGAGAGATCTTAATAGTAATTATAGCATAAACACACAAGAAGATTACCTGTACGTAGACTTTCGGAGGCAATTGTATATTCAATAGTGTGATAGTAATTTGACAAGACAGCAACAAATAAAAGAGGATCCAAATACATGAAATATTTTTTTAAAATATTAAACTGGAAATTTTTTTTTTAAAAATTAAAATTGATTTGAGTTGCAAACTATCTGAAACTAATGATCTGAGTCAATATTGCTTAAGATACTGAAAAAAAATTACAACAGTAACATTTATTGGAGTGAAAAACTAAATGAAAATGATCTACATGAATAAAACCGGCCAAGCATTAACCAAACTATTATCAATTTGTTTAAGCACACACACATGCTCAATTCAAGTTCAAAACTATTAAACTATCTAAGATAAACACACATTTAGCTTAAGATTGTTAAAAAACAACTAAGTTTAATTTAAATTGTATTACATGAATAATGTGAAAGCAGAAATGAAAACACAAATCATGTTGCCAAACTACCTGAAAATGTAGAAAAAATGATTTACTTGAAAAGCAATTTCAATTCTGCCATAAAGAATAAATAAATGAACAAAAACATATAAAATCAATATAATGCAAGTGAAAATATGTAACTATCTTCAAAAACTACATGAAGAATAAATTGTTATATTCAGAAATAGATGTGAAGCCATATTGCCAGAGCTATGAAAAATCACTTTCAAAATTAAAATTTTCGAAAATCTACACTGAATTTTTAAATCTTGGGACTTGGGCATCAATATTACCTTAATTTTAGTGTATTAAATTTCATACTTATGGGTATTTCATCTTTTATGCTACATCACACATAAACGCTTCCTTTCAATTGAATAGACGCAGGGGCGTAGCTATCATCGTATCAATGATACAGGGCTGTAACCAAAAAAACGGAAAATATTAAGGAACCCCAAAAAAAGGACATCAAAGGAATTTGATACAGGGCTAGGCTACACCAATGTGTAAGGGCTACAATTTTTTTAAATACCTTATTAAGTTATGCATATGTATAATTTTTGATTTTTCTGCCTTCATTAAATGCAAAAATTTATCTATCAAATTTGACTGAAATGGAAAAAAATTTTAGTGTATGAAATACATTGATATTTGTTCCTATATTATAACTCACATTTTTTACTCCTACATAATAAAATATATATTATAAGATTTAAAGTTGTTCTCTTAAAAATAATTAAGAAAGATACAGCATGAACAAAACATTCCAGTATGTATTACAAACATATTGCGAAAAATGACAATATTCACTATAAAATTTAGCACACAATATGTTTTTGATTCTAGACCTAAAATAAAAAGCAAAGCATTAAAATTGTGTCAAATAATAGAATGAATTACAAAAAAGTATAAAAAAACCCCAAGATTATTGTACATTTATATATTGATTCACAAATAATGTTAAAGATTTATAACAGCAAGCTGAAAAAAAGAACAGTTCTAAATAATGTTAATATGCCCACAACTGATATCTATATATATAAAGGAGAAAAGCGACTCACTGACTGACTGACTAATCACGATATCTCTGGACCTATTCAACCTACAGACTTGAAATTTGGTAGACATGGTCCTTTCAGAAAGTAGACATCAGCTAAGAACGGATTTTCCGAAATTCGAAACGCAAGGGGCGTTACGGGGGGTTAAGGGGCGTTATAAATAATTGTTTCCATGTTTAAACTACTCAATGTACAATTTTGAAATTGGGTAAGCAGATTCCTTTCATACAGTAGAAATCCGCTACAAAATGAGTTTGGTGAAAATCGACACCCATGGGTGGCGTTGCAGGGGCTTAGGGGGTGTTATAGATAATTATTTCCACTTTTAAACTATTTGACGCACTGTCTTTAAATTTGATAAATAGATTCCTTTCGTAGAATAATGATCAGTTACAAAACGGGTTTTGTGAAAACAGACTTCTAAGTGGCGTTGCGGGGAATTAAGGGGCGTAATAGATAAATATATCCGTTTTTAAACTACTTGACATACCTGCTTGAAAATTGGTAGGTAAGTTTCTTTCCTGGAGTAAATATTCACTACATAATGGGTTTTGGGAAAATTGACCCCCAAGGGGTGTTGCGGGGGTGGGGGTTAAGGGGCATTATAAATTCCGATTTTTAAGTTATTAGACGTAGTCTTCAAACTTAGTAAGCAGATTCCTCTCATAGGGTAGATACGCTACAAAATGGATTTCGTGAAAATTGCCCCCAAGTGGCGTTGCGGGACTTAAGGGGCGTTATAGATAATTATTTCCATTTTTAAACTATTAGTCGCACAGTCTTTATATTTGATAAATAGATTTCTTTCATAGAGTAGAGATCAGCTATAAGAAGGTTTTGTGAAAACAGACCTCTAAGTGGCTTTGCGGGGGATTAAGTGGCGTAATAGATAATATTTTCATTTTTAAACTACTTGACCCACCTGCTTGAAAATTGGTAGGAATGTTTCTTTCATGGAGTAAATATCAGTTACAAAACGGGTTTGGGAAAAAATGGCCCCCAAGGAGTGTTGCGGGGGGTTAAGGGCACATATAAATAATGATTTCTATTTTTAAACTATTAGACGCAGTCTTGAAATTTGGTAAGCAGATTCCTCTCATAGGATAGAGATACACTACAAAATGTGTTTTGTGAAAATCGACCCCAGGTGGCATTGCAGGGGTTCAAGGGGGGCCTTGCGGGGGTTCGTTATTGATAATTTTATTTGCATTTTTAATTTATTGGACGCACAGTCTTCAAATTTTGCTAAGCAGATTCCTTTCATAGTGTGCAATTCCCCTACAAAATGGGTTTTGTGAAAACAGACCCAGAAGTGGCGTTGCGGAGGCTCAAGTGGCGTTATAGATAATTATCCCCATTTTTAAACTATTAGACGTACAGTCTTGAAATTTGATAAGCAGATTCCTTTCGTAAAGTAGAGAACCGCTACAAAATGGGTTTTGCGAATATCAACTACTAAGTTTAATTTCGGGAGATTAAGAGGCGTAATCGATAAATATTTCCATTTTTAAACTATTTGATCATCCTGCTTGAAAATTGTTAGGCATGTTCCTTTCATGGAATAGAATTCCTCTAACAAAGAGTAAAACAAAAATTGACCCTAAGGATGGTTGCGAGGGGTCAAGAGGAGTTACAGAAAAAAATTCCTGTTTTTAATTGTTAGACCCATATACTTGAAAATTATTAAGCATGTTTCTTTTTGTGCAATAGGGATCCACTAAGAATGTATTTTAAGCAAATCAAGTTCTGGGGGGGGTGCAGGGGGTTACTGGGACGTATTGACAAAAAAAATTTCCTTTTTTCGAGCTATAAGGACTATAATAATGAAATTTGGTTTGCATTTCTCTTTAGTTGAATTGAAATCCGCTAAGAGCGGTTACTTTGGAAAACGGCTCTCAACGGGATTACGGGGATATTGATAATAAAACTTTTGTTTTTTTTCTGTTAGATTTAGACTTGAATTTGGCTTGCATGTTCAATTTACGGAGTAGAGATCCACCGAAAATTGGTTTTGCGGGAATCCACTTGGTTTTTGGGTTACGAAAGAGCAAACATCATTCTATACTCCAATTTTAGAGATTTTTAGAAAATACAAATTAGATGAGTTCTGCCCTTTTTTTATCAACGGGTGACAGATACAGATATAAGTATATTTTCCAATACAATCGAATTCTTAATGTGCTAGGACTTATATATCAATAGTTTATACATATATATAAGCAGTAAAAATTTATAAAACATCATGAAATACCCAGCGAAGCGGGTGGGTAACGGCTAGTATATATATATATATGGTATGATTCAAAAGTTTGCGGACTACAGTCCCCCTTGACAACCAACGTTTTGAGTTAAATTAAAACGGTTTGAAATGCATTCTATCATACAGCAATCTCTTCTGTGTGCAGGATGGTTTCGTGCATGCCATGTGATTGAACAATGTGCACACAGACAATTTAATCCAAGATAGTCATATTTGTTCTGCGATATAAGAAAAAATAACATTTCAAGAACAATACTGTACAGTTAAATTTTGTCAGCATTTAGGTAAAGCACCTGCAGAGGCTTTAGAAATGCTAAGGAAGTTAATTGTATGGTGATTCTAGGAAGTCTAGATTGAAGGTGTATGGATGGTATCAGTATTTTCAAGAAGGTCAAGAATTGCAGCAAGGGGAAAGTTATGATGGAAGTATTTTTTATTAGGAAGGAATTGTTATTTCAGAAATTCATGGGGCAAAACAGTACACAAGGAGCTACTTAAATATTTTACATTGTTTGAAAGAGTTTATTGTAAATGGCCTCAAACGTAGCAAAGTGGACAATGGTACCTTTTGCATGACAATGCAAATGCACACTAATTCCTAAACAGTCAGTTTCTCACCAAAACCGATACTAAAAAGCTTCTAGATCCCAACTATTCACTGGAATTAGCTCCATGTGATTTTTATTCATCTCCCTCAGAGAAAAAAGATGTTGTTCTGAATCATCAGATGAGGTAAAAGTAGCATCACAGGTCTTATGGATGATTGCAAAATATGGCTTCCACAAATGCTCCAAGAGATTGTTTGAAAGTTAGCAAAAGTGTATTGCGACTCAAGCGAACTAACTATTTTGAAGGTAGTGGTGCTATTTTGAAGGTAGTGGTTTTAAAATCTCTTAAAAGGTATCTTTTATGCCATGTCCCTAAACATGTGTGGATCCTTTTATGTATGTAAATTATATTAATAGCAAACAAGAAGCCCAGATGCAATAATGTGTGTGTGTATGTCCCTCTTAATAAATTCTAGGTTCATAAAATTCATGAGCACCCAGAAAAATAACACGAACTTCTTAAAAATACATTTTACAAACATTTAATGTCGCCCATCCAGTACAGTGGTTAGCGACGCTGATTGCTGTGCCATAAGGCCTGGGTTTGAATCCCGGAGAAGGCATGGATGTTTGTAAATGTATAGTTGCCTTCACTGCATAGGGGTACTCTAAATAGCAGTCGAGCCGCAAGTCCTCTCGTGAGGTTGGTAGAAGGGGAAGAGAGGTGGGAAGCCCCTGACCACTTCTGGGGTGTTCTCCCTCAAAATTGGGGTGGAACTGAGCAAAATTGTACTGTCACCTGCATGATGCTCAAAGCTTCGGCTAAGGACAGGCGTACAATATAGCCTGATGCCATGATGAATTTCGTGGGCCTCAATCTGACTACGTCAGACAGATGGCATTAGCAACAACAACCAACATTTATAGTATAAATAGGAAAAAATAATTAAGAAATCAAATAAAGGTTTGGTAGTACACTCATATTCAATGAAGTGTTTTTTTGAAGGATTAAGTACCCTAAATTATTAAAAAACTTTATTAAAGTTATTAGCTGACAAGGAAGGAAAAATAAAGTTTTCTGAAATTCATCTGAAGGTGACATGTTACCAGTGGCGTAGCTACCAATGGGTTAGGTGCTGCCGTGAACCAGGGCCCTCAACCCGACCACTAAGCAAGCCAAACTTGTGATAATTTTTTCCAAATTTAAGATATAAATATAAAAGTTTGCAAAAAACATAACTATAATCATGGCAATTCAGTTGAAAGTAATTTTGAACTTGTAGGGGATTCCACTACATTCATTTTGTTGTTTGTTTAGTGTTGAGAACTTTACTTATTGAAAAGTTTATATTATTTTCAATTTTTTATATTATACTATTACTTGAAAGTTCCATGTGAAAAATCTTACCATACTTATTATCACACCCTAAAAAACCTACACAAGAGGCAATTCCTTATTTTCTAGTTAAATTTTATTTTTAATAACAATATAATTCATAGTCACTTAGTTTCCTGCTTCAATATTTCGCAATATTCTCACATCTGCAATAAACTGATGTAATTTTGTATCCCCTCCTCTGCTCTTTTCCACAGGAGTTTTTTCTAAAAAAATTATAGTATTGTATTGTATTTTCTTGTTCATAAATATTTTTGTATCATTTCCTGTCTATCTCGGTGGACCATTTTGTAGCACTAAGCCCTCTGGTGGGTGAGTTCGATCCTTCCAAATAAATAGCCAGGGATTCCCCAATGACGTTTTGTAGCGTAACATTATGTTTCTCCTTCCTTATAACACTAGTAAGTACTTGAGCACATACAAAATATATTACATAAATTATAAAACTGAAATTAGGAATAAGAAAAATAAGAAACCAAGTGGTGCGTTTAAGCGCAAAGATTGCCAAGAAAGAGAAGATAGTAAACAAAAATTGTAGCTTTAAGTACTTAATGCATTCATATGGTTTTACTTTTTAATTCAATAAAATCCAACCAAATTAGGGCCCTCAATTTTTTCTAGCACCAGGGCCTTTGGATTCCTAGCTACACCTCTTCATGTTACCCCAAAAAACTCATTAAAATATATTTTTATTTTTTTTATTGACTCATATATGATACTCGGTATCATTCTAAACATGTATGTAAAATTTCAGAATTATGTGTCTATTTTTTATTAAGTTGACGAACAATTTTTGAAGCATGACAGGAAACTACCAAACAATCTCTATATAAAACAGAGCCTGATAAATAAAGAATTAATTCTAGTACCACATGCACAAAAGAATAGTTGAAATAATATGAAATCATTTACTTAGTTTTGATTACTTACAAGTTATTTACAGCATGTTATGTACAATTCTATTCTTGAAAGTTTGATTAAATATGCTAGAAACACATTGCTTTATGGTTCGAGATTTTGTTTTCTATGGTATTTTTCTATTTAGAACAGTTCAATTTAACTGGATTAAAAACATTAAATACTTCATACCCAGGCTTACAAAAAACTTGTAACAATAAAAGCAAAATATTTTAAGATGCGGTACCCAGATGTTTAAGCAAATACAAGTTCAAATATGTATAAAAGCAATAAATTGAAGTAATCAAAACTTGAAAAAGCATGTAATGATTTCTTAAGGCTGAAAGAAAAATACAGTGGAGAGTCAAAATCTTCAACACATATAATTATTGAACATATGCCTAAACAAATCTTTGCTTAAAGTTATCTGTGCAAGTCTAACATATTGCAGTTTGTGTTTTGTTTATGGAAGAGCAAATGGATTTTGTTAGCATTTAAAAGTTTGTGGAATTTTTGTGATAGTATTAAGAATAAAGTCAAAACTTTGAAAGATTACAAGAGGGTGGGACAAATATATATATTAATATAAAACTCTAGATACTAGGAATTAAATTTGTAAAAGCGGCAATTATATATATTAAGTTAGAAGCAAAACTCTCCCAGTTTTATATATACTTCTTTTCAGCAATATACATTTATTCCATACATAAAATTTTTGCTCATTTTTGAAACCCCAAGGCGGTAAATTCCTATTATAGCCCACCCCTTGGCAAAGATTTTTTTCAAGTTGCGCCAAGCCCGTTTTTCAAAGTTGAGTTCAGGCAAACTGGGAAAAACATAGCGTCTTGTCCGAAGGAGCAAAAATGGAAAACATTAGAGCTTTAAGAAATAATTCAAGTAAAATTTAGCTTCTGAAAATAATAGGTACTTTTTAAAACTTACCGAACAATTCCATGGAAAATTTAACTTTTCAAAAATAGGAAATGGAAAACATTCCTAAAAAAAAGGGATCGAAAGAGAAGAACGAAAAATTCTTTTTTTTAACTTTTGAAAAGTAGGGATTTAAAAACATTCAGAAAAGAAGGAATTGAAGTTCGATTTAGGAAAAAAAATTTTTAGATGTTCATAACAAATTTATGAAAGATTCAGCTTCTAATAGCAGAAAATTAAGGACATCCTAAAAAGATAAAGACGGATATCCGAACAACAAAATTGGAAATTGCTTTTTAACTGTTGAAAGGTAGAAAATTAAGAACATTCTAAAAAAAATAAATCGATGTTCTGAACAAATTAATGAAAGATTCAGCTTCTAAAAATAGAAAATTAAGTACATCCTAAAAAGAAAAAGACGAATATCCGAACGACAAAAATGGAAATTTCTTTTTAACTGATGAAAAAAAATTAAGAACATTCTAAAAAGAATAAATCGATGTTCGAAGGAGGAAAATTGAAACTTTTAAAACTTTATGAACAAATTCCTGAATGATTTAGCTTCTTAAAACGACATTAAAAACATTTTAAAATTACTGAAACGGCTTTTGCCAAACCACGTACCTGGTAAATTCCTATTATAGCCCACAGATATAGATCTAAACTATGCAAATTATTTAAACATGCAAAAAAAAAATCTTAATTGCTAGAACAAATAAACATATGCAATGCATCTCAAAGCAGTACGTAAATAAATAGCATCTATTAATGGTTTCAAGATTAAAAGGAAAAAAAGTGTACAACTTAAGACTTATCTAAGAAATATATAACAAAGGAGTTAGATACAAATATTTAAAGAACAAAACTTCTTAAAATTAATTTGCTTCCCTAAAACTTCATGAAATAACTTCTTACAAAATGCTGATGATGACATGCATAAAACTCTGGGCACATTTAAATAATTTTACTTGTAAAAAACTATTTTATTTATAGAAAAATTCAAAAAAAGTTCCATGAATTTCCAATTCCAATCTCACTCCACTTCCACCTTAAAATAATACCATTTAAAAACAAATATGGAGTAAAATGCTTGAATAGAAACATTAGTACGGTCTAGTACACATATGTACACTTACTATTCAGTATTTTTACTGATTCAATTTTTTCAATAGCTTTATTAAACCCCACTCCTATTTTATTTTTCAGTAATATATATTAGATTTTTCGTCTTATGCAAAAAACTATCCCAGGTCATTTGATAAGTATAATTTTTTTTTTAGTATCAATATATCAACATTCATAAATTATTATATTGCTAGCTGAATAAAAAAATATGAGACGTATAGTAAATGATGGAAAAACGAGCACATCAGGAAAAAAGTCAAGTTTTTGAAAAACAAACGGTAAACTTACAAATATGTGCCATGATTAAATGCCGCAAAACACCGGTTGATGAGGTTTGCGCGCAACAAAGCTAACAACAGCTAGCGTCAGGAAAATGCTAATAACAAGGGGGGGGGAGCGAACTCACCAGAGGACGCTGATGTAGTGAGAGACATAGAAAATATCCCTGAGAAAATCAAAAGAAACCAGGGAACTATTTATTGTACCATTAATTGAGCAATGAAAGTCATTATTTAAAGTCGTTCAATTGCGACTTTTTTTTGGTAGCGTTAAGAATTTTTTCCTTTTCCTCGTATTTGACGATCATTGCTTGCATCAACATTATTTTCTTTTCTTCGGTGATATTATTTATAAAATATTATTGAATCTTTAAAAATAATAAATTAAGTATTTGGTATTGGGTTTAAAAGTGTCGTACACAAACAACTTTTATGGAAGAAAGGGCTTGGGAAGTTAATATCTTGGAAAATACGTCGGTGAATGAATATTTTACGCTAGTATTAATAATAATGTCGAATTTTATTTACGCTAGTAATAATAATAATGGTTTGTGTGGGGGGAGGGGGAGTGTCTAGAAGAATCTTAGCTGAGTTTTGTTTTGGAGCACCTAGCCCGTCAGGGCTTTTAGCTCTTATCTTGAAGGTGAAAAACATGATTGCTTATAACTTGCCCATTTTTTAAATTAATAAATAAATTTTGATAGATAATTTAAAATAGATAAGATTAGGAGGTAGAATACAATTAATAGGAATTTAAGATGAAACAGAAACTTTACTTGGAAACTGAAAATTATTGATGATCAGAGTTTAGAGTTTTACATGCGATTCCCTCGGCCAATAGGGGCTTAGGGAGGTTGTACTGACCGCCCAATGGGGTAGCAGCTTTTCGTGACATGTTGAGAGTGTGAGTGGTGTGAGGTTAACTCCTTTCCCGCGGAGCGAGAGGGAGGGAGTAACCTGATTGGATGTTGCGTTAATGTGTTGACTTCGGACCCGGAGGGGGTACCGTCAGCGTGTCCGTGTGAGAGGGCTACCAGCGACCGTATGGCCTTTGGAGCCCTCTGATTGGTTGTTGCTGTCTGACGTGTAATGAAACTGAAAAATGCAAACATTATGCAATGCTTAGGGGAAAACGGAAAGACAGAAATTTACCTGAGATTTGTGACTAGTTTAAAAGGATGTTTCTGGGTCTCTGTATGCTATGTGTTGGAGTATACTTCTCGATCTTTTGGATCGAGGGGTTGTCTGATGTGTCGACGTTTTTGAAGAAATTTTTCGACAGTTTTTGCATGAACTGTCGGATTGTCTTAAAGTTAATTGCACGTCTGAAGTAAGCATTTCTCATGTACCAGTCGGCACATAGGATCTGCCTCAGGGTTTTGTTCTGTAAAATTTCAAGCTTTTTAATGAGTGTTTTAGCTGCAAAACCCCACACTGGGCAGGCATAATTTATTGTTGGTCTTAGAAGTAGAGAAAAAATAAGTAGTTTGTTAGATCTACTTAACTTAGATCTTCTATGCAATAATGGGGTTAACGAGGTGGCTTTTTTTAATAAAGTTACCTCGTATGCGTGTTACATGTTGTTTGAAAGTGAGTCTTTTATCCAACGTGACACCAAAATACTTGGTGTGCTGAGACCAAGGGATTTGTTCATTGTATAAGAAGATTTTTGTTTGCTTAATGTTAAATTTCTTAGTGAAGAGAACGGCCTCCGTTTTTGCAATATTAAGTGCAATTTTCCATCGGGAGAACCAGTCTTCTAGCGCTAAGAGATGTCTCTTTAGTGCTCTGACAATGAGTATTGGTTCAGTGTGAGTTGCCAAAATTGCAATGTCATTTGCGTACGTACACAAAGTTGTGTTGTCGTGAATCGGAATGTCGTTCACATAGATATTAAATAGAAATGGGGAAATTAATGTCCCCTGGGCCACCCGTGTCTTCGTGGGTCTAGGAGTGGAGTAAGGGGAGTTAATTCTGTGAAATTTCTATTAGCAAGATAGGAGAAGATTAGTTTTATCATTTGGGGGGGGGGAATCATAATGAATCAGTTTGTAGATAAGTCCTTCGTGCCAGTCGCGATCAAAGGCTTTTTGGATGTCTAAGAAAACCGCACCAGTCAATTTTTTGTTTTCAAATCCGGATTTTATCGTCTCCACCACTCGTAAGAGTTGGTGGGATGTCGATAGGCCGGGTCGGAATCCGTGCTGCTCGGGGATGAGCAGGGTCCTCAAGTTGGCGTGCTCGTATAGCCTTTTAAGTATGATCTTTTCAGTTATTTTACTGAGGATTGGAAGTAGCGATATGGGCCGGTAACTGACTGCCTGGGTTGGGACTTTACCGGGCTTAAGAAGGGGTATGACTGGTGCGGTTTTCCAATCGAGGAGGAATCAAGAGTTCATAAACTTCTGTTATTTCTGTTTCCAATTCCTGGATTTAAGTCTAAAATGGGCCATGGATAGCATATACTCTGTTTCACCTTAAATTGGCAGCGTTAGGAAGGGTAGGAAATGTAACTGTTGTGACTCGAGAAAAACTATTCTTCAATTACAATATTCTTTTATTGTTCTTCACTCTCTCGACAAGCAGGACAAATGAGGCTATTTACAGTTTTGAATAAATGAAGCTGTTTACGTGAAAGACGAATTAATTGAGCACACGCTCCGTAAACGTAAAATATTATAAAGTTCTTTGCTTAGCGTAAAACGTAAAACTACCAAGAGAACATTCCATAAACTTATTTACTAAAATTCTGTTGCCAGATTCAGAAGTGAATAAACAAACACAAAACAATTATCAAATAATACAAAACAGGAAATGTTGAACTCACTAGGAGTGGCAACAGTAACAATACGCTTGAAAAATAGTTCCAACTTCTTTTGGAATTTAAATGAAAGCAAATGCATAGAAAAATGTTAAAAAGTATCGTGTATTATCGAAATTATAATTTTAAGGATATATTTTAAGTTAATCACATCTTAAAAGCATTTATTCCCTAATACCTGTGAACGAATACAGTTGAAAAACAACAATTTGATGAAACTTCACTTGGCTAAAAACCGGTTTTCAAGAATACATCCTTGGCGGAGTTACCTAAACATTCCCGCCAAATCAACGCCATTCGCTTTGCGTCTTTGCTATCGTTCATACGCAATATTTTGATATCTCGTGCTACTTACTCTCTTTGCTCTTGTTGTTTTTTGACATTTTAAACATGTCTGAGATAGAAATGTCACCAATCTCGCTGTATACATCATTGAAGCGAGGAAAATCTACCCGAAGCGGAGCTTGGAAAAACATATTGAATGTTTATTCTCGACTTCGAGAAGAAAACCCGCAAGAATCCATCAGAGAAATCGTGAAAAAGGTTTCTGAACTGACTGGCGTTTCGGAAAGAACTGTTTTCCGTATGAAGAAAGAAAAAAAGGCATTAAGTGCTATAAGTTCTCCTGGTAAACGACACGGGGCCGTAGGAAAGCGTAATAGGCTGGTGAAATATGGCGACTTCACATTGTCGTGCATTCGGCGAAAAATTCATGGCTTTTTTCGAAAAAA
The DNA here is from genome assembly GCA_019973975.1 of Trichonephila clavata. Taxonomy (NCBI): domain Eukaryota; kingdom Metazoa; phylum Arthropoda; class Arachnida; order Araneae; family Nephilidae; genus Trichonephila; species Trichonephila clavata. The sequence continues at coordinate 65,812 of BMAO01000364.1, read as the reverse complement.
CGAGATTCCTACATTAACCAAAGTTCTGAAGGAAGTAAATGATGCTGCTGAATTTTTTTCGAAAACGTTAGCCGGTCTACCTTATACAGATTACTAAATGACATGGGGTTAAAATTTGAAAAAAGAAAAAACAGGCTGTGCTTCTTGAAAGGCAAGATATAATTTTATGGCGCAGAAATTATTTGCGAAAAATTAGAAATTTAAGACAAGAAAATGCGCCTATTTATTATTTGGATGAGACCTGGGTGAATGAATGAAAGACATTCAGAAACTCGAGTGTGGCAAGACACAACTATTAAAAGCAGTTATGAAGCCTCATCTTCCAATTTAACAGTAGGTTTGACTGCGCCTAAAGGCAAAGGGAGGAGGCTTATAATAACTCACATTGGAAGCAAAGAAGGATTTGTTCGGGATGCGGCTGATATTTTTATTGGAAAAAAATCTGGGGATTACCATGAAGAAATGGATGGTAACCATTTTGAAACATGGTTTGAAACTATTATGCCAAAATTAAAGCTCCAAAGCATTATTGTAATGGACAACGCCCCATACCATTCCGTGAAAAAGGAGAAAATTCCTACAAGTTCTTGAAAAAAAAGTGGTATTCAAGAGTGGTTGTCACAAAAGAAAGTTGCATGGAACCAAGACTTGATAAAAATTGAGCTTCTGCAGAAAGTAAATGAAGTAAAGCATTTATATGACAGCTACAAAGTGGAAGAAATAGCAAAAAAATTTGGCCACAAAATTTTAAGATTACCCCCTTATCACTGCGAGCTCAATCCAATTGAGATGATTTGGAGCCAAGTAAAAGGTTATGTTGCGAGAGGAAATAAGACTTTTAAACTTAACGAAATAAAGAAACTTGTGATAAAGGGAATAGAGAACGTGTCAACTCAAAATTGGACGAATTGCATCAATCATGTAATCAAAAAAGAAAAAGAGATGTGGGAAATTGATGGACTTGTTGATGAAATTTGGGAGAATCAAAATTTCATTATATCTGTGAACAGTGACTCTTCGAATAGCTATCAGAAATAATGTGAGTGCTGATGACTTGTAAGAAAAAATATCATCAATGCCCTCCTGTTAGTGTGGTATGGTAGTTTGGGGAGAAGGGTGCCAGAGGTGTCGTCCTCGTCACTTAACCATGGTTTAAAAATAAGATATTAATCTTTAATAATGCACTATAAGTGTATACATAATCAATTATTAAAACAGTTTTTTATATAAACACTTATTTTGCATACTTTGGAGTGACACGTGGAACAGGGTCCTCGCCCCTCAGTCTGGAAACTGTGATTTAAATATAATATTTGATGCACAGGCAAATGGTTCCAAAATTTTAATTTTTGATTTCACATTTTAAATCACACACCTTATTTGAGTAAATCAAATTTCAAGTTTTTTTTTTTTTTGACAAAGTTTTAAAAAATATATATTATATAAAGAGCTCCTTATCTTTTCCCCCGAAGTATCTTAATGTAAATTTTTTCTTGTGTTATGCTTTTATTTTGATTCTAAGCGCTTCTTATGGGAAGTGTTAAATATACATATATATATTGTTTGATTTAGGAATACCTGATAAAAGAGCATTGTCCCTTTAAAAACGTTTAATGGAACTTTTTTACAATAAAATATAGGTCTAAATTTCAAAATAAATAATTTTTGTTAAATAATTATTTTAAATTATTTTTTTCTTAAAAGTTATGCATATTAAACTAAATACATAAACTTTGCATACAATGTCAGTAACATAATTTTTGAAGTATGCATCGAGATATCTTTTTCAGATAAACTATAAATTTTATAAAAGATAATAAGCTTTAATGTTGATAATTTTTTTTCAAATTAATCCCAAAACTTTAATGTATGCTTTTGTGTATCTTAAGTTAACATACATAAACGGCATTTATACATGTAAGGTGAATAATTATTACAAACGGATTTAAAATAGTAAACACTTAACCCTTTGAAACGAAAGCCCTTAAATATCTCCATTAAAAACTTAGCTTATATACTATTTTCCAAAAAAAGAAAAGAAAAGAAACAGCTCCTACAATTTTAATAAAAAAAATTTTCACGAGCATTCCCCCCCCCCCCACTCGCCAAACATGGTGATATTTATTTGTTTATAGTCACACTCTTCTCCTGGAGTAACCTTACAGCGGCTGTGATTCTGTCATCGTACCCTTTCTAGCTCTGCCAACTTGAGGTGAAACGGAGTACAGTGGTTAGAACATCGGACTCCGGACCGGAAGGCCTGGGTTCGATGCCTCCGAGTACACACGGATTACGTGCTTGTTAAAGCAGTGGGTCCAAATGGTGTCGACATGTATCGTGCTGTACCGAGTAAAATCGTACTCTCCCCTTCATGGGGCTCAAAGCTTAGGCTAACCACGGGCGTAAAATTTTAGCCCTTAGCCGCGCTGAATTTCGTGGACCTTGATCTGATGTTACTGTCGATCAGGTGGCATAAGCAACAACAAGTCTAAAAATTCAATTTTTCTTATCGTTCTTAAATTATTTTAAACTTAAGAAAGTATAAACTAAAAAGAAATTTAATATGCTTAATTTTAATATGCTTTGCTCTTAATGATAATTTATCAAATATTCTGAAATGCTGAAAGCAAGGCCGGATCTAAGTATGGGCTAAATGGGTCACAAAATATAGGTTTCATTCACTTTTTACCCAGTTACGGGGGAATTTTTCAATTTCCGTTAATCAATGATCCCAAGCCCCTTGTCTGCATACTACTGTCATAAAAACAAAGCTGCCAAGTACTTGGATAATTTGATTTTTTTTCTTTTGACAAAATCTTGTATATTTTTATTTCAGATATTAATTTATCAAATGCAGGATGGTAGCAAAGAGTTTTTATTAAACTTGTTCTTTTTGTAAAATAAGTTTTTCAGACCTCTTCTGAACATCACAATTTATTATGGACAAACAAATAAAACGATTATGAATACTGCACACAGCATAAAGAAAGTTCATAGCACACAGAGTATAGATCGAGGTGTGGTCCCCGTAGAAGAAGTGCGTTGGAGGAAGCGGGAAAAGAATGCGTGGGCGCATCACACAGATAACCTTACGCCAGAAAAAATAGTTCGCTCGCTTCAACCCAACAAAACTACCGACTAAAATCAGTATTATCTGTTTAAACTGTCTGTTCTTAAAGCGCATTTTTGTTTAAAATTTATTCAAATATTTTTTGATTTTATTAAAAAACTATCTGAACAAATAACTGAATTTATCAAAGAGTACATCGGAAACATTTAAAAAACACTCTAACAACTTCTGTGTAATAATTCTTAAGTTTATCATTAACAATTTCATATGTTTGTCAATACATATAACGTATTAAATTTTATGGGATGCTTTTGTTACCTCTATGTTTTTGTGACATTACCACCTACAAAATATTTATTGCTGTTTCAAAGTTTTTTTTTTTTATCTCGTCTTTAAATGGATCCTCAAGAATAAGAGCTATTGAAAGATTTGTGTTTAGTAGTACAGTGGCGAGAAAAATTATATAATTTATATATAGGGTGTCCAGCCTTAATGTGACCCAATAGCTAATTCTCGAACCGTTATATTTAGATATGCACTTCCAATTTGAAAAATGTTTTAAAACAGGTAAAAAATGCTTTTACGTGCTTTTCGAACCAAAAAACTCATTTACAAAAAAATTACAAAAATTAATTTGCTATACGGTCCCCAGGTCCTATCACTTATATTTAGGAAAAGATGCAGCACACACAAAAACAAATTAAACACAAAAAGTTTCATTTTAGTATTGCAGGATGTTTCTTGTGGCAATGTATTAAGTATGAATTTTAATTTAATTCTTATTAAATTTTATGAACACCAAAATGGTACTGTTCACTTTAAGCATCAAACTCAAAGTGCAGACACGAGGTAGACAAAATTCTATATTAAGGTTATAAAATTCGAGGAATTCTCATAAATGGATACTATCATCTCCTATGTTGCAGCTATAAAAATAATAGTAAAGCAAAATTTTCTAAGAATTTTATTTGATCGTGTGAATTTGTAATGCCGGACGGTTCCTGCTTCCATCTGAAACCCCTTGTCTACCTGCAGACACGGCTAGTGTGTGGGAGAAACTGAATAATCAACAGACATGATTTCACACTAACTATTTTATTGTTACCAAAATGTCAATCTAATTAAGATAAATAATCAAATAGTAGAGTGCGGAGGTGAGATTCAATAACACGGGGATAATACTACGGACCCTCAACTGAATCTACGATAGCTTAAATACGCTCAATATAAACTATGTCGCACACTAATAAGCTAACTTCTAATTAAACAAGGCTCACGATACCTGTACTTTTATGAAGCAGATCCTACACTTGAATCTTGCAGGAGATCTTTATCTGGATTTAATCACTGTCATTGGATCCACTCTCAGAAATAGTTTTCATAGACAAACTCCAAAATCTCTTAATAATTCCCCGTTCCTTCAACTTCAACTCACTCGTCAACTCTTCGCTAACTCCAACTTGCCAACACTCAAACTCGCGAAAACAGAATTTATATAATGTACTTCATTTGCATAATCACTTTTTTACTGGGCGAAAGTTGGTTGAAATAAATATTTTTCTCAAAGTGTCATGAAGGGATTAGTAGAACCGCGTAATATTTGTTTGACTTATACTTCATAAATTTTCAACTTTGAATAAATATTTAAAAAGTGTTTATAACTTTGAACACATGAAACATTGCACAGTAATTATATGTGCGTTCAGGATGATTCTACAGTATCTAAAAATTTGCATTGATATGTTTTTTGAACTTTAGTGTACAATAACAATGCTTGAAATGAATTCTATTACGTAAGTTTCAACTGTACTATATATTTATATGTACATATACATTATATATATACACTGCTGGTCACTGTAATTGCAACACCAAGGAAGGCAAGAGATAGCACAACAAAATTTATTTTGTAGATAACATGTTGGCCAAGTATCAAATGATTAAATTTATAGACTTCTGTGAAGTGTGGTTCCTGCCAGAATCAGTAGCCAGAGTAGCCGGCATTGTTGGAGATCACCGCTGCCACACGCCTCGGCATTGATTCAAAGAGAATTTGGATGTGTTCTTGGGGTATAGCAGACCAAGCAGCTTCCACACATTGCCAAATTTGATCTGGTATGGCAGCTGGGGGTGTAATCTGTGTTAATCGGTGAGCAACCATGGACCACATGTTTTCTATCGGCGAAAGATCCGGAGAGCGAGCCGGCCAGGGAAGCAATTCAATCTGGTGATTGATGAAGAACCTTTAGACAATGCGTGCCACGTGTGGTCGCGCATTATCCCGTTGAAATATGGCTGTGGCCAAGCCATGAAGGTTAGGAAAGACAACTGGCTCCAACACCTCGGAGATGTAGCGCTGGCTGTTTAAAGTACCGGCAATGCATACTAGAGGAGTGCGAGAGTGATATCCAATACCGCCCCATACCATAATACCCGGTACAGGAACAGTGTGGCGGTGCGTAACGCAGCTGTTCAGCATCCTCTCTCCACGGTGTCTCCAGACTCGAATCCGACCATTGTGGTGTTGCAGACAGATGCGTGACTCGTCAGTAAAGACAACTTCATTCCATTCTGCCGCCCACATCCTTCTTTCATCGCACCATTGACGGCGGAGACGTCTGTGGTTCTGCGTCAAGGGTAGACCAAGCAATGGACGTCTTGCGGACAGACCACTCTGCTGTAAACGGCGTCGAATGGTACGCGCAGACACTCAATGATGCGTTACAGACTCAATGTGCTGTGCTATGGTTCGTGATGTGACTGAGCGATCCGTCACTGCCATGCGCACATTTGTCTGTCCTCACGTAAAGTGGTGCACTGAGGTGGATGCGATCGACCACGTCGGTTCATCGTACCCTCCTGCATTCAACGGTCACATATCCGCATTACAGTTGTTTGGTTTCGTCCAACACGACTACCGATTTTCCTGAAAGATAATCCACAATCTCGGTAGGCCACTATCCTTCCTCTGTCGAACTCGGATACTTGATCAAAAGCTGATCGCTGTTTTCTACGAGACATAACTGATCGTTTTTTGAAAAAACCAGAAGAAAAACACAATTGCCGAACTTGAAATCGTCGAAATCTCCAAGCCTTAAATAGCGCTTTGAGGTGGCGCCACAGACGTGCGTGATGTGTGTCTGCGCTGAAATTCTGATCATTTGCATATCTCACCTCCGCTAATGCATGTCGTAAATTTCATGTTATTTGCGTGCTTCCTTCAGGGTGTTGCATTTACGGTGGCCAGCAGTGTATATGGGGGTGTTAAAATAAATATTTGCAAAATTTACTGAGTTTTTACATGCAGCAACTGTGCATATTTTTTCAAGTTCTCATTTTGCTGTTAGCTAATGAGAAATTATGCACAAATTTAAAATGATTTGTAAAAGAGTTGCACAAAGATGACATATATATAACTTTTCAAAGAAAAATAAGTGAAAAATAATCCAACAAAAACCACAAATGAATAAAAAATTTTTTATTTTTTTATTTTATTGTTCAGTTGAGCAACGGTGTCACTATAACAATTTCGCATCGAGATGCCGTAGAACAAGTCTTAGACGGGGGGGGGGGGGGGAAGGAACTTTAGCTTACACACACGTGACGTGAGAGTTCTCGAGACAAACAAGCTATATAGTTTTTTTAAAAGTCAATTTCTACTTAGGTCAACAAAGAAAATGTTTATTTTAGTTACTTTTTATTAAATAATTACAGTTAATATAAATATGTATATACACATATGACAAATCACAATATTAAGTTGCAAAACACCTTTTGAAATAACATTAAAAATGTTTTAACCACATTAAATCTGTAATTACATTTTTCAATAAAATTTTAGTATAATAGACAAGAATTTTGATCTTAAATCCAGTGTAAAAGGAATGCTGACGTCTAACTAGCATATGATGTTATTCAGTTTATAAGTTAAATCTTTATCACAAATTTAACAAAAGCTGTTTCATAAAAAGGTGCTGCCATCTAGAGGAATAATATCGACTGAAACATATCTCTTAAACTATAATTAATTAATTAAATTTAATTAAGGTATTAATATATTTAGAAATAACTGTAATAACAACAAGCGTCAGCCACTACAAGTTTAAAAAATTTATTTGAACTTGAGTGGATGAAAAGTATTTTATTAAAGATTGAAAATTTGAACAAGATACATAAATATATAAGGGGAAAGTGTGAACTAATAGTAGGACTTGGGGGGGGGGGAAAGATTATTTAAAAGATTCTGTATTAAAATAAATGTTTTGTTAGTGATTTTAATTCTAAAAGTTAACTCCTTTTTGTTTGGGAATAATATAGCCACAAATACACACAACACTATGGATTGTCGAGGTGGAAGAAAGAACTTTTGATTGACTTAGAGATCTATTTGACAAGTGTTGGCTTAAGTACACATTGTCTTTAGATAAATTATAGCACGTGTGACAGAATTTAATTTCATGATAACAATAACTAACGGATATTCAACAAAATGCAATTATAGTTTCTTCATAAAAAGACGAAACACTTCAAGGGTAAATCAACAAGACTGTAGCATTCTGAGTTCTAGATTTATAAATTGCAATTAGAATCTGAAGAATTTCTCGTATACAAAGAGAAACGTACTGATATATGGGCTGAATTATGTATAATATGAGCTCAGAAATTTTAATGTTGCTTACAAATGAAACCGATTACAGAACAAATGGACGCGAATTCGCTCTGAAATACTAATTTATATAGAATTACTGTAAATTAGGGTTACTCAGAATTATCGCAAATTATAATTTCTCACATAGAATCATTGCAGGAAGATAGAATTATCAGATAGAATTATTGCGTTTTGAGGGAAGACAAAGTTGTATTTATTTGAGGCTATATATTATTTTCAGACAAAAAAACTTTAACATTTAGAATTAATATCACTTACTGTACAAAAAAACCAATTATTTGTACACGAAATTCTCGAAAGAATTAGTTTTATCCTTTTTTTTTGTCTCGAGATCTCTCACATCAATTGAGCTACAGTTTTCTACCTTTGAATTCTGCTATGGTAACTGGAAGCTGAGTGGCCAAATTATTATGAACACCGCTTCAATATATTTACCACCTTTTGCTCTTAATACTGCATTCATTCTTCTTTGTATGAACTCTATTAGTTGTTGGTATGAGGAATATGAGACCATATCCAATGTGTTACGGATCTATACGCATCCTTCAACTAACCCTCTGGGGAAATCTTTGGGATACGGAAAACAACAACCTTCTCTTAAGAAGAAACCGTGATATGCAAATTAAGTTTATTATATATAGTTCAGGCTCGCTTGCTAGAAAAGTTAGTTAAAGCTGGAGAAAGTGAGATATAAGTAGAAGAGATATACGAAGAGAGCTAGTAAGTCAGCGTGGTAGAATAAAGATAGAAAGTTGGAATTATAAAGAGATCGAAGGATTACGCATTAAAAGACAAGAAGACTGCCTTTAGTTCAGGTATTAGTCACATTTATAATACGTTTTTATATTTAAATTATTAAGAGGTCTAAGTGGCAAATAGTTACATATCTACCGTTTAAAGTAACAATAAGGTAGAAGATTGATAATACAAAGGGGATCAATTTTTTTTTATTAGAAGTATTCTCCAAAATCACGACTCTTGTCTCCTTACCTCTGCTAGCTAAACGGAAACATTTTATTTATTCTGATTCATTGAATTGTTTTTGAGTTACTTAAAGTGCTGAATAAATAATTGGAAATTATCATGTTGAAACATCCTTCACTTCCTCCTACACCTTTAGCCGGGTCACAGGGTAGACGGGAGGGGGTGTTAAAAATGAATTGCACTGTACAATGCCTTCAGATTGGATAATACTAGATACAGCTGCCAGATGCCCCGTTTGATCTCATCCCACAGATTTTCAATTGGATTGAGATCTGTGGATTGTGCAGCTCAACTAAACAAGTTGACGTTTTTTTTCATTCTCTTTGAACCATCTGGGGATAATATAAGTTGTATAACAGGGAGCATTGTACTGCTGAAAGTATCCATCTTCAGCAGGGTACTTCATTCATATAAAAATATACTTGATCTACGATAACACTTAAATACTCTTGGGCATTCAGATGTTCTTCCACATGAGTCAAAGGACCCATCCAATGCCAAAAATACAAAAACATAATAGTGCCTCCACCAGCTTGAAGAATTATGTCAATGCATATGGGTTTGTACTTTCATTCTTTTTTCCTCCTGCCATCTTCAGTGTGTAGTTCAAAACGTAATTTCTACGATCACATGATCCTTTTCCAGTCATCTACTGTCCAATTCGTGTTCTCCCTTGTGAATTGGAGAAGTCTGCTCTTTTTCAATGCCATCAGTATAGGCTTTCCAAAAAGTCGTTGAACTGCCATAGCCTATACGATGCAATGTGCGGCAAATAGTTCTTTCAGAGACATTCACAGTTTCTCTTTGATTAAGATTCCCCACAATTTGAAGTATGGATGCTTTTCTCTTGGTATGGGCAACCTCTGTGCAATTCTACTTTCCAAGCGAGCATTCAGTAGCCTGCGATGAGATCAAGTCTGACATTGAAACCCGGGTTTGTGTTTGGTAATCTCTGTTAACATAAATGACTGCTGCTGTCGAACACTTCATAAGTGCAACCATTTTGCTGATATTGGTTCCAACGTTTCGAATACCTACAATTATCCTGCGCTCAAACACAGTTAAATCACGTCCCCCCCCCCCTATTTTTCCCACAAGCAACATGTTGTACAATTATGCTTTCTTATTCCTGCATTCCCTGTTAATAGTTACTTCGCCCTTTATTGGCAACTATGTGAAGTAAAGATTGATGTCCGTATAAGTGTCAAGTGGTTGTAATAATTTGGGCACTCAGTGAATATGGTAACATATACTCATGTGAAAAATTAAGGTCACAAACACAACATCTAAGAAAACTGATGAACTATTTGCTGTGTTGCCACGAAATTTGGCACGGAGACGTATTGCATTGTGAGAAAGAATACAGCAACATAATCATACAAAAAATATATTAATTTTGAATTAAGATAGATGATATATCAAAAAGTGTGAAATCATGAATCAGAGATAGAATATTTAACTTTTCATTAAAAGTAAGTCTAATTTGAAGTGTGACCACCCGTGCACAGATATATCAGCTTCATAACAAGCGGTAATACTGTTTATGAGGGTGTCAAATATATATATTTGGGGCAACAAAGCCCATTCTTCTAAAATCACGACTTTTGACTCTTAGAGGGTCCTGGGAGAGGGGCTAAGCTGAGAAATGGCTTTTCCTAGACCACCCCAAATATATTCAACATAATTGTGACCCAAAGACCTCGACGGTCAATCCATAAAGCGAATATTCGCTCTTCATGAAATTCATCAATAATGTGAGTTTGGTGTGGCCGCGCATTTTCGTTCATAAAAATGTAGTCTGGGCCCATAACACCCTTAAAAAGCTTACATAGACTTCCAGAATCTCATCCATATATAGCTGTGAGTTGACAATACTCGCATCGAAAAGGTACGGGAGTGTACGACTTCCCAACATTATGCTGCCACACGCAAGGATTCCTTTGCCAAGAAAACTGTCGATTTTTGTTATGTAGGAGGGATGAAAACGAGTTTCACTTTCTCTCCAGATAAAGACTCGACGAGAATCACTTTGTCTGAAGAATTTCGACTCGTAATTGAAAAGAACACGTCCTTATTCTTGTTGTGTCCACGACTAATATTTTCAGCCCCATAATAACCTGTCTTTTCTGTTGAATGCAGTCAAAGGAACATACAAGACTGGACGCCGGATGTAAAGTACAGCCTCTGCAAGGCGGCTGTAGAACGTTTGCCTCAAAATTCTTCTTCCAGACACAGCAGCAAGGTTAGGAGCAAGATGAAGAGACGTTGTCCACCTATGTCGTCGCGCGCTCAAAGCCAAGCGATCCTGAATAGATGTTGATGCTCTGTGGCGACCTTTCTGGAGACAATACCACTTGTTTGGAATTAATTACAAAAATACCACTTTTTCGGGCTACTTGTAACTATCGAGCCCCCTCGACTTGAGACTGGCCAGCTTCAAGCCTGCCAATGGCTTTCCATCTCAAGGAATCATCTATACGATTATGAGAAGTCATTCTCACTGATAACAGGATAACTCGTTTATTTTAATGCAATATTCACAAAGCTGCAGGAAAAATCTCATATGCTTAAACGGCCTTAACGGCTTCGTTTCATATTTGGTAACCAAAAGCATCAAATACTTATTTTTTTTATTAGAATCAAAATTTTAATTTTATACATGTGTATCATGTAAACAGAATTTTTTATCTGCGGAGATTATATCAATCAAAAACTATAGTTTTTTCCAGAATCATAATATTCTAAGTTTATTAAAGTTATAGCATGTAATTAATAAGATTTTTGAGCAAAGTATATATGTAAATGAAATAAATAAAGACACAAAACACAATATTAAGTCTATTAACATTTTTAATGGGATTCATGTGAAAAATACAAATGAAAACAGTCTTTTTCAGGGGTTTAGCCTCAGCAAAAATCAAAGTGTCTCTTTGGAACTTATAAGGAAAGTAAAATTTGAATAGTTACTTGATCTAAAACAGAAATTTTCAGTTGTGACACATTTGCAGCCACGACCATACCCTTGATCATTTTTTTATTGATGATTAATATAAAATTCATGGCACATGTTTGATACGTAGGAATTGATACCACATAAACATCATTGCACTTCATATAAACATTCAGGAGATTTCAAGACAAAACACAAAACAATCTCTAAGCAAATTTGAGAAAAGTATATATGCTATACATTTTATTAATAGCACAAACATTGCTTGATTTTAATTGTAGTTGTATAATATAAAGGTAAGCAAAAATCAAGTCAAAAATGAAAGGTGCATCCCTTGAAGAATATTAAACAAAAGCCATTTTTTTTCTGTCATAATCAATTGAAGACAGTAAAAAATACTGAACTCTTTAGAGATGACAGATTTGCAGAGGGATAAATAATATTAATTTGAAAATTAGAAAAACTTAATTTGATTATTTGAAAATTCACGTGTATGTACATTGATTTAACCCAGATCTTTGTTACAAATTCAAGTGATGTAAGAGTTAATTTAGATCTTGATGTAAAAGATCGAATTCAGTATTTGATAAACTACTTGCGGATCAGTTGTTAAAAGTCTTATAAATTTAAGCCCAGAGAATGAAATAAATTCCTATTACATCTCCAGAATGCTTAAAAGTGCAGAAAAGGAATTGCTTTTGCTTAATTCAAGGAAAATTAATTAAAAAATTAAGTATATTTACGTTGAATTTAAAATTTTCCACTTGCAAATTTTGCCATTCAAAATGAAGAAATGACACTTTAAACTCTTTTAATACTTAATCCAGAACAAACGGAATTTTTTAATGTATAAAATTACAGCAAACAAGCAACACACACAGAATACATCCATACAGATAATTTCAGTTTACGGTAGTGTTGATATGTCTGTATGCAATTACTCATATACACTTATTGATCAGGAATTTATTTTTGGAAGAGAATAATTTACACTTTTTGTTGTATTTTATACTTCTATTCAATGCTTTGCTTATGGAATCCATTCTATTTTGGAGGAGAAAAAAATGTCCTTTAAATTTATCAAAACCTATGTAAGACAGATCTTTAGACAGTGCTTAAACAAAGGTGGGTTTTGAGGCTTCAAATCCTTCCCATACTCTGACAGATTTTAATTTTTAACAAATAGAATACACCTCAGAGTTTTCGTCAACGTGTATTTTGATTTAAACTCTTCTCATAAAATGAGTCAGTGTACACCTCTGTCTTAAGGAGTTAAATTTTTGGCCAAGAGTTAAAATCGTTTAAAAAATTAAGGTTTCGTAAACATACTAAATATTTCAAAAGTAGAATAGGGGTGAGTTCAGGTGATTTTTTTTCTTCTTTTACAGGAAAACTGTCAAAGGAGTCTTAAGAAATGAATGCTTCCATCCATAAGATATTAATGAATGAAATCACGAAAGGAAGCCTAATTTAAGTTTATATTTACTTACTTGATAAAGGGACACAGTACGATTCAAATAACAAAAATCAGTCACAAAATCAAATCTAATTTTTTAGCCTAAATTATTCTTTGTATACTTTTCTGTAACCTCACAAAATTTGAAAGTTCTAAACTTAAAAAACGCAGAATTATGATTGCTCTTACGTTCGTTTTTATTTACATCCCTATATCAAATCAAAACTTTAAACTTACTTATCTGAGAAAGATAAAATAACGAATTTGTCTTCATTTAAATTGCTAAGGCTTTTTTTCTATTGTGCCTAATGCTTTGAATTTTTTTCACCCATTGCTAATAGTGCATGTAACAAAAGTTGGTATGCATTTTTGAATATAAAAGCGATACTTATTTTTTTAAAAATAACTGAACTCAGATTTTATACATTTTTTGAGGAATTTTCAACAAGCATTCATAAAAAGAAGTATTGTACGAATACCAATCATGTTATCGCAAAACACATACCAACTTTTGTTATACGTAGTTTGATGTACTTGTGAATCACATTTCACTCGTGTACGCAAATTTTTGTAGGGGAAGTAGCATTTTAAAATAACTTTAAAAATTTTAAGTTTTTTCCTTAAAAAAATTAAATGGCTAGCTTTTTATGAAATTTTGAGCACAAAATTTGTTTTACATAGTATACACACATAGGAGGCAACCAAAAAAATTTTGAAAATCCTTAAATTAAAATTTTTTTGCTTAAATCGTACCCTGTCCCCTTAAAAATATAGAAGTGTAAGATGCTTGGTATGTGGCGTGTACACATGAATTAAAGAAAGGCCTAGTCTCTATCTTTAAGAAACATTAAACAACCATGCAAAGTCATGTTTTGTGTGATGGATTTTATAACGGATTTAATACAATTTAAAATCAATAAAACTTCCTCTATGTGGAAGCACATATGATTCGAAACATATATAGGGGAACATCATGACACGTACAACAATTTTTAAAATTAGCAACAATGTTGATACAATATACATCTTATTTCTTGGCACCTTGATCTGTGGAGTCTTCCAGTTTTTTCCACACTTGATACTTTAATTTTGGCAAACTTCATGTTTCCTAAAAGTCAGGAATCTTATCAGTGGCACAATCACAGTTCTTTGTTTCTTCATATTTTTCATCTTTTCATAACGGTATACATTTTCGAACGAATAAATATTCACTGAATTGCTGACCCTCTACCCCTCCCCCGTTAGAAGCTAATATTCTAAAACCACCATTTAGGAGTCTCACAATGGTTTGTAGAGAGTTTAGTTTACAATAACCATTCAGTGGAAAACGAATCACATGTTTCGAGTCTTGATTCCAAGCTACACTACTACGAGCATCCATTAGGGTTTGTCCAATTTCGGGAAATATCTCTTCGACTAGTGCTCTTTCGCCACTGATAACTATCCTCTCCCCTAGGTCTGGACTAACATTGAGAGCGAGACAACGAAATTCTCCTGGACTGTCATATCCTGGACTGTTGCTACATTCGCTTTGTGAATTTTGATTCTCGTGATACTTACGCCCATTCCTCGCTTGAGATGAAGAGGAACATATAGAGTCAACCTTCTTTTTACCTCGTTCTCGCTTCAATTGTTCGATTTGACGAACCATGGCAGGAATGTCATAGAACCTAGCTTCCTCGTAAAGCAAATCTAGTTCATTAAAGTCATCGGGGAGGGATAAGTTGTTGGTTCGCATGAAATTTAGTATGTGCCTGAACATTTTCCCATCTCGATCGATAAAGTAATGCTGTTTTAAACTATCTAAAACAATTGGTATGCTACCATTAAACATTCTTGCTAACCGAGAGTCTGGATGCCTGGAAAAGAAAGAAACAAGCATATGAGTAATACATATATAAAAAAAACAGTTACATAAATTGAGCTCTTTCGTAAAAGTACGTAATTTAAAGTAAAAAAAAAAATGTTGATAAAAAAGTGAAGAATGCAACGATACACACATCGTAATTTAAAACAAACATTATCAGACTAAATAAAATACAAAACGAAAATTAAAATTCGGGATATTTAAGACTTTATATTCAGTAAATAACTCTCAAAGAACAGTGCAATAACTCATTGGAAAAAAGATTTCCAGCTAACCACGAACAAAATCTAATGAGCAAAAACTATTTAACTGAAACATTGTTTGGAAAGAAAACACAATCATGAATTTCAATTATGATAGCGAATTTCAATTTAGGATTTTGAATTTTTTGTCTTGATCAAAATAATGAAATGAGATCGAAAGACTAACAATTCACAGAGTCATACAGTTTAGGGGAAAAAATGAAAATATATTCTTTGTTGTTTTCCTTGTTCAAATTCTTTGATACATAGCACAACATAAAAATTAATATGCATAAAGTAGGAGGAACACATTATTTTGAAGCAACATTTAAATGTTTATTTTGTGGTGGTGGAGGGGGGGGGAGGAATCTAGATCCGTATTTAATATTAAAAATGTTATGCGCATAAAATCATAATGTAAACAGGAACACGTATATAATAACTTCAAATTTGTACAAGGAAAGGAAAAGGCACACGCGTTTTTCAATCAAAGGATTATGCATACACAGTTATTATGAAAAGTATTTAAAAAGCACTCATTTTTTTAAGAAGCTTTACTCTAAAATACATTTCAATGAAATTAACTACAAAAACAATAGTATATTATTCTGTTATTAACAGGGATGCCTTAAGACTCTTTGAGGCCCTAGGCCTAGAGAAATCTTAAGATTTTTTTAGGGCCTTTGGCCCCTATGCAAAAGTACACAACCTTGAAAAGTAGACGGTCTCTACATAAGACCTTGAAAAGTAGACGGTATATAGCATGTATTGTCAAATATTAGTTCAAACGGTAATTTGAAACTAATAATATATGGTTTTAAGTATCATTTTAGTGAATTATAATATCACTATCTGTAATTTGAAAAGAGATGCTAATAAATTTATAGAAGGATGAGAGATTTACTTTAGATCGAATGAATGAAAAGTTATTTTAATTTGCAGAAATAAATCTTTATGCGGGTGTTAATACATATTATGTGGCTGGCGTGTCATGAGTTTGAGCCTAGTACCGCTGAAGACCCGCCATGCAGAGTGAATTGATGTTTGTTAAAAACGTCGAGGCTCAAGTGAGTGAGAGTGAGAGAATATTAACGTCGCACTGATTAGCAACACGAGGGCTTTTGGCGACGGTCCGCGTAATTTTGAACCATGGTCAAGTGACGCGGACGACACCTGAGCTGGCACCCCCCTCTCCTAACTACCACACCACACCAACGGGAGGACATTTGAGCTCTCGACAGATTTAACGTGCATCTCTCCCCTACACGGCGGAACTTCAGTGGTACTAGGATCGAACTCATGGCATGCTAGCCATGATCCGATGCCTAGACCACTCGGCCACACGTCGAGGCTCAAACGTCCTCCCGTTGGTGTGGGGCGGAAGTCTGAAGAGGGGGTTCAGGCTCAGGTGTCGTCCTCGTCTCTTAACCATGGTTCAAAATTATGAAGTCCATCGTCAGAAGCCATCGAGGAGCTGAATAGTGTGACGTTAATATTCACTCACTCACTAATACATATATTGTTTTAATTTGAAAATTGTGCTGGTACGATAATTTTTAGTGGCTAATAATGAATTAAAAACTTAGATAGTAGTTGCAACGTGATAGAAATTTTTTGAGATCCCGGGACATTAAAGCATGAGGCTCTAATATATTGAAAGTTACATTTTAAAATAGTAAATTTTGTTTATAAAATTGTGTGATTCGTAATTATTTTTTGTACGTTTTCCCCTGTCTTTGATCCCTCTCATGCTGTTTGATACCAGTAATTATTTAATGGACTAAGAAATTATGTCTTAAATAACCATGTCTAATAAATAAACATGTTTAAAAAAAATTATAATTTTTTCATACTTTATATTCGTGATTATAGGAATATACAGAAGATATATGGAATAGGTTGCCAAAGATATTTTTTAACATTATTTAACCTAATTTTTTATTTTCACGGATGACGTAAATACGACGCAAACATCAGTGTATGGATTCACACATTGTTTCTAATTTATGTAAAGACAGTTTTCTAAATGTTTTGTTGACTTTTAAGTTGCATAAAAATGTTGAAAACTTTATTCTGTTGTCCATCGGTATTCAGGAAGCATTTGTTTATTTTTCAATTAAACAGTTATAAATATCGAATCATAGAACTACTTTCTTTAACTTTAAGTCGGGATTTCTTCCCGAAAGAAGTTTAGTTAGGGCGATAGTATTATCGTAATAATGTGGGATTATCTATGATTTTAGCCTTTAAATGTATATTGCTGCCAATATTGTCTACATTCCAGTTCCACTTAATCTTATTCAAAAACCTGAGTGCGAGCATTACCTAACGCGTCGATAACCATAGAAAATAAATCATGTGTGAAAGAAAAAACTTGACATTACTTTAGACGGGTAAACACACACACACACACACACACACACACACACACACACACACACACACACACACACACACACACACACACACACACACACACACACACACACACACACACACACACACACACACACACACACACACACACACACACACACACACACACAATCTGGCCAAAAGTATCCGGACACCCAGTGGTATGGACTTAGAGCGTCCTGAGGTACATATTAATATGATGTTGGTCCCCCTTTTACATGGATGACAGCCTGCACACGTTTGGGAAGACTTTCCACCAATTTTTGATAGGAGACCTTAGGAATTGCCTTCCAGGCATCCATCACAGCTGAAGTGAGTGCTTGTAGCGAGGATGGTCGATTTGGCTGGCTACGTAATCTGGGCTCTAATTCATCCCAAAGGTGTTCTATGGGATTTAGATCGGGGCTCTGAGAAGGCCAGTCCAGTTTTTGAACACTCATTTCGTCAAACCACGTCTGTGCAAGCCTCGATGTGTGAATGGAGTAGTTATCCTGCTGGAAGAGAAATGGGCCTTCCCCGAACTATTGCCATAGAGTTGGGAGTGCAGCATTGTCCAGAATGTCCACATACATCTCAGAGTTCATGTTTCCAATCACAGGAACTAACGGACCCAGGCCAAACCACGAGAAACACCCCCACACCATTATGCTTCCAACACCAAACTTAATAGTCGGTACAATGCAGTCACTAAAGAAACGTTCGCCGGGCATCCGCCAAACCCAGACGCGTCCATCCGACTGCCAGACTGTAAAGCGAGATTCATCACTCCAAAGAACAGTTTTCCACATGTCCACAGTCCAATGACGGTGAGCTCTACATCATTGCAATCGATGCTTCGCATTCTGTGGAGTGATGTTTGGCTTGTGAGCGGCTGCACGACTATGGATTCCCAAGTTTTTTAACTCTCGACGGACAGTCCTGCTGCTAACACTAATTCCTGATGAACTTTGAAACTTCTGAGAAATTTCCACCAACAAGTGTTTTCGGCCTACCGGTTCGTTTTCTGCCGTTTCAACTCTGCCTCGAAGTTTCCACTTCACAATTACATCACTCAGAGTGGATTTAGGCTTCTGTAGAGTGTCCGCAATCTCACGAACTGATTTCCTACAACGGTGGCATCCCACTATACTACCACGATCAAAATCACTAAGCTCCTTTGACTTACTCATTGCCTCACAAACGTATAAATACAATCTGACAAACCACTACCAACACTTTTATAGCTTTCAATTGCGTATCAAATTGCGTCACTCGCCAGAACCACTTTTTTAACGGGTGTCCGGATAGTGTATAAATATTACAAAAATATACAAAAAATAGTTATAAACCTAAGATAACTATAGTCATGATAGAATAGTCTTAGCCATAGTAGTACTCGAGCAAACTCCTGGCCTTAGGAACCAGGATTGCAGGTTTAAACAATGTTTTTCGGTCAGCCAACCTTCACCTGAATTTGCCAATACTCTGGGCGAAATATATATATATATATTTATATATATTGTGACATTTGAATGTGTGGTGCATGATATTATTCCGTGTGTTACTTGGAGGGATATTTTCTATTTTCGAGTTTCCTATAAAGGAGTGATTTATCTAATTGAAAAAAATTACTTTTCATCTGTTGTTTTGTATGTTATCAATGTTTGATGCTGTATTTGAAAATTTTATTGTATATATGCCTGATTTTCGGAAAATATTGTATGTTGCGAAAAGTCTACATACAAATTTTTTCCAAATACTTACTCAATATTATTACATGGATTTTTAAATTTATTACGTAATCTATAGTTTATTTTACGTAACCTATGACTCCATTCCTACAAAAAAAAATTTAAAACTATGCATTTAAGAATTAAGATTATTATTTAAGAAACATTTAAGGAAAAGAATCTTGAACCTTCTAATTAAATCCTGGTGTTTTGAAAGGAGAGAAATCTTCTTGCTGAAAATAAAAAAGTATGAGCAAATTAAATAAATGGATGAGTAAGATGTTTTCAGTTGCAACCCTGCCTATTTTGTTGAAGAATACTTATATTATTGAATAAACATCTAGTTTTCCAAGTAATACTTTGCTTGATGTAAATATTCCTGTGGAATAGAATGCGGTGAATGAGACTTCAATTCTATGCCGTCCTTTCATACTTTTGGCATAAAGAAGATAAGTCAAATCTCCCCAAAACAAAGACATTAAAACTGTCCAGCTCATTGAGGAAATATATCGAAACATTTTCAGTTTGTATTAAAAGAGAAAAGAAATGCTAATTACGAGCACTTACTTTGTAAGCGTCTCCAATGACGACGTGTAGATAGAGCCACCGACATCTATATGAACGGGAGCTGTGTATCTTGAAGCAGCAGCAACGCATGGAATACCGGATATCTTATGATTGTAATTGCCATCCGACATCAACAGTTTTTGATCCATCAAAGCTCTAAAAAGAGAAGAGAAAGCAGTCACTCACCTGCTGAGACAATTTCATGCCAACTCATCACGAAAATGCAAAAAAATGTATTCGACAATTTTCTCATAAAAATAAATTTTTAGAGCTTACTTTTAAATATTACGATACTTTTTAAAAGTTAATAGCAAGCAACAAAACAGGTTAAATATTTTATTAAGTACTAAAAGTAGAAATAAAAAATCCGAATTTAGCTTTGTGGGGTTGGCAATTAGCGTGGATGATTTGATGATTCACCTCATTAAGAGATGTTTTACGGATTTTCAGAAGAATTGGGATTGTTGGGAAAAGTTTAATCATTTTATAAAGGAGAGGTTCTTTTTATTTTGTGGCTTGGTACTATTTCCGCGGTCAGATAAGCTGCAAAATAACCGATTTAACCGAATTTTGTTATTTATACAAGGTCACAAACAGCATAACTAGAGATGACTTTGAAAATATTATTTTTTTTAAAGCAATCCCCCTCAGTATTCTCAGGTTAACTAATTTCTGATTCTACATTTAATATTCTAGTCTAAGCAGTAAACAAAAGAATAATGTGAGAAACAATAAATAATTTGAATTTAATAATGATAGCCTAAGGATCTAAACAAGCATGGAAGATTCTAATGCAAAAAAAAAAAATACTTGTGTAATACCTAATTTAAGAATAAATTTAACGTCTTGAACAATCAGAATTTAAATAAAGAAACAAAACTGTAATATAAATCTCATATTTTCAAGCTGTAAATTATTTGTAACTGTTTAAAAGGAATCAAAACAACACACAAATAATTCGAAAATTAAGAATTTGATGAATTATTTGAAAACACAAATAAAATTTCCGATAAATATGGAATGAAGTTATTTCAAGTAATGTAACATAGGAGTAGCACATTTTTCACGCAGTTATTAAAAATGGCCCAATCTGAAAGGAGACATCACTATTCTAATGTTCCAGTTCGTTATTAAAATTTACAAATTTTAAATAAATTATAAAACCTAATATTTAAATATTTTTTTTCAGTTTAATTTTTTCCCAATGAGTTAAAAAATACACTTCTTAAAAATATATTCTTAATTTTGACCTTTGTCTGTCTTAAATAATTCAAAAATAGTTTTGTCTTAAAAAAGTATATTCCTCAAAATGTTTTGATTGTGTAAACCGTACCCTCTATATACTTTTTAACATAAAATTAATTTTTGATTCTCATTAAATAGAATTAAAAAGTATACTATTTAAGAACTACAGTTTGAATAACATTTTTGTGAATTCACATACAGTCTTTTAAAATTTGATTATTTTACCAGTCCACATTACGCTATATGTGTATAAATAATTAATAAAATAATTAAAATTTATGTTCTGCTATATATATATATATATTTCTTATTTCATATTATAAATATCAACAACATCTCTAATTCTGATATAAGGGATTCTAATAATGGAATTTCTTGTAGAAATACTTCGGTTCGTAGATCTACTTAAACCCTAACAGAATTACGAATCATTTGCAATTCATAGGGAAAAGTTAGTAACAAAAACATTAAATAAGGAATATATATATATCCAAAGCTTTATATTTATATATTCATAGTACTTCAAATTTCTAAGGCATCATATATATATGTAAAAGTATGTTGAAAGCTAAGCAAAATATAAGTTGTTCTAAGAAGGCAATTTAATATTAAAAATTAATATTAAATACTTACTGTTTAATATAAATACATAAAACTGGTTTTAGAAATTATTTGCTAGGATGACTATTTAAATATTTGTTATTTTTATGAAAGTTTCTTATATATATTATGATGACTTTCCATTAATGCAAAGATTGTCTTCAATAATTTAGAAAGAAAATAAAGGGCATGTGTATTGTAAATAATTTCAATCCTTTTCCTAAATTTTGCATTCAATACGCTATTATCAAAAAAACATATTAAGCTAAAAATCAATAAATAAATACTAAATAAATCATAGTTGACATAAGTAAGGGTAATTATTTCCCCAATATAATTCTATAGCATAAATTAGTCTTCTTTTTTTCAAAAGAACATCAGTTTTTAAATGCAAATATACATTTTTGTTAGTAGCGACGTAACTGTACTGCGGGTTCTTTTTTAATCACATAGACTAAATGCCAATGAAAGAGGAACATTTCATCCCTAAACGATAACGTAACAAATTGTAATCCGTCACCCCAAGTAATTACTCATTGCTCTTCAGAGCGAAGTTTTGCTGCCAATTGAATTACATGACAGTGGTTGCAAGCGGAAACATGTAAAGGAGCCGACTTATCACGTTTTCGGATTTTCTAACGATGAAAACATGTATCATGAATTTCGAGTTGATCTTAGCGTAATGATTGGAAATTATTTACTGATATAATTACTTTTAAACATTCTGTTTTTAAATATTATTAGAGAATGTATTTGAAAGGATAAAATTATATATGTGTTCCATAACATAAAATGCGACACACCAAGAAGGATTCATACGAATAGTACAAAATTGCATATGCATATATCTTACGACAGAATATGCAAATGATTAACTCTTGTCGGCCAATGACTGACCAGCACACCAATGACTGGTTTCAACGCAATGTAACAGAGCAACCAAATAGTAAACCGTAAAAAATAAACATACTAAGGCACAATTTCCATATGAATGTGGCTCCTTTCATCTACACACATAATACCAATGCCTCTTACAAGGATTCTCGATTGCGAGCAGATGTCCCCATTTGAGAGAGAATGTGGAATTAGACCAAAGGAAGCAGGGTAGTCAAATCGTAAGATTGCTCTACATTAAGGTGGGAGCTATGTTATATATCACTCTATGATGTTAGCATGTATGGGTGATTTATAACTATACACTGGTGCCCAAAAGTTAAGTATAATTGATAATTATGTGAATAAAGAAGGAAATGTAAATCAAAATGGAGGGAAACGTGATATGCGAGTGTAAAATGGTTATAAAATAAGGAAGCAAATCAAAAGAATGATAATAATTAATTTTATTATCCAAAGTAGCAGTTTGAAAGAAAACTGAGCATAACAAGGATTCACACTTTAAAGAAAAAATGAAAGAAAACATTAAATAAAATACTGATGCTGCAGTTTAATAAGGCGTGTGGTCACCTCTGACAGCCAGGCACGCTGCACAGCGATTTACCATACTTTCTATGAGATGATGAATGAGTTGTGGGCTCAAACAGACCCAAGCTTTTTAGAGAGCTCTCTTCAGTTCTGTAACGGTGCTTGGTGGGTGCGAAAGGGCTGCAATTTGTCTCCCGAGCATATCCCATACATGCTCAAAAGGATTTAAATCAGGGGAGTTCGCAGGCCAAGACATGCGCTGGGTGTTTTCCGTTTCAAGGAAGTCATCAATCAGCACCTCTCGGTGACATGGTGCATTATCATCCATGAATATGAAGTCAAGACCAACTCGTCACTGAACATCACATTGGCCCACTCTCCCACACTCCAATGTTGATGTTTCAAACTCCAGTTCAAACGAGCGCGTTTATGCGCAGACGTGAGAGGAATGCAAACTGATGATCTTCTGGCATACAGGCCAGCATGATTGAGTCTCCTGTAAACAGTTTGTCTCGAAATTCGTATTTCTGTGGTGACTGTGAGAGCCGAACCCAGTGCTTTGGCAGTACTGTCCCTCTGACGTTGCGCACTTATTACCAGATATCGATCTTGGCGAGGGGTTGTGACTCTTGGTCGACATGATACTGGTTGTCGGGTAACATCTCCCGTTCTTTGAAACCTCTGCCACAGTCTTGAGATCACAGACTGGTCCACATTTAGAATTCGAGACACTTCGGTTTGTGATCTTGAGGATTCCAGCATTCCAACGATTCTTCCTTTCGTAAACATGTCCAATTGGCGTCTTTGTGCCATCATTCACCTTCTTTGATGGTTAACAACGTCCCTTCGCACATCAGTTGCACGAAACTTGTCTGAACTGGCTATGCTGCGTGAATCGGTTTCTCCGCGTTCTGACATGCGCCGGTGTTTCGCGCAGGACGTAGGCGACTGAAAAGTTTTGCATAAACCCAATGTTTCTTCTTCACCCAATTAATATCGGCAAGAAATTTGGAATAATTTTACGAATATTTGCTCCATGTTTTTCGCATTTTACGATTTATGCTTAACTTTTGGACACCAGTGTACATAGTGTCAGGAAAGTTGCGGTCGTCAGAAAGTGACGACAGAATGCAAGGATAGAGCAATCATCCGATTGGTGATTACAGCCCTTGATGCATCTTTATAAAGGCTTCAATGTGGAGGGAGCATTCACTTTAAATCCTATAGATTCGAGAATAATTTTGTTTCAGCAGTGAGTGTTGCTTGAAAATTCAGCCCCGATGAGTGTATTGAGAAGTGATGTATATCAGTGAGATACTCATCCAAATGTCATCCACCACATAGCATGATAACCCAGAATTATGGTATGAGATGTAATTTCATTTGATATCCAGACTCCTTTGGTTGTCATGTGTGTGTGTGTGACATTCTTACTTCACTGAAGTATGCCGACGAATGTCTGCTCTCTACAGTGTTCCCCTCCTTTCATGGATTCCTTAGCTTATATTTCGATAGGATAATGTTGAGTCTCACATGACAAACCTTTCTACAGCTTGTGATTTTGTTACTCTAACTCACCTGTCAAACGCAATCGAAAACGTGCTTTCCCCAATAGAACATGTTCAGGCTCTGATGATCATGCGCCTTCGACTGTCCCTTGGTCGCGGCTATCTAGCATGCCAGTTGGAATGTGTATAAAAAGAAATCCCGTAGGAGGGCGTCTATCAAATTTATGAATGAATTCCTAGTCAAATATCAACTTACATTAGGTCCAAAAGGGTCTAATGTAATATTCAGGGCAACGGCATTATTGATTTCTTCTCTTGTAGCTGCTTTTTTATGAATAAAACATTTAATTCACATGATATAATTAGGGTCATTTTCAGTACATGTATATCACAACTACCAATTTTCGTTCCATTGTGTGCACTCCTCCTAGCTACGTTGCTTTATATATATACTTCTCAAAAGGGAAATTACAGCACCATGAAAGAATGAGCATAGCAATGGGAAAGTAACAGGAACGGTAGAGGTAACATTCCTTATAAATTATTAAAGAAATAAAAATATACACTAGAAAATTGCTTATTCAGTATTTGATGCGGCCCACACGGGCCACATCAAATACTGAATAAGCAATTTTCTCAGCACGGCAAGGGTATCTGGGGGGGGGGGGTCAAGGGTCAAGAATACAGGTCTCTGAACGGCAAGGCATTCTGTTGATGAGGTCATTAATGGCATCCTGAGGTATTTCTCGCACCCCACACACAGCCGATTCTACTGCTGATCTCAGTTACTCTACGGTACGCGCCTGTGATTGTCGGTAAACCACTCTTCTGACAAGGGCCTACACGTTCGATGAGAGAGAGGTCGGGTGAGGCCTTAAGTTAGGGAAAAGTGTCAATTCTATTCAAACTATTGAGAGTTCGTTCAGTAGTAAGCCAGGCCCTGTGCTGTTGGAATGATGTGCTGGAGGTAGCATGCCCAAGTAGACGACCCATAGGCAAAACATTTCGTGTAGCATACCTGAGTTTTATGTTGAAATGTTTGTAATGTGTGTAAGGGATGCCTGCTGTTGGAACTTGAAGCCATCGAAAACCACGAAGCCTTGAGTGAGACTTGTGTGACTCCCAAGGATACGGAATGGCAAGTGACATTATTAGCGAAGCCACCACACTCGTCCACAACGGTCATTATTCCAGAAACAAGATCAGGATTCAATTGAAAACGGTATCCGATGCCATTCGTTGGTCTGTTAACTCCGTCAGGTGTTTAGCTATGTGAAGAATGCTTAAAATAACTCCAGTAGCTGTCCACTATGCCTCATGTAACCTGTTGCGGAGGATTTTAACTGCTGACTTGCAACATCTAAGGATGTCAGATAGTTCTGCACATCATGCACCGTAGTAAACGGATCTCGATGAATCATTCGGCAAATACTCTTTTCAGTATGACCTGTTGTGTATATGGGTGAACCACTGCTTCCCCACTGTGTTCTCAGGTGATTTTGCGACCATCTTGCCACACATCACTGAATTATTCATATTCTGTCCAACATGAGTGGAAACTTCGTGCTTCAGCAAACAGAGGTCATGTAATTATATGATACAATCTTGTTTTATCGGCAATTTTAAGTGTTGGTATTCACCTCGCTGAAGTCTCCCAGGTATATCCAATGCTTCTTCAATAGTTACGATGCTTCAATTCGTCTCTGATAGTATATACTGACTGAGCCAGCAGTTGCCTTTTAAAACCAGAATTTGGATATTATCTGACAATGAATTGGATATATGTGCGCAGTTTAATAATTTTCATATATTTTTCACCTCTGCCCATCCAGTAAATTGAATTTAGGTACTCACATTTCTTCATGAGGTTGCAAGTTTTGTTTTAAGAGTGTATACATTCTTCTTAAAAATATTGATTTAAAAACGTATTACAAAGAATAAGGCCAAATTAAACATGTTTTTAATAATAAAAGAAAAAATATAGTTCTGTTAAAATATAACGAATTTTCCAAGGTAAACAGGAAATGGAAATATGAAAATACAATGTACAAATTATGTTAAAGTATATCAAAACTACGCATGTGTGATCAAAAAATTATATTTGATTTAATCATATATGTTTGAGATAAATTTAGTTTCTAGGATAACAGATTTAAAAAAGAAAAATCAGTGCTGATATTCCAAACATGTTTGAGTTTTTGAGCAATCATTTTCTACAAAAAGAGATGTTCCACACACATTAATGTGATTATAAATACCCTCTCTTTTTTTTAACATTCACTTTAATTTAAAAGCTGTTAGATTTTGGATTTCTATATTTTAAACTTTTAAAGCGATTCTAAATACATATTTTTCTTGTTTTCCGAGTAATATACGCAAATCAAAAGATGTCGAAATTAAATCAAATAAATATACATGTTGAACGGAAGTTATTAAGTATTTTAGTTTCCAAAGTAAAGATTCAGATTTTTGATCTTTTAACTAACGAATAAGACAAGTTGCTAATGTAAAAGTTACCTTTTGTAGAAAGCAAAGAGGTCGCTTTAAAAGTAAAAAGCGTAATAAAACTTTTTTTCCATACAAACCGTTGTACCAATGAGAGCTTCAATTGTATTTTTTTTCAATGTGGGATATAAAAAAAAAAGAGTCATGTAAATTTTAACAGAAACAAGAAAAGAAGAAAACACTTATAAATAGTAATAAAAATAAATACATATGAAAATAAATAATTAACATTAGTTATATAAGAATTTAATTAAAAATTACATATACACATGCGCAGCTAAATGTTTATATATTATACAAATTATTAAAACGAAATGACTTCTATGTATGAATAAAAGAAAATGATTTTAAGAAATCAGTGGAATAATTAGAATGAGAGCCTTAAAAAAAATGTTCACACACAATTTCGCATTTTATAATATTGGTATCATCAGACATTTAGATTTGCTCATAATGGTTCGTTTTAAACGAGTTTTGGCAACAGATAAGAAGGAATTACCAGAACATTATAAGAAAATTAAGATCAAAATTTTAAAAACATTTGAAGAAACCCCTAAGAAACATTTATTTATCCAATTTTTTGTTAAATAAAGTATGTTTTGTGAACTAATACCCAAGTGAAATGGTACCTTCATCATGAGATTTAAAACTGAAAATTTACATATTTATATGAGTGTAAGCAGATATACTTATCTTCTTAATTATTTAAAACATAAAATGGTAATTGAATATAATCAGTTTTAGAACAAAAATTTTCGTAATTCTTTTATATCCCCCCCCCTCAAACTCTGAACTCATCTGTTCTCCCCCCCCCCTAAAAATTACACACTCACTTCTCATTTTCTTAAATTCGGAGAATAATAACATAATTCAATGTTCACATAGTAGATAATTTCGTGTTTCCATTTGCAAGCATATGCGTAAACCAATTATGGAATAATCTAAACGATTTTCTGTGTTTTTAAAAATTAATCAATTGGAAATGAATCATTTAAATGAAGTCCCTTATTTGATATTTAATTTCTTTAGAGAATAACTGAAATTCTTTCTATTTAGCAAAAAGGCTTTTGCAATTAGATTGAACAGGGAGTATTAGGAGAGAATGTATACAAACGAAATCCGGAAAATTTGTGGGAAATCCGAGTTCATTTATCATTTTGCTATTAAAATTTACAAGAAATTAGTTAGGTTCTATTTTACGCGTTAAAATTTTTTTCAAAGCTTTTGAGATTACACATAATGTACATTCTCTTCAATCTAAACGTCCAAACCCAGTGTGCTTATTGTAGCTTCTCTTTATGTTTGACTGTATCACTTGGAGAATGAGAATCAACTTGGATATCCCCCCCCCCAACTCCTCTTCACAATATGTTTCAAATTTTAATTTTTAGAAATAGCATTCGACATCATTCCCCAAAGTGAAAACTCTCTGCACAAACATAGGAGAAATACAAACACGTTAGAAGAAAAAAAATACAGGGACTACAAAATAAAATAAGAATAAAATAAAAATCCATACTGAAGGGCCAGTATTTGATCCTCCTTTTGAAAAATTCATTTTTCAAAATGAATGTTATGGGACTCATTCTCTATTTTGTTATGAATAATGGTGACAAGTGATCGAATAGGAATTTTTTTTAATGATAACAAAACGAAAATTTTAAAATAATCCCTTGAACCGCTTGGTACATTTAGTATCAAAATGAGATTGCAAAAATTTTGGATGGTACATCTACACGGAGGAAGAACTTTATCTATAGTATTTCTCAGAATTTCCATTTGCCGTAAGTTCCTAGTTATTTGATTTACATTATTTGAAGAGTTTAGGAATAAATATTTCAGGGATTCAAGAGGTAATGTATAAAAAAACTTATCGAGAGA
Source organism: Trichonephila clavata (assembly GCA_019973975.1). NCBI lineage: Eukaryota > Metazoa > Arthropoda > Arachnida > Araneae > Nephilidae > Trichonephila > Trichonephila clavata. The sequence goes on along the minus strand of BMAO01000364.1, from coordinate 36,722 downwards.
AAAGCATGAATGTTTGTTTCATATATGTGTTAATGCAGAAAAACTTTTACTTTCGTAATGTAATAATCTCGAAAGAAATTTACTATACGGAAAGAGTAAACACTGATATTGAAAATATATATTGTTAAATATATACTTATTATAGTGTGAAGGAACGAGTTTTTTTGCGAAAATTTTCCATATACTTTGAATAAAATTTAATAAGATGACCGGGTAAAGCAGCAGGGAAATAGTGTTCTTTGTATAAACTTTTTTCGGAAACATATTGACTAGAAATATAACTAGACTAGGATTTTTAAATATTTAAACTAAACAAAAAAAAGGCAGATCGGATAAAGCTTTTCAACATTTAATAAAATTTTAAAGGAAAAGTAACAGTTAAAACATATGCGAAATTTTATAAAAAATTTTAAAATTAAAATTCTTTCAAGTAAATATGATTTTAACATAAAGATAATTAAAGCCGGGGAAATTTCAAAAATATAAACATGTAAGCGCTTTAAATTATTTAGTGTTTGACAAAAACAATTAAAAACAACAGTGCAAAAAATATTTTATGATGTTAATTTTTTCCAATTGCTTCTTGTGGCGGTGCGAGTGTCTAGCATCGATCATGGCTAGTTTTCATGGTTCGATCTATACACTAAAGATCCGCCGTGTAAGTGATGCAGTTAATTCTGTCGAGAGTCAACTCTCCGTTTTTGTGGTATTAGGATGCCAGCTCAGTGTGCGTCACTTGACATGTTCAAATTAGCGACGTAAAATGTGTAGCTGAACATACTTAATATTCATTACTCACATCCATTGTTTTGTAGCATTATATAACTAAGGATATAGAAGATAAGATTCTGTTGTATAAAGTATCGGAATCGTGGTCTTTTTTTATTGACACTGGGAATGAAAGTTTCTTTGCACTGAAAAATAAATGTTAGATTATTTACAAAAGTCTCTGTCTTTTTTAAGACTAAATGTTGAAACTATAAAATGGATTAAAAATCTTTTTGCATTTAAAACACCAATAGTTTAACAATTCATCTTTTTTTCAGTGAATCTAAATGATTAAATGATTAAATCTTTCATCTTCATTCAAAATTTAAGCTTGAACTTTTGTATTGAATTACTCGAAAATAATTCTAAGCATAACTAATTTTTAATTAATTTCATTGGTTCTACATTATCATATGCGATACAAAAACTCCCTATTTTTTTTAAAAAAAGCGTGGACGATACGAATCTGATCCCAGTTGTATCATATGCAATGTACAAAATGAGATACCCAACCTTTCTTTAGTCAGCAGAAAGCAGTACTTGTCCAAGATGATGATTTCAAAGCGCAGCTTAGCAATAACGTAAGTTGGCTGCTAGGCATTGAGGAAATAGTTATTTCCATTACTTAATTACAAATACCAAACTGATTTTAAAATATATATTTTATTTTATGCATAAGTTTTTCATTTAATGTGAATAAAATTACTTCTTTCTGAAATATTAAAACTTATTAACTTGTATGCTATGACATACGATACTATATAAGATTCAATCTCATCAGGAAATGTGTCGCTTTGATTGGCTGTTTGATTCATTATTAACATCGCGATTTGAATTGAAATTATTTGAATTTCAAAATAAATTTGTGTGTTACAATAATTCACAGAGGTATAAAGAATTATGTTTCTATCATAATTTAAGGGCCTCCATCACTAGATGCTGTTATTCAGGGTTAGCCCAAATGAATGACCGGATTTTAAAAGCTCATATTTTTGAAAATATTACACATATTATAATGAGTGATACTCAAAATTAAAGAAAATATATCAAGTTTTTTTTCACCGTCGACCAATAGATGCCAAAAACACCACAAGAACTTAAAAAAAACGCATTGTTGCAGCATTAGGAACCATTGACAGTGTGGTACAACAAAATGTGGGGAACAAACATGAATACAAATTAGATGATTTTCATGTGACATCGAGAATTTATAACTGAAAATTAAACTTGGTTTATTTTTCTTTAATTTCTTGTATCACTTATTGTATTGCATGCTTTATATTTATTATTTAAAACTGCATGATTTTTTTATCTACAAAAATAAGAAGATAGAAATAGGTGATTATTTTGTTAGCACAATCCATTGCTTCGTAAAGGTATCTGCTCTTCTTTTTCTTCTGACATATCTAATAAGACCGTTCTAAAGAGTCTAGTTTGAGCAAGAAGTATTCCGCATAAGGCATCACGTTCAGAGATATGGCCAAAATAATTAAGGATAAAACTCATTGAAGTGGTACAAAAAAGCAAATATTAAGCTTAACTATTGTATTCTGTATAGAGTGCACGAAATTTTTATGTTGTTTCTTAAAATGATGAATAAAAATTTTTTTTTCATGAAAATTCGAAATATTATATTAACGCAATATATTAAATATGCTTATTTTTCATGCGACATTTTTCATTACATTTTTGCTTTATGCAAACTAAAAATAAACTAGAAAGATCTCACTTATTTGAATTTAAAAATTAAAATTTTAAATCTGACATGTCTGTGACCCAGTATCTATCTCATAACACATACTTCTGTCCCAGATTAGCTGCACAAAAAAAAAAGGACATCATCACATTTCGAAATTACACGAGATCTATTCCCTAAACAATATACTAAACAATTGTTTAAGTACTTTTTAAAAATATCGAGCTTTTATTTTGAGAGTAGGAAGGGGAGAGAGAGAGTTTAGTTAATATGAGCTGACCATTTCCCCAAATATGGCTGATCGGATAATTGTAATGAAATAAAAAAACTTTTAAAATTTGATATTACACACAAAAAATGACTAATATAACTACAAGTTTGCACTATTACTCTTAGGAAAAAAATTATTTAAATCAATATTAACAAGTTATTCTCTAATAATTATTCTCCATTGTGTGTGTGTCTCTTTTTTCACATTCTTATATATATAATACAGTTATATGTATGTATAATCTATAGAAACAAACATATGTATAATCAAAATTACAAAATACCTCTTCCGCTTCGAAATATATGTTCTCATTTTTTTTCCCTTCTTTTTAATAAAAAATTAAACATTTTGGCATATTTTATAGTTTTACTATATAAGAAGCTTTCATAAGATACGTTTAATTCTAATAAAATTACAGATTAAACTCTATACTCTTTTCTTACTACATTTTAAAGCTTTTATTTTTTAACTAGTAAAAGAACTATTCAGTTTTTCCAAGGCTCTGTTAATTCCTTTGAATAATGCTCATTGTTTTGTAAAGCTGAAATTCCGGTTTTTGCTAGTACATATATTTAAGAACATAAGACAACAAGCACATTTGTATCTTTTAATTAGAGATTAAGAATAAATTATTGGAAACAGGAAATGAAGTTTAGAATCACCTTTTACGGAAAATATATTGAGTCAATCCAGTTATTTCAAAACAAATTCGCTTCAGGTTCTTTTCAAACAAACTAGAAATTTATTCGACTCTCAGTTCTTATAACTCTGGTTTCCCTGTTGCGTAGAACCATTTATATGTTGTTATTCTTTTCATGTACTTTATATTTAAATCAGGTTTTCTAACTCACATTTGATTTAATGTTTTATTTTAGTCTTAGGAAAAAATAAGAAGTGTTACAACTCTTTAAATTTCCCAAAAGTAATACACATTTCTGGAAAAACTAGTTAATTAAGTTTACCGAAATGATCAAGAATCCCTTAAGAGCCTTTAGCTGTTACCCAAATATCACTTGCAGATTTTCAGATTAACTAGACTATTTATATCCAAAAAAGATTCCAAGCCCCTTTGCATGGATTATCTTTCAAAACTAAAAACTTAAATGCCAATTTTTCAAGTGAAGGCAGTTTTTCTCCTTTGAAATTTTAAACAGCATTTTTTCCCCCTACTCTTCCTGTTTTTTACCCTCGCGGCTGTTTTCACATAAGCGGATTGCGATTCTCGAGTTCCAAGAGAGGATTAGCAAGTAAATGTCACTTCCAGTAACATCGCCGCAGAGACTGTTCCCAATGATGAATTTAGGAAGATAGAATATTGTATATTCAGTTAAAGATTCATGAAAAGCATCTACACAATGTGTACTTTGAAAACACTTTTTGTATTCAATTTTTAATCCGTATGATTAGTTCTCTATAAATTCAACATTATTATTTCATCTTTGGTTTTAATCAGAAAAGCTGCGTATGAAAAGAAATGACTTTTATTTGAGTTTAAGATTTTAATTAACTTTTCGCTGCTATTTTAATACCCAAGTTATTTTTTTAATGTTATGAAGAATAAAAATACATTCGGTTAGAGACATTACATAATTATGAAGAGAGAGCTCTTGTATTATAAATATAATGTAACAAACGAGAGATGCACTAATCGCCTTATTGAGTGGAATTAACTGGCAAGCAATAATTTAATTTTAATCATTATTATACTGTTTTGAACCAAAATTCAAAGTGGTGATGACTGTAATAATTTAATTAATAATGGAACTTTATAAAAAATGGACTCTTCATTTTTTAATTGATAATTTTTATTTTAGGAACAATATTAAGTGCGTGTTATAAAGAAGTAAGACATTAGGAGAACAGTTAATAGTGAATTAATTTCTCTGAAAAATGTATTTGAGGAAAGTGATACTTTGTAAAGAAAGATAATGTATTTTATCATAACACTTGTAGGAGATATGTTCTAAATGTGCACACTTTTTTTTTATTACAGATGCACTAAAATTACTCAATTACTGTACACATGCAGTTTCTCTTGGGTTTAAAAGTTATTAAAAAAGTTTATTTAAATCAATCTTTTGGTTTATCGGTAGATCTTTTTAAGCTTTTATCACAGCCATACGAAAAATATGAATATTATTTGAATATGTATACCTCTTATGAAATACTATATCATCAAATTTATCATTCATAGATTGATATAGAAATAGTTAGGAACCTTAGTATTTCTATGACCAAAGGTTAAAATTCAATATTTACAATTCTAATTTCCTCCCTAACATCGTTTTTTTCTTCTTATTTTCACATTTTTCAGTTTTCTTACCCTCACCCATCAATTCATTACTTTATACGTGAAACGATAATCCTTTTTGCAATGTCTAAGAATGATAACAATTTTAAAATACAGTACAATATTGGTGAATGCTAATTTAGAGGAAGGAAATATTACTTTTGTTCATCTCATTCACGGCACTAGAGTTTAGTTCGGAAATTCGACAACAGATGGAAGCATCTGCATGTTAACATTTCAGATTTGCTCGCGCTTCGTTGGGAAAAAAAAGAGCACTGTTTAAAATTTGGATAAAAAAAGTGAATACAAAATTTTCGATTTTACCTTATTTCATTAATTAATATACAAAATTAATCGAAAAACTTGAAATCTGTAAAAAAAATATATTTATATGCTTAAGGTAGGTGTGATAGGCTCATTTTAGACTGACTGATTGATCGTTTATTAATATTACATTCAGAAGCAACACGAGGACTGTTTGAATACTTCGAAATTAAAGAATATCGCTTAAAAATGACGTATTTGGAACCATTTTACAAACATTCAGGGTTGCAGAATATTTTTTAGACTTTTCCTTCTCATCTTCTTTTGTCTAAATTCAATTAATATGATTTGAACATTTCCATCACATGATGGAGTGGGATGCTTGAATGGGGTTTATACCTATTTCTCTTTTCGAACGGAACAATTTTTTTCACGAAAAATTTAAGTAATTCAATGCTATTCTGATTATAAATATTGATAGATCAGCCTTTGAATGATTGTAGTGAATTTTTAATTTTTTTTGGCTCCACATCAATAGAGCCGTCGGTGCCGATTTAAGTTCATTTCGGGCCCCGGGCGCAGAATATCTACCGGCCCCCTTAGCACTGGAGGATCAAAATTTATAACTAGAAAATCTAGTGAAGTCCAGCTTATCCAGACCCTTTGGCGCCCGCCCCAAGCGCCCAATGGATAACCCGGCACCGAGTGCAGAGCACGAGGGGGGGGGGAAGGGGTGTTCAAACTCTCCGCAGACAGAAAGATTTTTAATTTTTACCATAAAGAGATTAACCCTCGGCGCTTTCGTCTACATGAATTTAGAATATACTCCCCCCCTCCATGTCTATGTATGCGCATCACTAATATTCGACTACATAATTTCCAGAAATAGGCGCGTTAGAGACATTGTTCTTGCGGACTCTAAAAATAAATTTATCTTTATAGAAAACTAAAAATAATTTAGGAAGATAAATAATTTTGCAATATGTAGTTTCAAATAAGAGCTTTTTTTTGAATGACATCTACAAAAATATTATGTTCCGTTTCTATTTTAGGAAATGATTTGTGATTAAGAAAAGGGAATAATTTTAAACGTTGTTAAACCGAGCGATTCATAAGCGCAAGCACGCACGCGCACTTTTTTTGTTTCAGATTTTCCATTAAGACATTGTAGAAGTTCATCAGTTTCGATTTGCATTACAATACGATAATATATAATGGAAATTGTTGATTGTTTTGAAAACATGCTAAAGTTGATTTCAATTCCTTAAGACTTACTTAGAAACTCGCTATATAGAATTATTGTCGCAGACTTTATGGCGATGCTTCAAAAATATATTTATGGATTTTTTTTCTAAATTTAAGTGAAAAGTATGATAAACAGATAGGTATTATAACCTCACGCTGTGACGTAACGTACACCTCCGCAACCTCCTCGTCGTAGGGAGGGCAGGATTCTTGGGGGCCCAAAGCCTGACTGACGCCAAGTACGGCTTGGGGCCAAAAACCTAACTTGTTAGGGGATTTTAGAATGTTCTCTGTTACGCCACTGACCTCACGAATTTATATAATACAATCTATAATATAAGAATTATCGCACCAAGAAGGAATTATACGAATATGACGAAAATCGGTAGATGTGAAGGACGTGTATTTAAAACGATACGCTTACGGTATCATCGGAATTGAATGTTTTATTTAGGAAATACCACTACAAGAGAAAAAAAACATTCAATAATGCCGTGGCCCACTTATGGTCCTGATGCAAGCTGCTATGTGATTGGACATTAACTCAGAGTCGGTGGATGCCTCCTGCGAGATTACATGACACACGTTTAAATTAGTAAATTAGATCGTTGCGATCGAGTGACTATCTGAGACTCCTGCTCATTATAGCCCAATGTATTGAATTGGGGAGAAATCGGGTGCTCGCATCAGACAAGAAAGTTTTAGAAAATCCCAAAGACTAGCAAAAAGAAGGCATTTTAGTTTACGGCCTGGTATTATGTAGTTGAAATCTTAGACCAGAGGTCCATGGCACGAAGTGCAACATTACAAGAATCTTGTTGACGTATCACCGTGCTATAAGGGTGTCACAGATGACAACCAAATGAATTGATACCCCATGTAATAATTCCTGATTATCAAGCTGTGGTGAACAACAGTCTGGAGATTATTTCACCGTAGCGTCCTAGATGTTTTTAAGCATGTATTCGTTCGTGTGTGCATTCATTTCACACAAAGTGGAATTCATCACTGAAAATCCATTTCGTGTGATTTAAGGTAGATTGTGATTTCTGAGCCCCTGCAAACGTGCCAAGTGGTGTGCTACAGTGAGGGGTAGTCGGCACAATGGTCTCAGGTACCTCAGCTCCTGTTCGCTAAGTCGCCCATCAATGTTTATTGCAGTCATTAGTGTTCCATTTATACATCGGATCGTTGACAGGGGCTAAGAGTGCAAAACGGACAATCACTCTGTCATCGCTCTTGGTTGCGACTACTGTCTTCTTGACGCTCTGTAAGGCCATGGTTCACCCATCCATGAAGGATAACATCGCTTTAATTCAAAAAGTTGAACGATCTTGCGATTTGAATACCCTACTTCTTTCAGTCCAATTGCTACTTTTATAAATAAATGGTGACATCTACTCATACTATTAGTGAATCCATTTACAAAGCATAAGTATAGGCCATTTGAGTCTATGAAACCACATTTGTGGTTTCATCGGATGCTTAATTGCAATGTGCTGGGAACTCCTGTTGGTCACTCATTGGCCGTCAAAAGTTACACATTCGCATATTCTGTTGTATAAGGTATATAAATAAGCAATTTCGTCTCCTTCGGATAACTTCTTGTTGTGTCGCTTTTTGTGATAAGAAGTGAACAATTGAAAGAGTTTTTTTGTATGAAAATATATTGCAAGCCTAGTTCATGCATTTTTGAAACGAAATAAATAGCTGGCTTTCGGAAATCTGGTCGATATTTATGACAAAAGGAGTAAGAAATGAAGAAAAGCTTTTATACAGACAAAACATTATAAAGTACAACGGTTGTAAAAGTAAATTAATATTTGTTTTGAAGCGACTGCTGAAAATCTAGCTTCAAAAATAGAAATCACAGTTTAGAATGTAACATATATGACACTTTAACCTTACAGGTCATGAAAATCATAAAAAGAATAAAAGTACTGGATTCAATGAACCTTTCGAAGACAAAACTTAATCGAATAGATGAAGTCAAAAGTAGGTTAAGCCGAAGTTTGAGAGACTTGTTGATATAATGTGTTTCTTGAGGACGATGATTTGATAGTATACTAACTTACAGTTTTGTAGGTTAACTTCTAGATGTATGCGGCTATAAAGTCAAATCAATCCAGCAAATTTAAGCAAATCTAATAATTTTCAATACAATCTGTCATTTGGAAAAATAATATGTAAGATTATTTTCATATAAAAATGCTAACTTATATTATTATAGTACATTGGGAAATCTATCTTTAGATATCTGGCTACGTGAAATTTCGGTTAAAATATCAAAATCTGTTTGATGTGATTTAGATAAAAAATAAATCTGAGTTTCCTATAAAAAGTCCTTTTGGTTCTGCAATTAAAGCAGATAAATTAACAGCACGCAAGATTAAGTATTACATGCCATTGATAACCGAATATGAGCTTAAATTGTGCTTTTAAAGAAACTGTATTTTTGAAAAACGATTCAATCTGAAAAATTCAGACTTACTTTTGAAGTTTTATGACATTGAGTATATTTTTTAAAAAATTCTGTTGACGTTCTCTGAAACAATGTTACTATAAAAGTCCCTTGTCATAATATGAGATTTAATACCTTAGAAAATACTTCAAGGACTTTATTTTGCCTCTTAAATTTGGCCTTGCACATCGATACCAAAATATTTATTAATCCACCTCCCCAAGGCCCCACCCGATGATTTGCTAAATGTAATTGATTTTAAAAAAATGTCTTTTTTTCATATTTTTAAAAGCAGCTCAGTCACATACCGTTAGAATCAAGATCTTTCAAATACAGTGAAATTCGTTAAACACAAAAACGCTTAAGACGAAATATCGGTTAACACGAAATAACACAACGGTCCCAACAAACAACAGTAATGAATTTTCATGCATTTTTTTCTCTTAACACGAAACGAAAATCACTCAATATGAAAAAATTTTCCTTCTGAGAACGAACAAAATACGGAAAAACCAGCCACGCAGGCAAGGTGTAAGAGGGGTGTGAAATGAAAGAGAGGTGGTTTTCACATGTTTCGTTGAAAGAAGACTAACTTGGAATAGCCTGTGACGCAAGCCAAAGTTGTTTATCTGAGCTATTTTCACTCTCGTGCCCTACAAACGCCACACAAAAACATGGGTGATACATTGTGTGGTGCACGAAGTTCATAAAAAAGTTCTGAATAAAAATCATGCGAAATAAGTAATATGAAAAAAAAGTACGCGCAGTTATTTAGACGCACATTCCGTTGGGGAAATGAATAATAAAATGGACGACATCAAACAATTTGTGGACAATTTTATACTAAACAAGACAATGCAAAGAAAAATAGATTATTTTCAAAAAAATTATAAATGTTTTTGTTTCATTGATTTTTATTAAACAATGCATATTTTATGCATATCTACGCAAATAAAATGTGCTAATAAACTTAATTTTGTTGAATATACGTTTTTTCTTTTTTTGCAATATATCTTAACACGAAAAAATATTTCAGTTTCCTCAGTTTCGTGTTAAATGATTTTCACTGTATATAAAAAAGCAGTTGGACATCTATAAATTTAAAGTACACTTCGGATGTTTTGGTTTTATTTTTCTTATTAACGCCACATTAAGTTGCATGAAGGCTATTGGTGAAGGATCTCGTGATTTTAAACTTCAGAAAGTGACGTGGACGACACCTGAGCTGACCCCTCCAACATGAGGACTTTGAACCTCGATAGATTTATCGTGTATTGGCTCCTCTACACGGCAGGTCTTTAGGAGCCTCAGAACTGGAATCTACATCATGACAACGTCGGCTACGAGTTTGTAACAATGACCACTCAACTAATGTGTCCACTAAACTTCAGATGCAGTCGAATACTTCAAAAAACTGAAATACACTTCAAAAAATGTGTTTTATTTTTTCATTCTTTAAAAAAAATTAAAGCATCGAGTTGATGATTATTCAAAATGCGAGTGAGTGAATATGAACGTATCACTATTCAGCTACTCGAGGGCTTTTGGCGGAGGACCTTGTAATTTTGAACCATAATCAAGTGACGAGGACGACACCTGAGCTGGCACCCCTCTCTCCTAACTTTCCCATAACTCCAACGGGAGAACGGTTGTGCCTCCACATATTTAACGTGTATCGCCCCCTACACGGCCGGTCTTCAGCAGTACTAGGCTCGAACTCATGACACGCCGGCCACGAGTCCGTTACCTTGACCACTAGACTACCGTGGCTAGGATTCAGAATGCGACCCAGTGCAGAAATAACTATGCAATTCTGAAATACGAACTTAAAAGAAATTTTCAGTAAATGAAAATGCTTATTATTAACAAAAAAAAATATCTTAAGTAAAACTATTCTAAAATGTTGCATTCAGTTTTTTACCTCAGAAAGGTATGAACATTTAGTAGAAGGTGAATTATTCAAACTATTAGAAGAGAAAATCTTAACTGAAAACTCTCTTGGGAAATTATGGGTAGTTAAATTTTAAGAGAAAGTTTGGGTTCTAAATTATAATTGCACCGAATGAAATGTTAGATATGGCAAACAAATTGTACGAACATGTTTTAATGAAATTAATTTCGTAGTCTTCAATCACTAGCAGGAAAATTTGAAAATGAAACATTCTATGAGATACTTTAGGTGAAATTTGTATAATAATACTTTTATTTTTTAATTTGTAAGAATTTGTAATTTGTAATAATATTTGATAAAATTATGAATTTTTTTTCTTTCCCTGAATATTTTAAATTATAAAATATTTGCTTAATTTATAAATACATGAAAAATTATGTTTTCAAATAATAATTACTATCATTATCCTTATCGATGTTACAATGTTATTTTTATCCATAAAATGACGGATGAAATTGCATTATAAAGAGCTCTAGCCACTTTGTATTCGGAAATCCTTTTCTTGTTTTAAAATTTACGAAGAGAAATTAATACCAATTTAAATGATATTTCATTTTAAAAAGAGGAAGATTCATATGAAAAATGTAAGCTTTTGTATTAATTTAAAATGTGAATTACCGTTAAGCTGAGTAAAAACATAATTGCAACTACTAGTGAAATCATTTTATTAAAATCTATGTGAATCAATTATTTCAGTACATTTATGGCTACAAAATTTCATCTAAGCCCTTGTGAGCTTAACCGTTTTATTTTATGCAGGGAAATTCTCTCTAAATATTAATCTCTAGCTAGTACATAAATTCTTCAATTTTTGCAAATTTATATTTTCGAATAAGCGATTATTCAAAAACTGACACGGAATACATTTCCCTAAATATTTCTGAGTACACGAAATAAAATTAATGCCGGGTTAGGTATTTCCTCTTTGCATAAGTATTAAAAGGTTTCTTGGTAACGTGCAATACAGGTATCAAGTAATTAACATCGAGGGAGGAAATCAATTGAAGATCTATGCTCAATTCCGGGATTTCTGAGGTTCAAGGATTCTGTCAGATGGGTAAGGTGGATGAAGTCTTGCCACAAGGGGTCTTTTAAGGAGTAGGTCTAAGCTGGTATAAGTAGGTAGGGTCTTTCTCACCAAACTGACTGCTGTTCGTTTTTATTTTATCTTTATTTTTCAACTTGCACTCTAACCCATCAGCATTGCCATAAGGGATTGAAAGCAGTTTTAAGCTAATGAATGCGAGTTCTGGATACCGTGTGTGTCAGTCAGTTCTGTTAGCCAGTCAGCAAAGTAATTTTCTAAAGCAGGTAAGTTGGCCGCAGGGCATTTGCAGCTGCTCCGGGACTCAGGTGTGGCCCTGAGTTGAGGATAAAGAATGCTGCACGGATTCTCGAGGGCTCCCCTGCAGTAAAATGTTTTAGGGCAGTTAGGGCGTTGTTACTTTTTCTGGGTTCTACACCTTATCAGGTTTTTAGCTATTGGAGAATTTTATTATTTGAACCAGATTGGCGACTTTTCGCTGGTGGATTCTGCCAAGTCGAAAGCGTGTTTTACTGCTATGCTTTGCTATGTACTTTTTTTTGGTTTCGTAAGGGGAGAGGGAAATACCCTGGATTAAAAAATCTGTCATACGCTGAACTGTTATGATCTATTCAAACTTTACCTCTTCTTTAAATGTTTGATATGTTCTAAAATAAATGAGCAAAGTAAGTTAAATAAAAATAATTAAGTTTTTTTTTTAATTTCGCTCATTGTCTTTGCATTTTATTTATGTCTACTAAAACTCCTGATATTGTGTCAGTAATTATTATTTTCAAAAGTTTTAAAATTATTTCTTTGAATCAAAAGCCACCGAAAGAAGAGTACAATTTGTCTTTTGATTTTTTTTTTATAACTATGAAAATGAAATTGATTTACATATGTTCAAATAACTTCTATAGAAAAATTTAACTTTTTAAACTGACTTCTCTTAAAAAAAATTGTATTGTTACTTTTTTCAAGTATATTAATAATGACACTTATTGCTGGGAAGGGGGAATAATATTTCAGTTTAATTATAAATAGTTCACATATTTTACGTTTTCCCTTGACTATTTTAAACTCATACTATATGTAATTTATTTTTAGCCTATTTTGCTCCAAGAATACCTGAAACAATCTAAAAAAGAAAGCTTTTTTTTCGTAATGGAAAATAACAAGGAGGTTTAGAAATTATTACATTCATTTTAAAGTTATGCACAAACAAAAGATACTTAAGTTAAAAATAAAATCAAAATATTTTCTTCACAAACGTAAGTTATAAAATTTCAGATATTTAACAAGTTACCAATTATCTGTATGTTTATCATAAGAGAAATATTTATTACAATATGTATGCAAAATACATTTTTATCTTTAAGGTAGATTAGCCAAGATGCTTGCCATTGCCTGTTCCGATCTCTACTGTTTCACATTCTTATGTTAAATAACTTCAGTATAAAACCTACAGAATTAAACATACAAGAGTTTCAGAGGTTAATAGAACATTGATTGTATTTACAATACCTCAAATGTTAAAAAAATACTTCTAAATTTGTCTAAAAATCATACCATCTTCAAAAGCAAGTCTCATGGAAATTTATAAGCTTAAAAAATTGGCTTTTAAGGAATTAAAAAAATGTTTCTACCAAATGCATTTTCGTTTCAAGGCATTAAAAATTTTGTATTTATTTATGAACAATTTGCCTTTTAGGTATGTTTAGAAAATCAATAAATTTAGTTCATAGGCAGGGTTTAATTATTTTAGTTAATGTCATTCATTCCTGATCGAACTAAAAATAATCTACTTGAAAAAATATTATCTTTTAGAAATACCTTTTTTTACTAAAGATATTCGGAGAAATCCAAGAAAAAAACAGCTGTTATCAAATTGTGCTCATTAGGAAAGTCAATCAAAACAAATTAAAATGTAAACAAGTTTCAAAATATTCAAGATCATGCACAAAACTGTTTCCAGTAACTACGACAGCCTCGAGGGGTGTAGGATAAAAATGTCACCTCGATGGTGTCCTAATTCAAAAAGGAGTGGCATGCTTTTGGGTCGTCCTTAAAGGTTGATCCAGGACCGTCGCCAGTAGATTTTTTGTACTACAGGGCAATACAACCCTAACCTTGAACAAAATTCAAAAAGTAAAGGGGAGAGGGGAATAAAATCCGATGGTTATAAATAAGTGAAAATAATAAAATATTTTTTATTTGATAAATTTCCATTTTACTGAAAAGTTTGCTTAGATTAAATTAATTCCCTTTCAAGTATGTCAAAGATTTTAAATACAAGTTCGAGGAACTTTTGAAAAAAAATCTGTATTAGAAGTAATTCAGCAGTTACTTATTCCTTTGGGAGAACGATTTGGTTGAATTTGAAAAGTATCGGAATTGGTTTTTCGAACTCACACGATATCTGTTAAAACAAAATTATTTATACTATAGGAATAATAAAAGTCAACAGAACTAATGTAGTTAATCATTTAAACCAAGAGCTGTAATTGACATGATTTTTACGCCATTTTGGTAAGACATATTGATCTAATAAGACAAGTTTTGTTTTTGTTTTTTGAGAACATTTATAAACCTCGTGCACCACACAATGTACCACACGGAGGTTTACAACACAAAGGAATGAAGGGGAAGGACTACAACACAAACATCCATGCCTTCTCCGGGATTCGAGCCCAGGCCCTACGGCACCGCAGTCAGCGACACTAACCACTATACCGGATGGGCGGCTATAAGACAAGTTTGCATCTCGATAAGGGATGTTGTAAGCATCTGGTTAATTTTCAGTTAACATTTCAAACCATTAGTCTGTCATGAAAAAGAGGCAAGTTAAAGCAATCACAGACATAATTACAAACATTCATTACAAACAAATTTTCTTTTCCTTAAATGGATTTCTTTTATGAAAGCCAAGATATGCCTTAAAGGGTTTCTTTTAATAGTGGTTTAGAATTGCCCGTTATTTATTCAATAGATAGCTTTAACGCGAAATTCAAATTAAAGCTTTTAAATTTATATTATATAATCATTCCTGCTATTTCACTTCCTATTAAAATTGAAATAAAAGACTTGAATTATATATATAGTTTGTATCAACTGCCAATATTTCTTTGCAATATTTAGAAATATTCACATTCTATGCCTTGATAATATTTATTATTTAACCAATTATATGTTATTTAATGCATCGCTGAACTTCAAAGCTGATGAAAAAGTAGTAATTTATTAGTCGCATTCAATGGTTAGAATTTATCAGAATAGTTTTAATAGATTTGTCTAAGTCTTTTCATATAGTTTTCATGTGATAAAACTATTTCGAAATTTACATAAGAACAAATTTTGCTTCATCAGCATTTCACCTCGAGGCTGATTTAAATGATCCCTTAGACGAAAATGTAAGCTTTTGTGGGTATTTGGAATGCAGTTCAGCTATCTCGGATGCAGTGCCGATATAAGCTCATTTCGGGCCCTGGGCGCAAAAGATCTACAGGCCCCTTGGCACTGGCGGATAGAAATTTATAACCAGAAAGTCTGGTTAAGTCCAGCTTATCCGGGCCCCGGGCACTTGGGCTTCCGCCCCAAGCGCCCATTGAATAAACCAGCACTGCTCGGATGTATATAATTTCTTTTCTATTGATTCAAAATATTATCTTGATGCCATGCGCCATTTTAACTATTTTTAATTTATAATGATTTTTTGTATTCTGTTTGAATATTCTATAATGTAAATGTTTGTGTTTTCGATTTTTTTTTAAAAAATCTTTCTAACTGCAGCTTCATTATTTATATAAATACCGTAATTATTCGAATCTAAGCCATATTTTCTTCCCAGTGTTATTGCTATTAAAAATCGAGTGTGGCTTAGAATCGAAGGCGGAAAAATTCGTTGGATGAGGGTAATTGAACATAATACTGACGATTAGAGCAGTTACAGGTTTATGTATGCTTTTAATACTGATAAAACAAATGAATTATTCACTTTTTATTAGTTCTCATTTTAACTTTTTTCACTTTTGTAAATATCAAATATCGATAAATCTTTCTCTAGTATATATATTTTTTATTTTTTCATAAAAACGTTTTCAGACCTTTGAGTGCAGCTTAGAATCGAATAAATACGATAGTCACAATTTAATATTAACTTAATTTAAAAAATCCCATTTCAAGGAAAACTTTAGAGACTATTTTGGAAACTAAAAAAAACATTTTTACAGCTACGAATTGTTTTTTTTTTAACTTCACAAAAATGGCGATTTTCTCTTGCGCGAAAATACCTCATATTGTAAATATTTTATTTAAATTAAAATTTGAGAGAAAGAAGCTTAAAATATTATAAAAGAAACTACATCAAAGTAGTGATGGAAAAGTTATAATATGCTTAGGATTTCATAAAACAAATTTATAACTTCATTAAGAAATATTTTAATATATTTTTTTAAAATACATCTCTGAGAAGAATTTTTTTTAAAAATATTAAATCATTACTTACAAGTGCAACGAAGTGCATAATTACATATTCTAACAGCTTTTAAAACTTGAATTAGTATATCAATAAATGATTAAATTTTCCAAGTTAACTGGAACAAACTTATTTCATCTAGTTACTTGGAATTTTCCCCTGTGTGCCTGTCAAATTTGCTCAGCAGTAACAAAAATTTATATCGAATACATTCAATTCCAAAGCTTTTAATTTCGCAAAGCATCCATTTTAAATCAGTTTTTTTCATCGTCATAGCTTTAATAAGTGATTCCCAATTCATGTCAGTCTAATACCAGTGGTCCTTGATACAACACTTGGAGGAATGCGGCGCTAATTGGTCGTGTAATTGGAAATAGGAAAAGGCGACAAATAAGTATTCTAAGGAAATTTATCAATATTTGAACTGGAAGTGATTAATTAAATGTGTTATTGTTAAAAATTTAGAATTATGAGTTGAATATTTACAACTAAGAAATTGAAAAAAAAAAAAAAAAAACTATAAAAATATTATAAGAAAAAAAAGAGGTAGAAACTTGAAATAGTCAGATCACCTTATCTTGTAGGGATAACCATGTTAAAACTATCATAAATGGAAATTTCGAAATAATTTATTCTATTAAAAAATTGGAATAGTTTAATATGAAGAGAAAATAATGCAAGAACTTATTTTGGATGCAACGAAAGTATCATTCATTTGCACTCACAAACAAAGCATTTTTTTTCCAAATTTTTTCTAAGAATAATATATGACGTCTTAAACTATACAAATCGCGCATTAGTCAACTGTTTGATATTCTTGAAGTACATTGATATTAACGTGAAGGGAGTTTAAAAACAGCTATTTTCATCGAAAATTATTTTGAATAATTTTCTTATTTATTAAACAAAATAACAAAATTATAAAGTATTTAATTTAGGTTTATTTACATTTATTTTTTAATTCTATTATTCTTAGGTTAGTGATGTACAGTAGTGCACGCACAGGGTCGATGGTTGGAAGCCCACCCTTCTCCCCCTATCATACTCCAATACACCGCCAAACATATTATTTTGATTTTGTCAACTGACGGGAACAAAAAACAGTACAAAATAAATTATTGAATAAATAATTCACATTAATTAATATAAAATAAATTATTTATAACAAATAATTAAATTTTACGTACTATAATCATAGGATTGTAATCAATAAAAAAAGGACGATGGGGGAGGGGGTCCGGACCCATGACCCTCCCCTTATGTTCACCACTAGTGATGTGTAATATTCCTTTTACTCACTTTTACCAAAATTTACTAATAAAATCGGTACATTTATTTGAATGAGTTTTTTTTTGTAAATTCCTATCAGAAAGTAAATACACAACAATAGAAAGGGTAAATAACTAAAACAAAATGTAAATATAAATAAAAATGGTCTTTTCTGTTAATAATTATCTTTCAATAATTTTTTCTACAGCGTTTCTTAGGTAAAATCTCATTTCTTTCTTTTTGCATGAATAAAGAATCAAATATTTTACTACTTTTTAAAATACTATGTATGAAAATATACACAAATGACTTTATTTTTGTCTGGAAGAAATATAATACGTAAATCGTAAACTGTTAAATATTCAGTAAATACTATATATTCTTAAATTTGCCCATTTTTCATATTTTTTCAGCTCAATTAATTAATATCTGAACAATCCTTTATAACTGCTTTATTTAATTAAATTCTCCATGATAGAGAGATAGATGGTTGTGTATGCAGTACACGAACAAAACATATGGAGTTGACTATTTGTAATAGTATTCACTAAGGGTCGAGAACTGTAAAAAGATCACAATCCATATCTAGGGATCCTTGAAAATAAATTTTATTTCATTGCTTTTTTCTGTTTTTCTCTTTATAATTCAGAGTAAAAATTTGTATGTATTGTGTATATTGAGTGAAAATTTTTAATTATTCGTAAATGACTGAGTGCATTAAAATAACTTTAATCAATTACGACGGGAAAAAAGTGTAAAAGAAATTATTAAAGTTATAATAAAATGCGTGAAAATTTCATGTAAGCTTGGTTTACGTAATAATTGACGTCATCTTGTTATCCTTTTTGTGTGAGCTACTTCATATTTTTACTTTTATTTCGTAGATAAAAGTATGTCATTTCCAGAAAAGGTAATTAGTTAAGTCCCGAGAAGCGTGCAGCATAAATAAGCTTGCATGTTTGAATAAGTTTAAAACTAATTATTTCTTACTTCAACTAAATTAATATGCCCTGAAAGAGAATATTTTTACGTGTTTTCACTAAAGACCCAAACTTCTTCCTATTAAATAAATATTTTAAAGAATACTTGTTCCATTGCTATCAAAAGTGTCCGCGGTAGCCTAGTGGTCAAGGTCGCGGAATCGTGACCGGCGTGTCATGAGTTCGAGCCTAGTGCCGCTGAAGATCCGCCATGTAGAGGAGTGATGCACGTTAAATGTGTCGAGAGCTCAAACGGCCTCCCGTTAGTGTGGTGTGGAAGTTAGGAGAGGGATTTCAGCTCGGGTGTCGTCCTCGTCGCTTGATTATGGTTCAAAATTACGAGGTCCGTCACCAAAAGCCCTCGAGTAGCTAGACAGTGCGACGTTAATATTCTCTCACTCACCAGACTGATAACGAAAATTATATAAATTTCTCAATCAGTATTAGATTTGTATTTCTTGTCTACTGCTCTATATAAGAAGTAGAATTGATATTAAGAAACCTTAGCTTCTCGAAAACAATGTTAAATATTTTAATACCTTAAAATTAAATCAATTTACATTCATTGTTTATTCCTTAGGAATATAAGCTAATGATCTTATATAGATCCAATATACAGTTTAATAATTTTCTAACAAATGATTAAAAAGTTATTGAGATAAGTTAGTTATATATTAGCTTTTGAAGAAGAATATAGAAGT
The DNA here is from genome assembly GCA_019973975.1 of Trichonephila clavata. Lineage (NCBI taxonomy): Eukaryota > Metazoa > Arthropoda > Arachnida > Araneae > Nephilidae > Trichonephila > Trichonephila clavata. The sequence continues at coordinate 17,328 of BMAO01000364.1, read as the reverse complement.
TAAAAATTTCATATTTTTAAGTTAAAAATTAGGAAATACCCATTCGTTAAGTTTCTTGAAACAATAAACTATGCATGACAAAATAAATAATAAACTATTACCTTAGTTAAATTATGAAATACCCATTCGTTAAGTTTCTTGAAACAATAAACTATGCATGACAAAATAAATAATAAACTATTACCTTAAATTTGTTAATTTTGTTACGAAACTACAGTCTTATTTCGCTAAAATATTGAAATCAGACGAATGATGATTGCATTTTATAAATGTGCGAGTGCATATAAAGCAGTGGTTTATCCCTTTAGAGAAATATATTCTGTGAGAATAACTTTTAAATAAAACCAGACAAATATGAAAATGGTAAAGAAAGTAATGATTTCTTACTTTAATATAATAATAAAACTACATATACGTTTTTGCGAAACGTTAAAAGTAGGAAAGGTTAAACTGAAAAAAAATTCTATTTGTTTCAACGCACACTAAGGCTGTACTATGTATTTTCACAATTTAGAACATATGGTTGGAAAAGATGAGACAAGAATTGCCATTTACTTCGAACATCTCATTCTGTCAGCACATCTTTTAAGAATTAATTGAGTGAGTGAGTGAAAATTAACGTCGCACTGATTAGCAACACGAGGGCTTTGGGCGACGGTCCGCGTAATTTTGAACCATGGTCAAGTGACGCGGACGACACCTGAGCTGGCACCTCTCTCTCCTAACTACCACACCAACGGGAGGACGTTTGAGCTCTCGACAGATTTAACGTACATCGCTTCCCTACACGGCGGATCTTTAGTGGTACTAGGATCGAACCTATGACATGCTAGCCATGATCCGATGCCTCGGCCACCGCGGCCGCTAAGAATTAATTGAAGTGACCCCCATAACCTGATATGATGATCTCTCAATAAATACTGATGGCCAGAACTATCCATTCTAAATTCGCTATCCAGTGTGATTGCTAAGTTGCAACTCCAGTAAACGCGTGGCTGAACCTTCATTCCTACAGGGGAAAAAAAGGGGAGGAAAGAGGGAACAAAATCAAACCTATTTACAATAAAAAAATAGATAAAAAAATATATCAGCGGCAAATACGAGTATGCATCCATAATTTGCCTCTTTAAAAAAATTAAATCTCTCATTATAGAAGCCTATTCATTACTTCAGTATAGGTTAAAGAAATTAAAATAAAAATTTCAGCAAAATAAGTATTTAGCTGCATTAGTTAATTATTATCATTTGAAGATTAAAAGAATATACAATTGCTCAGAGCGTTTTTATTAAGTTCACCTTCGTTGACAGAAAGAAAAACTAATGTAAAACTCTCTTAATCACCAACATAAATTTCTTTTCAAGATTCCAAAAAAGAAAGAGACACGTCATTCTTCAAAGTTTATATTTAAATCTTACCTTCCAAGGATCAGAAAATGACTACACAATTGTCAGTAACGCTTAAATAATCAACATTTGAGCTAGATAGAGACCACAGTGTGTGTACAGTTCTCGACCTTTCAACTACCTCTTTGGCATCTTCATTGTTCCCAGATTAGCTCTTCCTCAAAACGAGAAAAACAGTTCCAAGCTAAAAAAGAATGTTGAGGTGTGGTCTCTCAATCCTACTTTCAGGAAAGTAATTCGAATAAAAACTCTTCAGACATTTAGGAAAGGTAAACAAAAGTGCACAAAGTGCTACCTCATCATAAAAGTACTATTTCTTTTGTGCATTAAGTTTCTATCTTTTGCGTCTTCACCCTTCGTTAGGTCATTATTGGCAAAAGAGATATAAAAGAAAAGCATTAAAAAGTACCAAACATCAAGCAGGTTACGCCCGCACCTCTTCATCAAAAATGAAACGAAGAATTAAATGAAGACAATTCAAAAATAAGAAACAAAATGATGCTAGCTTCAAATAGCCAGATGCTATTAACTCCTGGTATTAGGTCCAATTGCTGAACTGCGCCCAGGTCAGCGTAATGATTGTGCAGCTACTAGGTCCTAGGGTTAAAAGCAGAGTCGGAAATAATCCTTGTATAACTAAGTGCCTCTGAGCTTGACCTTCAATTTGCGATGCTTTTAAAAAAATTGTACTTGAGAATACTTTTGTATGGGTCCTTGAACTCGACGTGAGTCAGAAAATCAATATACAGAACACGCATGCAAATAGTTATTCGTGTTAATAGTAAAAAAGATAATCTTATCCAAACTGTGAATAATGTTTAGCGTATTGATCGCAATATCAGAGAAATGATTTCAAGTGATTACTCATTTAATTACGTTTAAACACATTTCAAATTATCCATCCCAATTTCCAAATATTAAAAGCGGTATTATTTCTTTTGATCAAAACTATTGATAAATGTTCATCCTTATTCTTAGAGTAACTTGATGCTTAGTGAAAAATTTATTAAAATTTTTAAATAAAAGTTTACAGAAAATACGCTTTTAATTTATTCCTGAATTTGCTGTGTTCAAATTTTTTTTATCGAATCTAAAAAATCCTACACATTTGAAAATTTGCTAAAAAAATAATAAAATCTACTATTTATAATGAAACTGAATTTTTTTTGCTGCAGGAAAATGATTCTGAAACTCTTTCCTACTTATAGTCTTTTTCAGGGTTAATTTAAAAAGGTATAAAATGTTCATCACATTGTTCGATAAAATCATGTGCACATTTTTCTCTGTGAAATATAAATCTCGTAACCTTTAACACGAATGTTTGTCTGTGGATAAGTTCTAACAAAATATAATATAGATAGACTGATAGATTTTCCTGTTTTAAAATCACTTATTCAATTCTTTGATTTATCATTAATATAAAGTAATAGAAATACCATTGGACAATGTGCGCCACCAAGCAGATTCAAGAAACTAAAATATTATTAGGTGCTATAAATATATGTATCATTATAACAGACTTTTTTACAATAAAAATGCTGTTTTATGAAATCGGTGAAATTTACAAATTTTAAAGCACTAAGGTAAATATTTTTTGCTCCATTTGTACCCAATTTCTCATTAAAAATTTCTAACTATGTTTTATTTCATTGTTTGAATTTCTATTGTTTGAAAATCCATGCTAATGGATTTGATTAAAAAGTATAAAAAAAAGTAATTTTTCAATTTGCTAAAACTTGAAAATAATATCGTTCTTTCATTTTCCTGTAATTGCATTATTTTATTGTTACTGGAAATTACATTCCCACAAAATCTGAGGGGAATAAAAAGCAACCAATCCACGTGAACTTTTGAGATTGTTATTGTGTTATAAAGTAATTATTCATTGCTTTATAACCGCTATTCACACTTAAAAATGATGTAAAATTTCTTATACAATTTCTTTATGATGTAGAAAAAAAATGAAGTAACAAAAGGCATATCAATTATGCATATCCACTAGAGCTCAAACGCTCTTTAATATAAAACGATCCAACAATTTTCAGCACATCATCATTCATGCATGACAATAGTTCATGAATAATCAATCATAAAAAGATATATATGTTTCATAAATAAACTGAAAAACCTTTGATTAAGGCGACGCCCATATCATCCCCTTCAAAAAAAAAAAGTGCATATATTTATAAGATGAATGGAATTTGTGCACCTTATGATATCTCTAGATTTGATTAAAATCTTTTAATTCAATGATCTGTGCAAGAATATTACTTAATTGAATATTTTAAAAATAATCTTAGGTATAAAGAATTTAAAAATATAAATATAGCATTTAAATTTGAGCATATGAAGTTTAGCCATGAATTTTAGTTAGTATTCTTCTGTGCATGCTAAAAACGTTTTTCGAAAAAGTCTATAGTTAACAATTTATTAGTGTAACAGCATTATTTTATAATAAATAATTTGAGTTTCATTGCGAAATCGGAAACATATGGAAGCGAAGAAACAATTGATTTCAAGTGACTTTACAATGACAGTCTTATTTTCTTAAATCCTTAAATAATTTTTTCCAAAGAAAATTATCTTTAAATAAGGGATATTACATGAGATACACCAAAAATATAGGTAATTATTCTAATTACATAGACGGAAGAATAATGCCTACGTTTTTAAGTCAGTAATGTGTGTGAAAGTATACACTTATCACAGTATGAAATATGACGGGAAATAAAGAAATCGCGAGACGATTTATATGTAACTGAAGTATTTAAAAATATATTACAATCAAAATTCTACATGCATGAAATCTTCATCTTTGTTAAAGACTCTACAAGCGAAGCAATTTCATAAATTTTTCAAGAGCATAGAATTTAACCGAAAAGAGAATACTTGTGAATTTCCACGATGAATGTTACAAAGCTGTATCAATATCTTTTGTTTTTTAAGCATATGATTAAGCAATTCCAAACTATTTTACTGTTTTGTAGTAATTTATTTTTATTTATGTATTCTCGTTTTTCTCAATTAGAAAAAAAACTTAAAATACAATCATAAATGCTTTATCATATTTTATCTAATTTAAAATCATGTTACTATCTTTGAATTGTTTAATATTTGGTAAAAATTACTTTTAATTCATATTCTTTGAATACAAATTTCATTAAGAGACAAGTAAAAGAAAAACTTTCTCGTAAGTGCTTAAAAACATAATTTAGTATTGATGTTTTTTGAAAAAATATATATATATATATATAAAGCATATCCAAGATTTTGGCAACAATTTTTTACAATTTTTAGTTAAGCAGCAAATACGCAAAAAAGGCATATTAGTAAATTCACATTACAAAGAAACAAATCCTTAAGCAATTTATTTAAGTACTACTCAGGATTATGTTAATAAAGCGCAAAAAAACTTTCAAATCTAGAATTTTTATTAAAAAAATTATTTTGCCTATTTAACACAAATAAGCTGAAATGAATATTTAGTAAGTTCTAAATGAGACAAAAATCAGTTGAGCTAAACAAAATAGAAAGCTCTTTCTATGACTATTTCGGGTTATATACTATAAAATTTAGTATTAAGATAAAATTATTTTAAGAAAAAGTTTTTGAAAGCAAATCTGAATCCACATATGATTGCATCTTAGATCTCAGTTTTCTATGATCATTACCAAGGGGGGGGGGGAACGATCTTGTAGTAGATAAATTCTTATTGAAAGAACACCTGTTTGCAGTCATAAAAATATTGGTTCGAAATCTTGAACAGAAAAGAACGTCTCCATTGACATATACGACCACATCAATAATTTTTCTTATTTCTAAATTTTCTTTGTATATATGTCATTGCATCATCGTATTTTTCTACTTGTCTATTATTACTATTAAGGTACGATATATGCCCGAAGAAAACTTTATTTTAAATCCTGTCTCCTACTAGTGATGTAATAAATTATAAAGACTAGAAAGAAAAGAGTGCAGATTTTAGTCCTTATCCAACAATTGAAATAATTTATATAATTGAACACAATGGATACACAAATTACTGTTAGCAAACACTAATATGAAATACATAAATATAAAATAAAAAACTAGTTTCTTTTCATTTTTACAAACATTGCTCCTGAATAAAAGGATTGTAGTATTGGAAAACAATATTGATGTACTTGAGATAAACATTGCCCATCCCTATTTATGATATTTAAAAAAAATATGTATGAATTTTAATTCTTACTTAAAATGGTGACATACTTTGTAAGTAACTCATTTGAGCAAAATTAAGTACGTAAGAATTTTTCTTAGTGATTGAATTGTCAAATATATAGTTTACGTTAGTGAAATAAAGTTTTAATTATGCTGAAGGAATAGAAATATGTCATAAATACTAGCAGTAGTTTATGTCACATTTTTTTGAGAATTTTTATCTATGTGTTCTATTTTAATTTTTTTTAAGAGCATTGCTCGGTAATATGCAACTTTTCTAATTTATTCAAAATTATTCCAGCCTTCGAATTCTAAACAGGTCGAACTCATCAGATAGTACATTCTATTTTTAAGGGGGGAAATACATTCTCATTTCTTAATTATCTTGTCTACAAGGATTATTACTAGAAAAATAGTTCGTCGAAGTTTGCAAAGCTTACCCTTTAGAGCTCAGCAAGCATACTCATACAGTCCTCACTTCAGGAAGTCAGTTAAGAAACGTTGAAGTAACACAAAAATAATAGTTAAAAATAATATAAGTCTTTATTGCAGTTGTCATACACGACGGATTGGGATATGTCACTTTTTTATGGGATTATTAGAAATGTTGGATTGAGATACTTTTCAACAAATGGATAACAAATAGGGAATGATAATGTTAAATTAATAAAATGATATTTTAATTGAGAAGAAACATCTTACACATTTAGTTAACAGAGATGTTTCTGCCATAAAATAAATATAAGGATCAAATAATCCCCCCCATCATTTTTAAAAGTCAAAATCAAAACTCTTTGTGTCACAACCGATGTATTTATTTTGATTAATCAATGCAATAACCAAACTACATTAAAATTAATTTTGTATAACGAAAATTTTTGCAATTCTTAATACGTAACCAATAATTAAAATATAATTATTATAAATTTAATGCACAGCTTGAACCTGGTGAAACAATCTTAGAAACACACGAAATTTAGGAAGATTATAAAAATATATATATATATTTATCAATAACCCATTTGAATATTTAAAAGAAATTGAAAAATAAAAGCAGAATAAAAAAAAAGTGTTGTACAAGAAAACGTGATGAAATGATTCTTTAAAAGAGAATTACAGTCATTTAGTTTCGAAAAGATAAATAAAAACAGTGAATTTTCGAATGAAACCATGAAGAAAAGTAAGCAATTTTTAATGTTTTAGAGGCTGGTTCAGAGTAATACGGACAGTAATATTGATCAATTTATACATGAGTAAATTAGGAAAATACATATTTTATATCTAAGATTTCGATCATTCTTTTTCTTAAAAATAGATGTTGGAGGCGGAAGTGTTTATTCAAAGAAAAGTGTGATTCATAAATTAAAATGCAATTAATTTTTTTTAAATAAAATTTCTTCTTCTGTATATAATGTTTAATTTTGTGCCTTTGGAATTAAAGTTTTAAAAAATAGTTTAAATAATAAAAAGAGGTAAAAAATTAATGATGTTTGATTAAAATATTTGCTTATTTCTTTTGTAGTAATAAATTATCAGTGATGATCAATGTGTACATAATCAGTGATGATCAATAATTACATAAATCACACATATAAAGGTCAAGAAAAAAATCTGTATAAAAGGTATCTTAGTTAAACCTATGCAATAACTTGGTCTGGAATATTTTTATCAATAAAAGTGAAGTATTTTTAATAATTGAACGTATTAAAATTTATTATTGATTAGGAGTATATATTTTCAAAAGGTAGGAAAAACAACTCATTAAAATACTACTTAGCTTTTAAGTGATATACGTTTTTGTGTGTGTATGGAAAAACACAGTTATTTTATATACATTTGAAACTTTAAATAAATAAATCACTAAAACAAAAAAAGATATTCAACCGTTTAGAAATAGAAGGAGGAAAAATCCATTAAATAGCTAAAAGAATAATTTAAAAGTTTAAAATTACTTTCATGATCTCATTTACTTAAGCTTTATTGAAATTATATACTACAGCTAATTTTAAACTATAGTTTAAACGTTCTTGCTCTATTTTTATCTCATTGTCTTTATGCAATAACTTAATTTCATCTGATAAACCATTCTAAATCAAGCCATGAAAGTTTTATATTTTCATTATGCACTAAAAACTGTTATTCCTGAATTTAGCACCTATAGCTCCATTTTCTTTTAAATAAAATTTTAAGAAAGTGGTTATATTTTAACTTTTAATTTATTTACAGTTCAAAAATATATTGAAAATTAATAGCTGTAAAATTAATTCTTTCGTTCAACTAGAGATTAAGATCAGCTCCTAGAATTAAAAGCTTCACATACCACAACAATCTAAAATTGCTTCCTATCTTTTGTTATAAATACTTTGATAATAAAAAATGAAGTTAACTGTTTAACGTACTGAACTTTTTTCAAGCGTTAATATCACAACGTATTCGATTGCAGATTTTCTTCCTTCACTATGAAGTTTTTTTCAAAATCAAATTTCTCGAGTTTATATAAACATTACTTTTTAATGAAAATTAGCGAATTTTTTTAAAATAAACATTTCCCACTGCATTAATAAAATTGAAGATATTAAAATAACAAACAAAATGACTGGAAAAATCTAATATATATTTTACAACTTATTTTCATATAGGCTGCAAAAAGCGAATCCTACCTACTTAAAATCACATTGAGGAAATGTCAAATGAAATACTATACTTCGCTGTATATTCAAGATATTACATCCAGAAGCGGTTCGCATAGGATCCCAAACAGAACGATCCGAGACAGATCGAAAGTATATTTTGAAAATTAGTAAAAGTTAACTCCTTACCACGGATCGTCCACCTGTTCGCGACGCATTCCAATAGATCAAGAGAGGAATGTAAACAGAGGGCACGTGCCCCACTTACCTAGTGATGGAGAAGTGTCCGGCGTACGGGTCTAAGTTGGCGGATGGGCTGAGGCTGGGCCGGGGAGTGGCTGGGGCTGCTGGCGGCAGTAAAGCAGCTCTGGGCGGCTCGGAGGCTGCACCTCGGGCAGCCATGCACTTAGCGGCGCTTGGCTCCGTCTGACACTCCTACGACTCTCCGCCGGCTCCCTCGCAGTAAGGGTTAATCATAGCCATGGGCTTTTTTTGGTCCGGAGCGGGCGGCAGGGGTTGCCAGAATGCACTCCGACTCGTCGCCAAACCTCGGCACAGTAACGAACCTTCGGGGGATGTACCTCTCTCTCTCTCTTGCGGATCGAACGTTCCAAAACTTTCTGAAACACAAATGGTGCACTTAGGTGATCAAAGTTAAGAACACTGAAATCCATCATTAAAAAATGATTCTGGTGTCAATGCTCCCTTTTCATATATAAATATAGTTGCAATTAAACTGAGCTCAGAATGTCGGACTGTTTCACGAAAAGAATAATCTAGAGTAATTAATTTTTGGTTATTTGCACAGTGAGGTATTCCTGAATTTCTTAGAATGTATTTTCGCTCCTAGGAAAAACATTTAATTACGGTATAGTGGCAATTTTTTTTCTTTTCAGATTCCGAAGTGTAAGTTATATCCAATGAAGTACGCTAGTTAATATAGTTTATTCACATAAATCAAATTAAAATTCATCAGAAATTCAGAGGATTTTAAAATTACAATTAAAAAAAATTAAGGATTGCCTTCCTCTCACCATAAAAGTGGATTATTTTCCCATTTTTCAAGTAAAATAATATGTAGGCTAATGTTGTTAAAATAAAGCACATGTAAATTTTATTTATATATACCATTAAATTTTTATTTCTCTTTATTTATATTATGAGTGTTTGTTTTTAAAAATTAGATTTTAAACCATAGGATAAGGTTAAATTATCAAGTAAAATAATTAAATTTTCTTTTTATATCACATGTGATTTATTTAAAGACATCGGCTACAAAACCGAGTTACAGAAATATAATTTAGACTTAATGAAAACTTACCTTTAAATAAAATTAACCCCTAGATTCTTGAAAACATTGTGTGTGGACAATTTCCCGCGTGCAGACTGTGGTGAAACTCTTTTAAATTTAAAATTTTTTATTAAGTTCAGGGCCGATTTAAGTTAATTTCGGCCCCCTTGGCACTGGTGGATCGAAATTTATTACCAGAAAACCTGATTAAGTCCAGTTTATCAGGGGCTCTTCCGGGTCCCTGGGCGCCCGGCCCGCCCCAAGCATCCAGTGGATAAACCGGCACTGAGAAAGTCGCTATATCAAAAGAAACAACTATATGAGTGAATAAGTACTTATCAAAGTTCTGATTACCTTCAATTTGAGCTCTTTCTATATAAAATCAATTTTTATTTTAAAATATTAATTAATGCATTTTAAGATTTATAATAAATTCGAAAATAAATATTTCTCTGAAATTCTGGCATGTTTCTCTATTTCAAATAATGATATCAAATTAAATTTTTAGAAGAAAATCATTTAAATATATATATATTGGTAGATATGGTTATAAAAACGCATTTGTTTGGAAATGCGAATAAAATATAATTATAACAAATGGGAGGCAAATTTCTTTTCACTGAGATTTTTAAGAAACCATGTTAATTACATCGTTTTGCTTAAACAATATCACAACTTAAGAAAAGAGGATAGTAAGAGTTCAAAGAAATGAAGATTAAATAATTATTTATGCATATATATGAAGTTGAGATGATATACAAATTGATTTAAACTGATTATTTCATTTTAACTTGCTCATTAAAAGGGGTTTGAAAAGTCAATGAACTTCCCAGTTTAACAAGAATACAAAAAAAAAAAAAAAAGAATCCAGAGAAACAATAATGAAACCCCCACTAAACTACCTACTACAGTATCTGCAGTTCCGGCAGTAAACAGAATAAGCACCTGAATTGTATACTTGATAATTACGATGACATCTTTAAACGGGGATGGGGAATAAGAAACAAAAGTTTTTCCCCTTAAATCTAATTTAAAACATTATAGAGATTTTACAAGATATGATCAACCAGATACAAATTGTTTATATAACGATTTTGGCTACCAATTTCTATGTGGCTAAGAATACCCGTAACTGCTTCGATACTACGTAATTTTGAGCCACCACAAGATGACGACACCTTAACTAGCACTTTATTTTACGGCAATATGAAAACTTTTAAGTTCTAACAGATTTATCAGGATTTAGTTTTACGTAATGACGGTCTTTGAAAAGATGAGATTCGAACTTGTGATCTATCAGTTATAAGTGTGTTATTCTAGTAACCCGTTATGGTGGTGGTAGCCTAGTAGTTAAGGTAACGGACTCATGGCCAGCGTGTCATGAGTTCGAGCCTAGTACCGCTCAAGACCCATCGTGCAGCAGTGACGGATGCCCTTTAAATATGTCGAGGCTCAAACATCCTCCATTTAGTGTGATGTTGATTTTGGAGAGGGGGAGTGCCAACTCAGGTATCATCCTCGTCACGTGACTATGGTTCAAAATTACGAGGTCCGTCACCAAAAGTCCTCGAGTAATTATGCGACATTAATATTCCCTCACTCACTCATTAGTAACCTTTTATCGCAGTCCTAACAATAATTGAATATAATTTTAGTGGTTATAGTATCGAATTCATGGCTGGGGAGTATCACGGGTTCGAGTCCTGGTGCCACTGAAGACCTGCCATGTAAAGGAAGCCGATTACCGTAAGACTGTCGAGGCTCAATCTCCTCCCGTTGACGTGGTGGGGTAGTTGGGAGAGGGAGTGCCAGCTCTGTGTTAACCTCGTCACTTAACCGATGCTCAAAATTAAGAGGCCATTTTTATAACTCTCACTCCCGAAATCGGAAAATTTGCCAGAATGAGTGAGTGAATATTTACGTTTGTATACTGTTGAGCTACTCCAAGGATTTTGGCAACGGACCTCGTAACTTTGAACCGTGGACAAGTGACGAGGATAACACCTGAGCTGGCTCCCCTCTCCTAACTACCACACCACACCAACGGGAGGACGTTTGACCTCTCGACAGATTTAACGGCGAGAATGAATGAGTGATAGGATTTTGGTAGTATTTTTTTTTTAGAACATTTAGAAACCCCGTGCACCACACAATGTATAACACGGGAGATAACAACACAAAGGAAAGAAGGGGAAGGATTACAACACGAACATCCATGCCTTCTCCGGGATTCGAACCCAGTCCCTACGGCACCGCAGTCAGCGTCGCTAACCACTATACCGGATGGGCGGCTTTGGGTAGTATTTGACTATATATATATTTTTTTTTTTGTAATAATTGAATTGATTCAGTGTCAGATATCATTTTCAGGAAGAGATTTATTGTTAAATTGAATGGAAAGGAAAAAAGGAAATGATTGTAGTTTTCCTACTAAAATTTTAACAACAGAATAAAATAGTATATATTGTATTATATTGTAACTTAGTGGCGTCGTCAAGATTATAAATTCCAAGCCGACGAAGTTTCAGTTGAACTGTGTGTTCGAGCCCTCAATCCACTAAAGATTCAACATGATTTCGTTAAATCTATTGGGATTCGAAGTACTCATGTTGGTGTGACGTGGGTGAGACACCAATTTGGGTTTCATTCCGTTCATCTGACCGTGGTTAAAAATTTGAAGAAACATTGGTTGGACGCCTTTGAGTTGGGAAGATATAAAGAGTCAGAATCATTCAACAAATGAAAGAATTTCGCAATTACATATATTTGGGGATTAAAATTGTTGTATATCTGGTTGGTTCTAAATTAACTTCACTCAAGAACAATTCAACGATTGTTGGCGACGGGCTAAGTAATTCCGAATCACAGTGAGATGATCAGGATCAGATGTTTTTAACCCAGTGCCCGCGAAGCTATTTTTGTGATCGCGCGACTGTCCGCTACACATTATATTAATATCAACCGTGGCCAACCCGCGACTCCCACGATCTTTGTGTGGCCGCGAGATTGATCATACTTTTAGAAATAAAATAAAAGCATAAAATTATTGTACTGGCAACACTATTTTGTTACCACTGTTACTTGTAACACTGTTTTGTCTTAGGAACAACACAATTAAATCAACAATCAGATCTCGACTTAACGATAGCAATCTCGAAGATGCTATAAGATTGGGAATATCACCTTAAACGCTTGATTTGGAAAAATTAGAGGATAATATTCTATGCAAAAATCGCATTAAATGTAACTATTCTGAACTTTTTGTTACCTTTTTAGAGTGTAAAATATTGTTTATGATGCTTATGATTGTGTAGCGGTACCATCTATATAGGCCAATAACAACCTCCGCACCATGGTGGTCATCTTGGTGTAGTGGTCATGTTACTGGGCTACGAACCCATAGATCGGGGGTTATAATCTTACTTCATTGGATAAATGCGCCACTTCAATTGTAATGCAATAAAGAAATAATAAGAACCGTTATACTTTTTTGAACTGCACCCGCCAGCAATTTTTTGTTTGTCAGATGTGCCTAGACAGGGAATAAGGTAAAGAACCCCTGATCAGGATGATAGCTTTGAGCTAATGCGCCTCCCTCTCCAAAATTCCATACTACAAAACGTGAGAACATCGACACTCAGTGCTACTTAATGTGCAGCAGTTCTCATTATGGAAAAAGATGGGATTTTTTTGTGTCCCGTGGTTCGACTTAAGTGTCAAAGCCTCAAGGCTACGGTGACCTCAAATTCCTCCTAGAATCATACGAAAAGAGTTTTTTTTTTCAAAGCAATCTTTCTGACTTAAAATATAAGGATTTTTTTCTAAAAAAGTGTGAGGCAAGTAATATAAAATTTTTAACTCAATTCCTACTTAGGTCTACAGAGAAAATTTTTATTTTAGTTACTTATTATTAAATAGTTACAATTAATACAAATAAGTATATACATATGACAGAATCACAATATTAAGTGGCAAAATAGAAAGTGAGATTTTCCTTACAATTTTCCATTTTATATATGGTGCTGGACTATTTTTTGCTTGTTTGTTACTTTTATTCATTCATTAAAGTTAATTATTCTTATAAAATAGTATAGTGAAAAAGAAAGCACATTCTCAGGAACTAGGCCATCCCAGGTGGGATTCGAACCCACGACCTTTGAATTAGAAATCCAACGCGCTATCCATTGCGCTCCAGGGACACGACGAACAATTTTCCTTTCTATATATGCTATTGGACTATTATTTTTGTTACTATTTATTAATTTTTTAATGAATTTTTATTCGAAAAAACTGTATTAACATCAAGGGCCATCCACTACAAGTTTTAAAAAAATGTATTTGAACTTGAATGGATGAATATAAAGTATTTTATTAACGATTGAAAATTTGAACTATATATATATATATACAGGGTGTTTCATAAATGATGAGAGTAATTTTAAGGGGTGATAGTACACATCAAGACGAGTAATAGTAAATAGGAAACCAAGTGTCCCAAACGTCTTCCGAAGGAGAAAGGCGCCATCAAAGTTTAGGGTCCTAAATTTCAAATGATGATAAAAAACGGAAAAATGGATCGATTCATTTGCGGTTTTCACTAAAATCATTCTTTAAATAAGTATTTTTCTTTAAAAAAAAGTTTTAAAGACAAAGTTTAAAAAAATGCCGTTAGAGGGCGCTCTAGACTTTGGAGTACCGAACAACTACCTTTTACCAGTATTTTTTTTATTTTGTTAAATGTTTACAAAAGCTTAGATTTTAACTTGAATTTTGAGCGCAAAATTAAAACCATCGGGAGCGGTTAAGTGGCGCAAATGTAACCGCGTTCAGGGGGGAAAAATTGAAATGCTCGTATGTAATGATCAAAATAAAAAACGATAAAGCAAACTTTAAGAGGCGATAGTACAACACCAAAACAAGCAACATTCATCAAAGAAATCATACTCGTAATTTTAACCCGAAGGTGATAGAGGGCGCTGAAACAGATTTTCGTTTTAAGAGACAAAAAAGGAAACAAAGAACATTTACGTTATAAAAAAAATTTAATTAGAAATGATTACAATAGCTGTTCGAAACACTGACCATTAAAGGCGATGCATGCGGTACAACGGCGAAGAAGGGATTCACGAACCCTCTGAAACACGCCAGGAGTATCGCGCACCTCTCCTGCAGCTGCCGTAAGTCTGTCGACGAGTTCTGCAGTTTCGATAGGAGTCTCATACATAAGACTCTTCAGGTGTCCCCACAAAAAGAAATCCAGGCATGAAAGATCGGGCGATCGCGCTGGCCAAGGGACAGGACCACTTCGCCCAATCCATTGATTTGGAAAGGTTGCGTTTAGATAATTTCGCACCTCTGGCGCAAAATGAGCTGGTGCTCCATCCTGCTGGAACCACATTACTCGCCGGATACGAGGGGGAACATCTGTCATCATTTCCGGCAGCACCTGTTGCAGAAAGGTAAGATATTTTTTTCCATCCAGGCATTCTGACAGAAGATAAGGTTCAAGTAGATGGTCACCAATTATTCCTGCCCAAACATTTATGGAAAATCATCGCTGATATGCATGTGTAGAAGACGCATGTGGATTTACATCTGCCCATTGGTGGGAATTGTGGGTGTTAAATGTACCGTCACGTGTAAATGTACATTCATCTGTATAAAGCACAGTTGCACCAAAATCGGGATTTAGGGTGTTCTTCTGCAGATACCAGCGAGCAAAATCCATTCGACGAGGAAAATCCCTTTGAGTCAGTTCCTGGACTCGTTGGACATGAAAAGGATGCATACTTTCATCCTTTAGTACTCACCATGTCGTGGAGGGTGATACTTCAATTTGACTAGCCACTGCTCGCGTGCTTGCATTTGGATGATCAGCCACCATATCCAGAATTTTTTCTTCCACAGCTACCGTTCTGTTAGACTTCGCACGGCCTGCATTTGAACGTGCACCAAAAAAGGATCCTGTCTCACACAACTGTCTGTGCAAGCGCACAAATGTTTTATCATTGGGCAACCGCCTGTTGGGAAACTTTTTTCCGTACAATCGTCGCGCCTCTGCACTATTCCCATTTGCAGTTCCGTAGATGAAGTGCATATCAGCCTTTTCTTGATTAGTGAAGGGCAACATCTTTCGTTACGTTTGTACCGTGATTTACACTTGCACACTCGGGTCAGTGGCTTTTATCTTGATAACAATTTGCATATGCGTTCTTCTTCTTCCCCATATCACAATTTCATATTCTTCTTCCAGAAACTTGCAGCTATAACGCTTGCATGGATAAAATTTGAAGATGCTCTAACACGTTTGCGTTTGACTTCAAATCATGCATTTTCTAATCAAAGTTGATTGTTTTTATGTTGTACTATCGCCTCTTAAAGTTTGCTTTATCGTTTTTTATTTTGATTATTACATACGAGCATTTCAATCCCCCCCCCCCTGAACGCGGTTACATTTGCGCCACTTAACCGCTCCCGATGGTTTCAATTTTGCGCTCAAAATTCAAGTTAAAATCTAAGCTTTTGTAAACATTTAACAAAATAAAAAAAATACTGGTAAAAGGTAGTTGTTCGGTACTCCAAAGTCTAGAGCGCCCTCTAACGGCATTTTTTTAACTTTGTCTTTAAAACTTTTTTTTAAAGAAAATATTAATTTAAAGAATGATTTTAGTGAAAACCGCAAATGAATCGATCCATTTTTCCGTTTTTTATCATCATTTGAAATTTAGGACCCTAAACTTTGATGGCGCCTTTCTCCTTCGGAAGACGTTTGGGACACTTGGTTTCCTATTTACTATTACTCGTCTTGATGTGTACTATCACCCCTTAAAGTTACTCCCATCATTTATGAAACGCCCTGTATATATATATATATATATATATAGGTAGAGAGTGAACTAATGAGGGATTGAAAAAGAGAAAAAAGCGTGCTCTCACACACTTCTTAAAAATGTGTCGGATAATTTTACTTATAATCATGGTCCCTTTCATTATTATTTTAATTCAGTTTTTATTTGTTAAAAACGAACACATTCATATGTTTAACTATTTACACTACGAATAATATTTCTCATATGACATGATATTCTTAAGAATTAATTCATGTTTATTTGAATTTCGATGAAGTCACTAGTATATATATACACTGGTGTGCAAAAATTAAGGACGAGACGGTTTTTTCAATATAGCTTTGTACAAAAGCATTCCAAATCAACACATTTAATACCGTAAGATCCCCAATACGTAAGGACATGAGTAATGTAAGCAGCACTTACTAAAAGAGAAATCAGAGGGATAAAAAGAAGCTTTATTGAAAAAGTAGCATGGAGCGCAATGCGACTGAAGGCCGAAACATCACTGTGATGGGTGTCCAGCAAGAAATATCCGGTCTTTAGTAGGAGATATGATCTCCCCTGACTGCTAGGCAGGTTTTACAGCGTCTGCCCATGCTGAGAATGAGGGTATCAATGAGTTGTTGAGGCATTGCTGCCCATTCGTCTTGCTTCGCCAATCGAAGCTCCGGAATCGTTACTGGTGGTAAGGTACGAGCTGCCAAGCGTCTGCCTAGAAAATCCCATACATGCTCGATGGGATTGAGATCCGGAGATCGTGCCGGCCAATCCATAGGTTCAATATCCTCACTCTCTAAGAGCTGTTCGGCAGCTACTGTGCGATGACATGGTGCATTGTCGTCCATGAAAAGGAACTGCGGACCCATAGCGCCTCTAAAAAGACGCACATATGGAAGAAGAATCTCGTTACAATAACGGGTCCGTTGACTGAACCTGCGTCGAAGATGTGAAG